>CM069079.1:15784035-16236535 GCA_035578085.1 Solanum pinnatisectum
CCTAAAAACAATTTAAAACCCGTAAAACAACCTAAGTTCTAAACCCTAAACATGAAAATTCGTAAACCCAAAACCTAAGAAAAAAAAAAAAACCTAAGCCCTCAACACTAAACCCTAAGAAACACTTCACCCTTAAAAACCCAAAAAACCAAAAACCCGTAAACCTAAAAAACTCTAAGCTCTAAACCCTATAAAGCCCTAAATTGTATATGCTAAACCCTAAAAAACACACCAAAAAAAAAAAAAAAAAACCTAAGCCCTAAACCTATAAAACCCTAAAAACCCTTAACCTAAGAATCCCAAATCCCTAAACCCTAAATACCTAGATAAACCCCTTAACCTAAAACCAAAACATAAAAAAACCCTATGCCTCTTAACCCCAAACCCTAACATAAAACCTTAAATCCTAAACCTAAAACCCTATGAAACCCTAAACCTTCATAAACCCAAAATCCTATAAACCCTAAAATAAATCATAAAACATATTTCAAACCCCTACAAACCGTGAAGCTAAAAACCCAAAATCCTAATAATCCGTAAACCCTAAACCTTTAAAACACAAAAAAAAAAACCTAAACCCTAAAAAATCCTAAGAAACACTTAACCCGTAAAAAACAAAAAACCCATTAACCTAAAAAGCTCTAAGCTCTAAACCCTATAAAGCCCTAAATCATTTATGCTAAACCCTAGAAAACACAAAAAAAACTAAGCCCTAAACCCTAAACCTATAAAATCCTAATAAAACTTAACTTAAAAAAATCCAAAGCCCTACACCCTAAAAACCTAGATAAATCCCATACCCTCCTAAGTCTAATAAAATCCTAAGCCCTAAGCCTCTAAACCCTAACCTAAAACACTAAATCCTAAGCATAAATTTCTAAGAAACCCTAAACCGTAAACCTTAATAAACCCTAATATAAATCCTAAAATGATACAAAACCCTAAGCTCTAAACCCTAAAAATTTGTAAACCCTAAACCTAAAAAACACAAAAAAAAAAAAACCCAAGACCTATAAACTAAAACCTAAAAAACCCTAAGAAACACTTAACCCTTAAATACCCTAAAAAACTCAAAAACCCCTAAACCTAAAAAACTCTAAGTTCTAAACCCTATAAAGCCCTAAATAGTATATGTTAAACCCAAAAAAACACCAAAAAAAAAAATGCTAAGCCCTAAACACTAAACCTATAAAACCCTTGAAAATCTTAACCCAAAAATACAAAGCCCTAAACCATAAAAACCAAGATAAACTCCTTAACGAAAACCCTAAACCCTAACCTAAAACCCTAAATCCTAAACCTAAAACACTTAGAAATCGTAAACGCTAAACCTTAAGAAACCCTAAATCCTATAAACCCTAAAAATCATTTAAACTGCTACAAAACCCTAGGCTAGGAACCCTAAATGCTAAAAATCTGCAAAACCTAAACATAAAAAACACAAAAAAACCGTAAACCCTATACCCTAAACCCTCAGAAACTCTTAACCATTAAAACACCAAAAAACCAAAAAACCCCTAAACCTAAAAAAATTCTAAGCTCTAAACACTATGATGCCCTAAATTGTATATGCTAAAGCCCAAGAAATATAAAAAAACCCTAAGCCCTAAAACCTAAACCTATAAAACCATAAAAAATCTTGACCGAAAAAATCCAAAGCACTACACCCTAAATACCTAGATAAAACCCTTAACCTAAATCCCTAAGCCTAAAAAACCTTTAACCCTAAACCATAAATAATAACCTAAAACACTAAATACTAAACCTAAAACCCTAAAAATCCCAAAACCCTAAACATTAACAAACCCTAAAATAAACCCTAAAACCCCTACAAAACCCTAAGCTCTAAACCCTAAGTCCTTAAAATCCATAAATCCTAAACTAAAATAACACAAAAAAAGCCTAAGCCCTAACCCTAAATATTCCTAAGAAACACTTAACCCTTAAAACCCCTAAAACACAAAAACCCCTTAACCTAAAATCTCTAAACCCTATAAAGCCATAAATTGTATATGCGAAACCCTAAAAAACACAAAAGAACGCTAAGACCTAAATCCTAAACCTATAAAACCTTTAAAACCCCCAAGCCCTAAAAACTTAGATAAAACCCTTAACCTGAAACCCTAAACCTAAAAAACCCAAAATCCTAAACCCTAACCTAAAGCCCTAAATTCTAAACCTAAAACCGTAAGATATCCTAAATCCTAAACCTTAAGAAATCCTAAATCCTATAAAACCTAAAATAAACACTAAAAACCATTTAAGACCCCTACAAAACCTAAGTTCTAAACTCTAATTCCTAAAAATCCATAAACTCTAAACCTTAAAAACACCAAAAAAAACCCAAGCCCTAAACCATAAACCTTAAGTAACACTTAACCCTTAAAAAACCAAAAACCCCTAAACCTAAAAAACTCTAAGCTCTAAACCCTATAAAGCCCTAAATCGTATATGATAAACCCTAAAAAACACAAAAAAAATCCTAAGCCCTAAACCCTAAAAACCATAATGGAAAAACCAAAAGCCCTAAAACCTAAAAATCTAAATAAAACCCTTAACCCAAAACCTTAAAACTAAAAAGACCCTAAGCCCTAATCCATAAACCCTAAACCCTAAACCAAAACCTAAAACACTACGAAACCCTAAACCCTAAACCTTAAGAAACCCTAAACCCTATAAACCCTAAAACTCGTTTAAACCCCCTACAAAACCCTAAGCTCTAATCCCTTATTTCTAAAAATCTGTAAACCCAAAACCTAAAAAACACGAAAAAAAACTTAAGCCCTAAACCCTAAGAAACACTTAAACCTTAAAAACCCTAAAATCCTAAAACCCCTAAACCTAAAAAACTCAAAATTCTAAACCCCTACACAACCCTAAGCTCTAAACCCTAAATCCTAAAAATCCGTAAACCCTAATCCTATAAAACACCAAAAAACCCTAAGACCTAAACCCTAAGAAACACTTAACCCTTCAAAACCTTAAAAAAAAAAAACCCTAAACCCCTAAACTTAAAAAACTCTAAGCTTTAAACCCTATTAAGCCCTAAATCGTACATGCTAACCCTAAAAAACACTAAAAACCTGAAGCCCTAAACCCAAAACATATAAAACCCTAAAAAACCTAGATAAATTCTTCAACCTAATACCCTAATCCCAAAAAATCCCTAAGCCCTTAACCCTAAACCCTAACCTAATACCCTAAAAAACACACAAAAAAAATCTAACATAAAACCTAAATCCTAAAATTAAAACCCTGAGAAACCCGAAATTGTAAATTATATGATAGCCTAAATCCTATAAACCCTAAAAACCATTTAAAACCCCTACAAAACCCTAAGCTCTAAACCCTAAATCCTAAAAATTCGTATACCCTAAACCTAAAAAACACAAAGAACCCTAAGCCCTAAACCCTAAAAAACCCTAAGAAACACTTAAACCCTAAAAACCCTAAAAAACCCAAAAACCCCTAAACTTAAAAAACTCTAAGCCCTGAACCCTATAAAGCCCTAAATCGTATATGGTAAACCCTAAAATAAAAAAAAATAAAAAAAATAAAAAACCTATGACCTAAACCCTAAACCTAAACCCTAAACCCTAACCTAAAACCCTAAAACCTAAACCTAAAACCCTAAGAAACCTTAAACACTAAATCTTAAGAAACCCTAAATCCGTAAACCCTAAACCTAAAAAATACAAAAAAAAATCCCAAGCCCTAAACCCTACACCCTAAAAAAACCCTAAGAAACACTTAACCCTTTCAAACCCTAAAATACTCCAAAACCCATAAACCTAAAAAAACTCTAAGCTCTAAACCCTATAAAGCCGTAAATCATATATGCTAAACCCTAAAACACAAAAAAAAAATTTATAAAAAAAACCTAAGCCCTAAACCCTAAACCTACAAAACCCTAAAAATCCTTAACCTAAAAAACCCAAATCCCTAAACCTTAAAGACCAAGATAAAACCCTTAACCTAAAACCCTAAATCCTAAACCTAAAACCCTAAGAAACCCTAAACCCTAAATCGGAAAAATCCATAAACCCTAAACCTAAAAAAGCACAAAAAAAAACCCTAAGCCCTAGAACCTAAAAAACCCTAAGAAACACTTAACCATTAAAAACCCTAAAGAAACTCAAAAAGCCCTAAACCTAAAAAACTCTCAGCTCAAAACCCTATAAAGCCCTAAATCGTATATGTTAAACCCCAAAAAACACAACAAAAACCCTAAGCCCTAAACCCTTAAACTTTAAAACACGAAAAAACCTTAACCTAAAAAACCCAAAGCCCTAAACCCTAAAAACGTAGATAAAACCCTTAACCTAAAACCCAAAACCTAAAAAAACCCTAACCTAAAACCCTAAATCCTGAACCTAAATCCCTAAGAAACCCTAAAACCTATAAATCCTAAAAACCATTTAAAAACCTAAGAACTAAACTCTAAATCCTAAAAAGCCGTAAACCCTAAACCTCAAAATGCACACAAAAAAATCCCCATGCCATAAACCTTAAACCCAAAAAAACACAAAGCAATATTTAACCCTTAAAAACCCTAAAAATTTTGAAAACCCCTAAACCTAAAATACTTTAATCTCTAAACCCTATAAAGCCCTAAATCTTATATGCTAAACCCTAATAACACACAAAAAACCCTAAGCCCTAAACCAATAAAACCCTAAAAAAACATAACCTTACGAACCAAAGCCATAATTCTAAAAACCTAGATAAAACCCTCAACCTAAAACCCTAAACCTAAAAAACCCCTAAGCCCATAACCCTAAGCGTAACCTAAAACCCTAAATCCTAAACCTAAAACCCTAAGAAACGCTAAACTTTAAGACACCCTAAATCCTATAAACCCTAAAATAGACCATAAATAGCATTTAAAATCCCGACAAACCCCTAAGCCCTAAACCCTAAATCCTAAAAATATGTGAACCCTAAACCTAAAAAACACAAAAAAAAACCTAAACCCTAAAAAACATTAAGAAACACTTTACCCTTAAAGACACTAAAAAAACCGAACAACCCCTTAACCCAAAAAACTCTAAGCTCTAAACACTATAAAGACCTAAATCGTATATGCTAAATCCCAAAATAACACAAAAAACCCTAAGCCCTAAACCCTTAACCCATAAAACCCAAAAAAACATTAACCTAAAAGATCCAAAGCCCAAAACCCTAAAAACCTAGATAAATTTCTTAACCTAAAACCCTAAACCTAAAGAATCCCTAAGCCCTTAAGCCTAAGCCCTAACCTAAGAAACATAAAAAAAAATCTAACCCCTAAACCCTAAACCCTAAGAAACACTTAACCCTTAATAACCCTAAAAAACCCAAAACCCTGTAAACCTTAAAAACTCTAAGCTCTAAAACCTATAAAGCCCTAAATTGTATATGCTAAACCCTAAGACCTACACCTAAACCTATAAATCCCTAAAAAAACTTAACCTAAAAAACCAAATCTCTAAACCCTAAAAACCTAGATAAAACTCTTAACCTAAAACCCTAAACAAAAAAAACCCTAAACCCTAACATAAAACCCTAAATCCTAAACCTAAAACCCTAAAAAACACTAAACCCTAAACCTTAAGAAACCCTAAATCCTATAAACCCTAAAATACATTTAAAAGCCCGACAAAACCCTAAAATTGAAATCCTAAATCCTAAAAATTCGTAAACCCTAAACCTAAAAACCTCAAAAAAAACCCTAAGCCCTAAACGTTAAGAAACACTTAACTATTAAAAACACTAAAAAACCCCAAACCCCTAAACCTAAAAAACACTAAGCTCTAAACCCCATAAAGCCCTAAGTAGTATATGCTAAATCCCAAAACAACAAAAAAAACCCTATTCCCTAAACCCTAAACCTATAAAATAGATAAAAATCCTTAACCTAAATCCCTAAACTTAAAAAAACACTAAGCCATAAAACCTAAACACTAACCTAAAACCCTAAATCCTAAGCCTAAAACCCTACGAAACCCTAAGCCCTAAACCTTAACAAACCCTAAATCCCATAAACCCTAAAATAAACCCTAAAAACCATTCAAAATCCCTACAAAACCCTAATCCTAAAATTTGTAAACCCCAAACTGAAAAAACATGAGAAAAAAAAAAGCCAAAACCCTAAACCCTAACCCCTAAAAAACCCTAAGAAACACTTAACCCTTAAATCCCCTAAAAACACGAAATCCCCTAAAGCTAAAATCCTCTAAACCCTATAAAGCCCTAAATTGTATATGATAAATCCTAAAAAACATAAAAACTTTAAGACCTAAATACTCAACCTATAAAACCCTAAAAAAACTTAACCCAAAAAACTCAAAGCCCTAAACCCTAAAAACCTAGATAAAACCCTTAACTTAAAACCCTAAGCCTTAAAAAACCCGAAACCCTATACCCTAACCTAAAAACCTTAATCCTAAACCTAAAACCCTATGAAACCCTAAACCTTAAGAAACCCTAAATCATATAAACCCTAAAATAAACCCTAAATTCCATTTAAAACCCCTATAAAACCCTAAGCTCTAAACCCTAGTTCCTAAAACTCCTTAAACCCTAAACCTTAAGAAACCCTTAATCCTCTAAACTCTAATTTAAACCCTAAAACCATTTAAAATCCCTATAAAACCTAAGCTCTAAACCCTAAATCCTAAAAATCCATAAACCCTAAACTTAACAAACACCTAAACCCTAAAAAACCCTAAGAGACACTTAACCATTAAAACCCCTAAATAATCCAAAAACCCCTAAACCCAAAAAACTCTAAGCTCTAAACCCTATAAATCCCTAAATCATTTATACTAAACCCTAAAAAATACAACAAAAAAAAAAAACCCCTAAGCCTTAAACCCTAAAATATGTTAACCTAAAAAACCCAAAACCCTAAACTCTAAGAAACTCTTAACCATTAAAAACCCTTAAAAACTCTAAGCTCTAAACCCTATAAAGCTGTAAATTGTATATGTTAAAGCCCAAGAAACACAAAAAAAAAACCTAAGCGCTAAACCCTAAACCTATAAAACCATAAAAAATCTTGACCCAAATAAACCCAAAGCCCTAAACCCTAAATACCTAGATAAAACCCTTAACCTAAATCCCTAAACCTTAAAAAACCCTATTCCCTAAACCATAAACCGTAAGCTAAAACCCTAAATCCTAAACCGAAAACACTAAGAGACCCTAAACCCTAAACCTTAACAAACCCGAAATCTTATAAACCCTAAAATAAACCCTAAAAGCCATTTAAAACCCCAACAAAACCCTAAGCTCTAAACCATAAGTCCTAAAAATATGTAAACCCTAAATCCTAAAAATCCATAAACCCTAAACTTAATAAACAGAAAAAACCCTAAACCCTAAGCCTTAAACCCTAAAAAACCTTAGGAGACACTTAACCATTAAATCCCCTAAATAATCCAAAAACCCCTAAACCCAAAAAACTCTAAGCTCTAAACCCTATAAGTCCCTAAATCATATATGCTAAACCCTAAAAAATACAAAAAAAAAAAAAAAAAAATACCCCTAAGCTTTAAACCCTAAAAAACCCAAAACCCAAAACTCTAAGAAATTCTTAATCATCAAAAACCCTAAAAAACTCTAAGCTCTAAACCCTATAAAGCCGTAAATCGTATATGCTAAAGCCCAAGAAACACAAAAAAAAATCCAAAGCCCTAAACCCTAAATACCTAGATGAAAACCTTAACCTAAATCCCTAAACCTTAAAAAACTCTAATCCCTAAACCATAAACCCTAACCTAAAACCATAAATCCTAAACCGAAAACACTAAGAGACCCTCAACCCTAAACCTTAACAAACCCGAAATCTTATAAACCCTAAAAACCATTTAAAAACCCTACAAAACCCTAAGCTCTAAACCGTAAGTCCTAAAATTATGTAAACCCTGAACTAAAATAACACAAAAAAAGCCTAAGCCCTAAACCCTATACCCTAAAAAACACTAAGAAACTCTTAATCATTAAGAACCCTAAAAAAACACAAAAACCCCTAAACCTAAAAAACTCTAAACCCTATAAAGCCCTAAATTGTATGTGCTAAACCCTAAAAAACTAATAAAAAACCCTAAGCCCTAAACACTAAACTTATAAAACCATAAAGAACCTTAACCTAAAAAACCCAAGCCCTTAATCTTCAAAACCTAGATAAAAACCTTAACCAAAAACCCTAAATCCTATATCTAAAACCCTTAGAAATCCTAAATCTAAAACACAAAGAAACCCTAAACCCTTAACCTTAAGAAACCCTAAATCCTATAAACCCTAAAATAAACCCTAAAAACCATTTAAAACCCCTACAAAACCTTAAACTCTAATCCTTTATTCCTAAACATCCCTAAATCCTAAACTAGAACCCTAAATCCTAAAACCCCAAGAAACCCTTAACCCTAAACCTGAAGAAACCCTAAATCCTATAAACCCTAAAATAAACCCCAAAAACCATTTAAAACCCCTACAAAACCCTGAGCTCTTAACCCTAAATCCAAAAAATCCATAAGCCCTAAGCCTAAAAAACACAAAAAAAAAAAAAATCCCTACACCCTAGAACCTAAATAACCCTAAGAAACACTTAACCATTAAAAATCCTAAAAAAGCCGAGAAACCCCTAAAAAAAAAGCCCTAAGCCCAAGACCCTAAACGTATAAAACCTTAAAGAACCTTAACCTAAAAGACCCTAGAACTAAGTCCTAAAAACCTAGATAAAACCC
The DNA here is from genome assembly GCA_035578085.1 of Solanum pinnatisectum. Lineage (NCBI taxonomy): Eukaryota > Viridiplantae > Streptophyta > Magnoliopsida > Solanales > Solanaceae > Solanum > Solanum pinnatisectum. Next base: position 15,792,765 of record CM069079.1, read on the forward strand.
TTAACCTAAAACACTAAACAAAAACAACCCTAAGCCTAAACAATAACCTAAAACCCTAAGATACCCTAAACCCTAAATCCTATAAACTCTAAAATGAACCATAAAAACAATATAAAACCCCTACAAAACCCTAAGCTCTGAACCCTAAATCCTAAAAATTCATAAATCCTAAACCTAAAAAACACAACAAAAATCCTAAGCCATGAACCCCAAACCCTAAAAAACCCTAAGAAACACTTAACCCTTAAAACCCCAAAAACCCCTAAATCTAAAAAAATTCTAAGCTTTAAACCGTATAAAGCCCTAAATCGTATATGCTAAACCCTAAAAACACCAAAAAAAAAAAAAAAAAACTAAGACCTAAACCCTTAACCTATAAAACCCTCAGAAACCTTAACCTAAAAAACCCTAAGCCCTCAACCCCAAACTTTAACCTAAAACCCAAATTCCTCAACCTAAAACCCTAAACCCTAAACTTTAAGAAACCACAAATCCTATAAACCCTAAAATAAACCCTAAATATCATTTAAAACCCCTATAAAATCCGTAAACCCTAAACCAAAATCCCACAAAATGCCCTAAGCCTTAAGCCCTAAAAAACCCTAAGAAACTCTTAACCCTTAAAAACCCAAAAACCCCTAAACCTAAAAATTTCTAAGCTCTAAACCTTATAAAGCACTAAATCGTATATGCTAAACAGAAAAAAAAACCCTAAGCCTTAAACCCTCAAAATTGAGATAAAACTTTTAACCCAAAACCCAAAACCTAAAAAAAAAACCCTAAGCCGTAAACCCTAAACCATAAACCCTAAATCCTAACTTAAAACCCTATATCCTAAACTTAAAACCCTAAAAAACCCGAAACCATAAACTATATGATAGCCTAAATGCTATAAACCCTAAAAACCATTTTAAACCCATACAAAACCCTAAGGTCTAAACCCTAAATCATAAAAATCTGTAAACCCTAAACCTAAAAAACACAAAGAACCCTAAGCCTTAAACCCTACAAACCTTAAGAAACACTTAACCCGTAAAAATCCCAAAAAATCAAAAAACCCCTAACTTAAAAGACTTTAAGCTCTAAACCCTATAAAACACTAAATTGTATATGGTAAACCCTAAAATAAATTTTTTTTTAAAAAAAAAAACCTAAGCCCTAAACACTAAACTGAAGAAGCGCTAAAAAACTTTCCCTAAAAAACCCATCGCCCTAAACCCTAAAAACCTAGATAAAACCCTTAACCTAGAACCCTAAACCTAAAAAAATACTAAGCCCTAAACCCTAAACCCTAACCTAAAACCCTAAAACCTAAACCTAAAATCCTAAGAAACCTTAAACACTAAATCTTAAGAAACCCTAAATCCGTAAACCCTAAACCTAAAAAACATAAAAAAAAAAAAATCCCAAGCCCTAAACCCTAAACCCTGAACCCTAAAAAACCCTACGAAACACTTAATCCTTTAAAACCCTAAAATACTCAAAAACCCTTAAAACTAAAAAAACTCTAAGCTCTAAACCCTATAAGGCCTTAAATCATATATGCTAGACCCTAAAAACACAAAAAAAAAAAAAAAAAAAACCCTAAGCCCTAAACCCTAAACCTATAAAACCCTAAAAATCCTTAACCTAAAAAACCCAAAGCCCTAAACCCTAAAAACCTAGATAAAACCCTTAACCTAAAACCCTAACCTAAAATCTTAAGAAACCCTAAACCCTAAACCTCAAATCCTAAAAATTTGAAAACCTTAACCAAAAAAACACAAAAAAACCCTAAACCCTAAAAAACCCTAAGAAACACTTAACCCTTAAAGACACTAAAAAAAGCAAACAACCCCTTAGCCTAAAAAACTCTAAGCTCTAAACACTATAAAGCCATAAATCGTATATGCTAAATCCCAAAAAAACATAAAAAACCCTAAGCCCTAAACCCTTAACCCATAAAACCCAAAGAAAAATTAACCAAAAAGATCTAAAGCCCTAAACCCTAAAAACCTAGATAAATTTCTTAACCTAAAACCCTAAACCTAAAGAATCCCTAAGCCCTTAAACCTAAACCCTAACCTAAGAAACATAACACAAAAATCTAAACCCGAAACCCTAAACCCTAAGAAACACTTATCCCTTAATAACCCTACAAAACCCAAAACCCTGTAAACCTTAAAAACTCTAAGCTCTAAAACCTATAAAGCCCTAAATTGTATATGCTAAACCTTAAGACCTACACCTAAACCTATAAATCCCAAAAAAAAAACTTAACCTAAAAAGCCCAAAGCACTAAACCCTAAAAACCTATATAAAATTCCTAACCTAAAACCCTAAACCAAAACAAAACCTAAACTCTAACCTAAAACCCTAAATCCTAAACCTAAAACCCTAAAAAACACTAAAGCATAAACCTTAAGAAAACCTAAATCCTATAAACCCTAAAATACATTTAAAAGCCCGACAAAACCCTAAGATTGAAATCCTAAATCCTAAAAATCCGTAAACCCTAAACTTAAAAAACACAAAAAAAGCCCTAAGCCCTAAACCTCAAGAAACACTTAACTATTATAAACACTAAAAAACTCCAAAACCCCTAAAACTAAAAATCTCTAAGCTCTAAACCCCATAAAGCCCTAAATTGTATATGCTAAACCCTAAGACCTGCACCTAAACCTATAAATCCCTAAAAAAAACTTAACCTAAAAAGCCCAAATCCCTAAACCCAAAAAACCTACATAGAACCCTTAACCTAAAACCCATAACCTAAAAAAACCCTAAACCATAACCTAAAACACTAAATCATAAACCTATAACCCTGAGAAACCTTAAATCCTATAAACCCTAATATAAACCCTAAAACCATTTAAAAGCCCTACAAAACCTTAAGCTCTAAACCCTATATCCTAAAAATATGTAAACCCGAAACCTAAAAAACACAAAAACACCCTAAGCCCTAAAACCTAAACCCTAAAAAACCTTGAGAAGCACTTAAATTGTGTATCCTAAACCCTAAAAAACACAAAAAAAAAACCCTATGTCCCAAAGCCTAAACCTATAAAACCTTAAAAAACCTTAACCCAAAAACCCCAAAGCACTAAACCTTAACAACCTAGATAAAACCCTTAACCTAAAACCCTAAATCTTCAAAAACTCTAAGCCTCAAATCATTATCCATAACCTAAAACTCTATATCCTAAACATTAAACGCTAAGAAACTATAAACCTTAAGAAACCTTAAATCCTATAAACCCTAAAATAAAGCCTAAAAATTATTTAAACCCTAACAAGACCATAAGCTCTAAACCCTAAATCCTACAAACCCTATAATGAACTCTAAAAACCATTTAAAACCCCTAAAAAACCCTAAGCTCTAAACCCTAAATCCTAAAAATTCATAAACCCAATACCTAAAACACACAAAAAAAAAATCCTAAGCCATGAACCCCAAACCCTAAAAAACCCTAAGAAACACTTAACCCTTAAAAACCCCAAAAACCCCTAACTCTAGAAAACTCTAAGCTCTAAACCCTATAAAGCCCTAAATCGTATATAATAAACCCTAAAAACACAAAAAAAAAAAATCCATAAGCCCTAAACCCTTAACCTATAAATCCCTCAAAAACTTTGACCTAAAAAACCCTAAGCCCTTAACCCCAAACCCTAACCTTAAACCCAAATTCCTAAACCTGAAGCCTTAAACCCTAAACCTTTAGAAACCACAAATCCTATAAAATCAAAAATAAACCCTAAAAACCCTAAATATCATTTAAAACCCATATAAAACTATAATCTCTACACCCTAAATCCTAAAAATCCATAAACCCTAAACCAAAATCACACAAAATACCCTAAGACTTATGCCCAAAAAAACCCTAAGAAAAACTTAACCCTTAAAAACATAAAAACCCCTAAACCAAAAAATTTCTAAGCTCTAAACCCTATAAAGAGCTAAATCTTATACGCTAAACACAAAAAAACCCTAAGCCTTAAACTCTCAAAACCGAGATAAAACTTTTAACCCAAAACCCAAAACCTACCAAAAAACCCTAAGCCGTAAACCCTAAACCATAAACCCTAAACCCTAACTTAAAACCCTACATCCTAAACATAAAACCCTAATAAACCCAAAACCCTAAACAATATGATAGCCTAAATCCTAAAAACCCTAAAAACCATTTAAAACCCTACAAAACCCTAAACTCTAAACCCTAAATCCTAAAAATCCGTAAACCCTAAACCTAAAAAACAAACAGAACCCTAAGCCCTATATCCTAAAAACACTAAGAAACACTTAACCCCTAAAAACCCTAAAAAACCAAAAAACCTGCAATCTTAAAAAACTCTAAGTTCTAAACCCTATAAAGCCCTAAATCGTATATGGTAAACCCTAAAATACAAAAAAAAAACCTAAGCCGTAAACCCTAAACCTATGAAACACTAATAAACTTTCCCTAAAAAACCCAAAGCCCTAAACCCTAAAAACCTAGACAAAACCCTTAACCTAGAACCCTAAACCTAAAAAAATACTAAGCCCTAAACCCTAACCTAAAACCTAAAACCCTAAATCTTAAGAAACCCTAAATTCGTAAACCCTAAACCTAAAAAACACAACAAAAAAACAAGCCCTAAACCCTAAACCCTAAAAAAACCCTAAGAAACACCTAACCTTAAAAACCCTAAAATACTCAAAAACACTTAAACCTAAAAAAACTATAAGTTGTAAACCCTATAAAGCCTTAAATATGCTAAACCCTAAAAACACACAAAAAAACCCTAGGCCCTACGCCCTAAACCTATAAAACCCTAAAAAACCTTAACCTAAAAAGCCCTAAACCCTAAAAACCTAGAAAAAACCATTAACCTAAAACCCAAACCTAAAACCCTAAATCCTTAATCGAAAACCCTAAGAAACCCTAAACCTTAAGAAACCCAAAATCCTATAAAACCTAAAACCATTTAAAACCCCTACAAAACCCTAAGCTCTTAACCCTAAATCCAAAAAATCCATAAACCCTAAACCTAAAAAAACACAAAAAGCTTTAAGCCCCAGAACTTAAAAAACCCTAAGAAACACTTAACCATTAAAAAAACTCAAAAACCCCTAAACCTAAAAAACTCTAAGCCCTAAACCCTATAAAGCCCTAAATCGTATAAGCTAAACCTCAAAAAACACAAAAAAACCCTAAGCCCTAAAACATTAAACTAAAAAATCCGAAAAAGCCTTAACCTAAAATATTCAATGCCCTAAACCCTAAAAACCTAGATAAAACCCTTAATCTAAAACCCAAAACATTAAAAAACCCTAACCCCTAAACCCTAACCTAAAACCCTAAATCCTAGACCTAAATCCCTAAGAAACCCTAAATCCTAAAAACAATTTAAAAACCTAAGAACTAAACTCTAAATCCTAAAAATCTGTAAACCCTAAACCTCAAAATGCACAAAAAAAAAACCCTAAGCCATAAACATTAAACCCTAAAAAACACTAAGAAACACTTAACCCTTAAAAATCCTAAAAAATTCAAAAAACCCTAAACCTAAAAAACTTTAATCTCTAAACCCTATAGAGCCCTAAATCTTATATGCTAAACCCTAATAACATACAAAAAACCCTAAGCCCGAAATCGATAAAACCCTAAAAAAACTTAACCTTAAAACCCAAAGCCCTAATTCTAAAAACCTAGATAAAACCCTCAACCTGAAACCCTAAACCTAAAAAACCCCTAAGCCCATAACCCTAAACCGTAACCTAAAATCCTAAATCCTAAACCTAAAACCCTAAGAAACCCTAAACCTTAAATAACCCTAAAATAAACGATAAAACGCATTTAAAATCTCGACAAACCCCTAGGCCCTAAACCCTAAATTCTAAAAATTCATAAACCCTAAACCTAAAAGACACAAAAAAACCCTAAGCCCTAAACCCTAAACCCTAAAAACCCTAGGAAACACTTAACCCTTAAAAATACTAAAAAAACCCAACAACCCCTTAACCTAAAAAACTCTAAGCCCTAAACACTATAAAACCCTAAATTGTATATTCTAAATCCCAAAAAAAATACAAAAGCCGTAAGCCCTAAACCCTTAACCCAAAAAACCCAAAAAAACCTTAACCTAAAAGACCCAAAGCCCTAAACCCTAAAAACCTAGAAAAATTTCTTAACCTAAAACCCTAAACCTACAGAATCCCTGAGCCCTTAAACCTAAACCCTAACCTAAGAAACACAAAAAAAATCTAAGCCCTAAACCCTAAACTCTAAACAACCCTAAGAAACATTAAAAACCCTAAAAAACCCAAAACCCCGTAAACCTAAAAAATCTAAGCTCTAAACCCTATAAAGCCATAAATTGTATATGCTAATCCCTAAGCCCAACACCTTAAACTATAAAACCCTAAAAAAAACCTTAACCTAAAAAACCGAAAGCCCTAAACCCTAAAAACATAGATAAAATCCTTAACCTAAAACTCTAAACTTAAAAAAAACCTAAACCTTAACCTAAATCCCTAAATCCTAAACATAAAACCCTTATAAATCCTAAACCCTAAACCTTAAGAAACCCTAAATCTTATAAACCCTAAAATAAACCCTGAAAACCATTTAATACCCCTACAAAACCCTAAGCTCTAAACCCTATATCCTAAAAATCCATAAACCCTAAACCTAAAAAACATTTTAAAAAAAAGAAAAAAACCCTATGCCCTAAACCCTAAACCCTAAACCTTAAGTAACACTTAACCCTTAAAAAACATATAAAACCCCCAAAACCCCAAAACCTAAAAAACTCTAAGCTCTAAACCCTATAAAGCCCTAAATAGAATATGCTAAACCCTAAAAAACACAAAAAAAAATTCTAAGCCATAAACCTTAAACCTATGAAACCCTAGAAAACCTTAACCGAAAAAAGCCAAAGCCCTAAACCCTAAAAACCTAGATAAAACCCTTAACGTAATACCTTAAACCTAAAAAGACCCTAATCCCTAAGCCATAAACCCTAAACCCTAACCTAAAACCCTAAATCCTAGACCTAAAACACTAAGAAACCCTAAACCCTAAACCTTAAGAAACCCTAAATCCTTTAAACCCTAAAATAAACCATAAAAACTATTTAAAACCCCTACAACACCCTAAGCTCTAAGCCCTTATTCCTAAAAATCCCTAAACCCTAACCTAAAACCCTAAGAAATCCTAAACCCTAAACCTTAAAAAACCCTAAATCCTATAAACCCTAAAATAAACCCTAAAACCCATTTAAAACCACTACAAAACCCTAAGCTCTTAACTCTAAATCCAAAAAATCCATAAACCGTAAACCTAAAAAACACAAAAAAATCCTAAGCCATAGAACATAAATAATCCTCATCAACACATAACAATTAAAAACTCTAAGCTCTAAACCCTATAAAGCCCTAAATAGTATATGCTAAACCCTAAAAAACACAAAAAAGCCTAAGCCGTAAACCCTAAAGCTATAAAACCTTAAAGAACCTTAACCTAAAAAAACCCAAGCCCTAAATTCTAAAAACCTAGATTAAACCCTTAACCTAAAACCATAAACCTACAAAAGTCTAAGCCCTAACCTAAAACCCTAAATACTAAACCTAAAACCCTAAGAAATCCTAAACCCTAAATCCAATAAACCCAAAAATAACCCTAACAACCTTTTAAAAAACATACAAAACCCTAAGCTCTAAGCCCTAAACCGAAAAATCCATAAATCCTAAACCTAAAAAACACAAAAAAAAAAAAAAAACAAAAACCCTAAGGCATAGAACCCAAATAACCCTAAGAAACACTTAATCATTAAAAACCCAGAAAGCCCTAAACCTCAAAAACTCTAAGCTCTAAACCCTATAAAGCCCTAAATCGTATGTGCTAAACCCTGAAAAAACACAAAATAAAACCCCTAATCCCTAAACCCTGAAACTATAAAATCATAAAAAAGATTAACCTAAAAAATACAAAGCCCTAAACCCTAAAAAAACTAGATAAAACCCTTAACCTCAAACCCTAAACCTAAAAAAACCCTAAACCCTAACCTAAACCCCTAAATCCTAAACCTAAAACCCTAAGAAACCCTAAACCTTAAGAAACCTTAAAAACAATACACACTAAAATAAACCCTAAAAACCATTTAAAAGCCCTACAAAACCCTAAGTTCTAAATCCTAAATATTAAAAATTCGTAAACCCTAAACCTAAGAAACACGAAAACCCCTAAGCCATAAACCCTAAATAACCCTAAGAAACCCTATAAACCCCTAAATCGTATATGTTAAACCATAAAAAACACAAAAAAAAAAAACCTAAGCCCTAAACCTATAAAACCCTAAGAAAACCTCAACCTAAAAAACCCCAAATCCCTAAACTCTAAAAACCTAGATAAACCCCTTAACCTAAAACCCAAAACATAAAAAACCCTAAGCCTCTCAACCCCAAACCCTAACATAAAACCTTAAATCCTAAACCTAAAACCCTATGAAACCCTAAACCTTCATCAACCCAAAATCCTATAAACCCTAAAATAAATCATAAAACACATTTCAAACCCCTACAAACCCTGAAGCTAAAAACCCAAAATCCTAATAATCCATAAACCCTAAACTTGAAAAACACACACACAAAAAAAAGAACCTAAGCCCTAAACCCTAAACCTTAAAACATCCTAAGAAACACATAACCCTTAAAAAAACAAAAAAAATCCATTAACCTAAAAAGCTCTAAGGTCTAAACCCTATAAAGCCCTAAATCATATATGCTAAACCCTAAAATACACACAAAAAAATAAAAATAAATAAGCTCTAAACCCTAAACCTATAAAATCCTAAAAAAGCATAACTTAAAAAACCAAAAGCCCTAAACCCTAAAAACCTAGATAAATCACATAACCTCCTAAGCCTAATAAAACCCTAAGCCCTAAGCCCTAAACCCTAAACCCTAACCTAAAACACTAAATCCTAAAGATAAATTTCTAAGAAACCCAAAACCGTAAACCTTAATAAGCCCTCCTATAAACCCTAAAATGATTTAAAACCCATACAAAACCCTAAGCTCTAAACCCTAAAAATCTGTAAAACACAAAAAAAAAAAAAAAACAAAAAAAACCCAAGACTTATAAACTAACCCTAAAAAACCCTAAGAAATACTTAACCCTTAAAAACCCTTAAACCTAAAAAACTCTAAGTTCTAAACCCTATAAAGCCCTAAATCGTATATGCTAAACCCTAAAAAACACAAAAAAAAAATGCTAAGCCCTAAACACTAAACCTATAAAACCCTTGAAAATCTTAACCTAAAAAAACAAAGCCCTAAACTCTAAAAACCTACATAAAATCTTTAACCAAAACCCTAAACCCAAAAAAAACCCTAAACCCTAACCTAAAACTCTAAATCCTAAACCTAAAATCCTTAGAAACCGTAAACGCTAAACTTTAAGAAACCCTAAATCCTATAAACCCTAAAATAAACCCTAAAAATCATTTAAATAGCTACAAAACCATAGGCTTGGAACCCTAAATCCTAATAATCTGTAAACCCTAAACATAAAAAACACAAAAAAACCGTAAACCCTATACCCTAAGAAACTCTTAACCATTAAAAACACTAAAAGATCCAAAAACCCCTAAACCTGAAAAAACTCTAAGCTCTAAACACTATGAAGCCCTAAATTGTATATGCTAAAGCCCAAGAAACATAAAAAAAAACCCTAAGCCCTAAAACCTAAACCTATAAAACCATAAAAAATCTTGACCGAAAAAATCCAAAGCTCAACACCTTAAATACCTAGATAAAACCCTTAACCTAAATCCCTAAGCCTAAAAAAACCTTCACCCCTAAACCCTAAAGACTAACCTAAAACACTAAATCCTAAACCTAAAACCCTAAAATCCCCAAAACCCTAAACCTTAAAAAACCCTAAAGTAAAACCTAAAAACCATTTAAAACCCCTACAAAACCCTAAGCTCTAAACCCTAAGTCCTTAAAATCCGTAAATCCTAAACTAAAATAACACAAAAAAAGCCTAAGCCCTAAACCCTCAAAATTCCTAAGAAACACTTAACCCTTATAACCTCTAAAAACACAAAAACCCCTAAACCTAATATCTCTAAACCTTATAAAGCCATAAATTGTATATGTGAAACCCTAATAAACACAAAGAAAAGGTAAGACCTAAATCCTAAACCTTTAAAACCCTAAAAACCTAGACAAAACCCTTAACCTGAAACCCTAAACCTAAAAAACCCTAAACCTGAAACCCTAAACCTAAAAAACCCTAAACCCTAAACCCTAACCTAAAGCCCTAAATTCTAAACCTAAAACCCTAAGATATCCTAAACCCTAAACCTTAAGAAACCCTAAATCCTATAAAACCTAAAATAAACACTAAAACCCATTTAATACCCCTACAAAACCTAAGTTCTAAAGACTAATTCTAAAAAATCCGTAAACCCTAAATGTTAAAAACACAAAAAAAGAAAAAAAAACATAAGCCCTACACCGAAAACCTTAAGTAACACTTAACCCTTAAAAAACCAAAAACCCCTAAATCTAAAACCTCTCAGCTCTAAACCCTATAAAGCCCTAAATCATATATTCTAAACCCTAAAAACCACAAAAAAATTCCTAAACCATGAACCCCAAATCCTAAAAAACCCTAAGAAACACTTAACCCTTAAAAAACCCTAAAAACCCCAAAAACCCCTAAATCGAAAAAACTCTAAGCTTCAAACCCTATAAAGCCCTAAATTGTATATGCTAAACCCTAAAAACACAAAAAAAAAAAAAAAAAAACCTAAACCCTAAACCTTTAACCTATAAAACCCTCAGAAACCTTAACCTAAAAAACCCTAAGCCCTTAACCCCAAACACTAACCTAAAACCCGAATTCCTCAATCTAAAACCCTAAACCCAAAACTTTAAGAAACCACAAATCCTATAAACCATAAAATAAACCCTAAATATCATTTAAAACCCCTATAAAATAGTAATCTCTAAACCCTAAATCCTAAAAATCTGTAAACCCTAAACAAAAATCACACAAAATACCATAAGCCCTAAGCCATAAAAAACCCTAAGAAACACTTAACCCTTAAAAACCCCTAAACATAAAAATTTCTAAGCTCTGAACTGTATAAAGCCCTAAATTGTATATGCTAAACACAAAACAAAACCCTAAGCCTTAACCCCTCAAAAGTGAGATAAAACTTTTAACCCAAAACCAATAAAAAAAACCCCTAAGCCATAAACCGTAAACCATAATCCCTAAATCCTAACTTAAAACCCTATATCCTAAACTTAAAACCCTAAGAAAGCCAAAACCCTAAACTATATGACTGCCTAAATCCTATAAACCCTAAAAACCATTTAAAACCCCTACAAAACACTAAGCTCTAAACCCTAAATCAAAAAAAATCCGTAAAACCTAAACCTAAAAAACACAAAGAACCCTAAGCCTTAAACCCTAAGAAACACTTTAACCGTAATAATCCTAAAAGTCCCAAAAACTCCTAAACTTAAAAAACTCTGAGCTCTAAACCCTATAAAACCCAAAATCATATATGGTAAATCCTAAAATAAAAAAAAAATAAAAAAAAGTAATCCCTAAACCCTAAAAAACATTCCCTAAAAACCCCATAACCCTAAACCCTAAAACCTAGATAAAACCCTTAACGTAGAACCCTAAACCTAAAAAAATACTAAGAGCTAAACCCTAAACCCTAACCTAAAACCCTAAAACCCTAAGAAACCTTAAACACTAAATCTTAAGAAACCCTAAATCCGTAAACCCTAGACCTTAAAAACACGAAAAAAAAAATCCCAAGCCCTAAAAAACCCTAAGAAACACTTAACCCTTTAAAACCCTAAAATGCTCAAAAACCCTTAAACCTAAAAAAACTCTAAGCCTTAAATCATATATGCTAAACCCTAAAAACACAAAAAAAAATATCCTAAGCCCTAAACCCTAAACCTATAAAACCCAAAAAATCCTTAACCTAAAAAACCCAAAGCCCTAAACCCTAAAACCTAGATAAAACCCTTAACCTAAAACCCTAAGAAACCCTAAACCCTAAACCTTAAGAAACCCAAAATCCTATAAACCCTAAAATAAACCCTAAAACCCCTACAAAACCCTAAGCTCTTAACCCTAAATCATAAAAAATCAATAAACCCTAAACCTAAAAAAACAAAAAAAAAAATAAAAACCCTAAACCCTAGAACCTAAAAAACCCTAAGAAACACTTAACCATTAAAAACCCTAAAAAACTTAAAAACCCCTAAACCCAAAAAACTCTAAGCTCTAAATCCTATAAAGCCCTAAATCGTATATTCTAAACCCCAAAAAACACAAAAAACACCCTAAGCCCTAAACCCTTAAACTATAAAATCCGAAAAAACCTTAACCTAAAAAATCCAAAGCCCTAAACCCTAAAAACCTAGATAAAACCCTTAACCTAAAACCCAAAACCTAAAAAAACCCTAACCCCTAAACCCAAACCTAAAACCCTAAATCCTAAACCTAAATCCCTAAGAAACCCTAAATCCTATAAATCCTAAAAACCATTTAAAAACCTAAGAACTAAACTCTAAATCCTAAAAATCCGTAAACCCTAAACCTCAAAATGCATGAAAAAAACCCTAAGCCATAAACCTTAAACCCATGAAAACACAAAGAAATACTTAACCTTTAAAAACCCTAAAAAATTCGAAACCCCTAAACCTAAAATACTTTAATCTCTAAACCCTATAAAGCCCTAAATCTTATATGCTAAACCCTAATGACACACAAAAAACCCTAAGCCTTAAACCAATAAAACATTAAAAAAACATAACCTTAAAAACCAAATCCCTAATTCTAAAAACCTAGATAAAACCCTTAACCTGAAACCTGAACCTAATAAACCGCTAAGCTCATAACCATAAGCGTAACCTAAAACCCTAAATCCTCAACCTAAAACCCTGAGAAACCCTAAATCTTAAGAAACCCTGAATCCTATAAACCCTAAAATAAACCATAAATAGCATTTAAAATCCTGACAAACCCCTATGCCCTAAACCATAATTACTAAAAATCCATAAACCCTAAACCTAAAAAACACAAAAAAGAAAAAACCCTTAAACCCTATTAAACCCGAAGAAACACTTAACCCTTAAAGACACTAAAAAAACCCAACAACAACTTAACCTAAAAAATCCAAAGCCCTAAACCCTTAAAACCTAGATAAAACCCTTAACCTAAAACCCAAAACCTTAAAAAACCCTAACCCCTAAACCCAAAACCTAAAACCCTAAATCCTAAACCTAAATCCCTAAGAAACCCTAAATCCTATAAATCCTAAAAACCATTTAAAAACCTATGAACTAAACTCTAAATCCTAAAAATCCGTAAACCCTAAAATTCAAAATGCATGAAAAAAACCCTAAGCCATAAACCTTGAACCCATAAAAACCCAAAGAAATATTTAACCTTTAAAAACCCTAAAAAATTTGAAACCCCTAAACCTAAAATACTTTAATCTCTAAACCCTATAAAGCCCTAAATCTTATATGCTAAACCCTAATAACGCACGAAAAACCCTAAGCCCTAAACCAATAAAACATTAAAAAAACATAACCTTAAAAACCAAATCCCTAATTCTAAAAACCTAGATAAAACCCTTAACCTGAAACCTGAACCTAATAAACCGCTAAGCTCATAACCATAAGCGTAACCTAAAACCCTAAATCCTCAACCTAAAACCCTGAGAAACCCTAAATCTTAAGAAACCCTGAATCCTATAAACCCTAAAATAAACCATAAATAGCATTTAAAATCCTGACAAACCCCTATGCCCTAAACCATAATTACTAAAAATCCATAAACCCTAAACCTAAAAAACACAAAAAAGAAAAAACCCTTAAACCCTATTAAACCCGAAGAAACACTTAACCCTTAAAGACACTAAAAAAACCCAACAACAACTTAACCTAAAAAATCCAAAGCCCTAAACCCTTAAAACCTAGATAAAACCCTTAACCTAAAACCCAAAACCTTAAAAAACCCTAACCCCTAAACCCAAAACCTAAAACCCTAAATCCTAAACCTAAATCCCTAAGAAACCCTAAATCCTATAAATCCTAAAAACCATTTAAAAACCTATGAACTAAACTCTAAATCCTAAAAATCCGTAAACCCTAAAATTCAAAATGCATGAAAAAAACCCTAAGCCATAAACCTTAAACCCAAAAAAACACAAAGAAATATTTAACCCTTAAAAACCCTAAAAAATTTGAAACCCCTAAACCTAAAATACTTTAATCTCTAAACCCTATAAAGCCCTAAATCTTATATGCTAAACCCTAATAACACACAAAAAACCCTAAGCCCTAAACCAATAAAACATTAAAAAAACATAACCTTAAAAACCAAATCCCTAATTCTAAAAACCTAGATAAAACCCTCAACCTGAAACCTAAACCTAATAAACCGCTAAGCTCATAACCATAAGCGTAACCTAAAACCATAAATCCTCAACCTAAAACCCTGAGAAACCCTAAACCTTAAGAAACCCTAAATCCTATAAACCCTAAAATAAACCATAAATAGCATTTAAAATCCCGACAAACCCCTATGCCCTAAACCCTAATTCCTAAAAATCCATAAACGCTAAACCTAAAAAACACAAAAAAGAAAAAACCCTTAATTCCTATAAAACCCGAAGAAACACTTAACCCTTAAAGACACTAAAAAAACCCAACAACCCCTTAACCTAAAAAACTATAAGCTCTAAACACTATAAAGCCCTAAATCGTATATGCTAAATTCCAAAAAAAACACAAAAAACCCTATGCCCTAAACCCTTAACCCATAAAATCCAAAAAAAACATTAACCTAAAAGACCCAAAGCCCTAAACCCTAAAAACCTAGATAAATTTCTTAACCTAAAACCCTAAACCTAAAGAATCCCTAAGCCCTTAAGCCTAAACCCTAACCTAAGAAACATAAAAAAAATCTAAGCCCTAAGAAACACTTAACCCTTAATAACCCTAAAAAACCCAAAACCATGTAAAGTTTAAAAACTCTACGCTCTAAAACCTATAAAGCCCTAAATTGTATATGCTAAACACTTAGACCTACACCTAAACCTATAATCCCTAAAAAAAACTTAACCTAAAAAACCCAAAGCTCTAAACCCTAAAAACCAATATAAAACTCCTAACCTAAAACCCTAAACCAAAAAAAAACCTAAACTCTAACCTAAAACCCTAAATCCTAAACCTAAAACCCTAAAAAACACTAAACCCTAAACCTTAAGAAACCCTAAATCCTATAAACCCTAAAATACATTTAAAAGGCCGACAAAACCCTAAGATTGAAATCCTAAATCCTAAAAATCCGTAAACCCTAAACCTAAAAAATACAAAAAAACACTAAGCCCTAAACCTTAAGAAACACTTAACTATTAAAAACACTAAAAAACCCCAAAACCCCTAAACCTAAAAATCTCTAAGCTCTAAACCCCATAAAGCCCTAAATAGTATATGCTAAAGCCCAAAACAACAATAAAACCCTATGCCCTAAACCCTAAACCTATAAAATAGATAAAAACCCTTCACCTAAATCCCAAAATCTAAAAAAAACACTAAGCCCTAAACCCTAAACACTAAACTAAAACCCTAAATCCTAAACCTAAAACCCTAAGAAACCCTAAGCCCTAAACCTTAACAAACCCTAAATCCCATAAACCCTAAAATAAACCCTAAAAACCATTTAAAATCCCTACAAAACCCTAATCCTAAAAATCCATAAACCCCAAACTGGAAAAACATTAAAAAAAAAAACCCTAAACCCTAATAAACACTTAACCCTTAAAACCCCTAAAAACATGAAATCCCCTAAAGCTTAAAAACTCTAAACCCTATAAAGCCCTAAATTGAATATGATAAACCCTAAAAAACATATCAAAACCCCAAGACCTAAATACTCAACCTATACAACCCTAAAAAACCCAAAGCCCTAAACCCTAAAAACCTAGATAAAACCCTTAACCTAAAACCCTAGGCCTCATAAACCCAAAACCCTATACCCTAACCTCAAACCCTTAATCCTAAACCTAAAACCCTAAGAAACCCTGAACCCTAAACCTTAAGAAACCATTAATAATATAAACCCTAAAATAAACCCTAAATTCCATTTAAAACCCCTACAAAACCCTAAACTCTAAACCCTAATTCCTAAAACTCCTTAAACCCTAAACCTAAAAACATAAAAATCCCTCAGCCCTAAGTCCTAAAATACCTTAAGAAACACTTAACCCTAAAAAGCACTAAAACCCCCAAAAATAACTAAACCTAAAAAAATCTAAGCTCTAAACCTTATAAAGCCCTAAATCGTATATGCCAAACCCTAAAAAACCCAAAAAAAACCCTAAGCCGCAAACCCTAAAAAAACCTTAACCTAAAAAACCCAAATCCCTAAACCCTAAAAACCTAAAAAAATCCTAAACCCTAACCTAAAACCCTAAATCCTAAGCCTAAAACCCTAAGAAACCCTAAACCCTAAACTTTAAGAAACCCTAATCCTATAAACCCTAAAATAAACCCTAAACACCATTTACAACCCTACAAAACCCTAAGCTTAAAACCCTAAATCCTAAACCTAGAAAACACATAAAACCCTAAGCACCAAACCCTAAAACCTATACCACCCTCAGAAACACTTAACCCTTAAAAACCCCAAAAAACTCAAAAAACCCTAAACCTAAAAAATTCAAGGCTCTAAAACTATAAAGCCCTAAATCGTATATACTAAATCCTAAAAAACACAAAAAATACCCTAAGCCCTAAACCCTAAACCCTAATACTATAAAACCCTGAAAACCTAGACAAAACCCTTAACCTAAATCGCTAAACCTAAAAAAACCCTAAGTCCTAAATCCTAAACCCTAAATCCTAAAACTAAAACCCTAACAAACACTAAACTCTAAACCTTAAAAAACCCTAAATCCTACAAACCCTATATAAAATCCTAAAAATCATTTAAAACCCTTACAAAACACTAAACTCTATACTTAGAACCGTAAACCTAAAAAAATACTAAGCCCTAAACCCTAAACGCTAACCTAAAACCCTAAAACCTAAACCTAAAACCCTAAGAAACCTTAAACACTAAATCTTAAGAAACCCTAAATCCGTAAACCCTAAACATAAAAAACACAAAAAAAAAATCTCAAGCTCTAAACCCTAAACCCAAGAAAAACCCTAAGAAACACTTAACCCTTTAAAACCCTAAAATACTCAAAAACCTTAAACCTAAAAAAAACTCTAAGCTCTAAACCCTATAAAGCCATAAATCATATATGCTAAACCCTAAAACACAAAAAAAAAAAAAAAAAACCTAAGCTGTAAACAATAAACCTACAAAACCCTAAAAATCATTAACCCAAAAAACCCAAATCCCTAAACCTTAAATACCAAGATAAAACCCTTAACCTAAAACCCTAAATCCTAAACCTAAAACCCTAAGAAACCCTAAACCCTAAATCTTAAGAAACCCAAAATCCTATAAACCCTAAAATAAACCCTAAAACCCTAAGCTCTTAACCCTAAATTGGAAAAATCCATAAACCCTAAACCTAAAAAAGACAAAATAAAAACCCTGAGCCCTAGAACCTAAAAAACCGTAAGAAACACTTAACCATTAAAAACCCTAAAGAAACTCAAAAAGCCCTAAACATAAAAAACTCTCAGCTCAAAACCCTATAAAGCCCTAAATCGTATATGTTAAACCCCAAAAAATACAACAGAAACCCTAAGCCTAAACCCTTAAACATTAAAACACGAAGAAACCTTAACCTATAAAACCCAAAGCCCTAAACCCTAAAAACCTAGATAAAACCCTTAACCTAAAACCCAAAACCTAAAAAACCCTAACCTAAAACCCTAAATCCTAAACCTAAATCTCTAAGAAACCCTAAAACTTATAAATCCTAAAAACCATTTAAAAACCTAAGAACTAAACTCTAAATCCTATAAAATCGTAAACCCAAAACCTCATAATGCACACAAAAAAAACCCAAGCCATAAACTTTAAACCCAAAAAAACACAAAGAAATATTTAACCCTTAAAAACCCTAAAAGTTTTGAAAATCCCTAAACCTAAAATACTTTAATTTCTAAACCCTATGAAGCCCTAAATCTTATATGCTAAACTCTAATAACACACAAAAAACCCTAAGCCCCAAACCAATAAAACCCTAAAAAAACATAACCTTATGAACCAAAGCCATAATTCTAAAAACCTAGATAAAGCCCTCAACCTAAAACCCTAAACCTAAAAAACCCCTAAGCCCATAACCCTAAGCGTAACCTAAAACCCTAAATCCTAAACCTAAAACCCTAAGAAACTCTAAACTTTAAGACACCCTAAATCCTATAAACCCTAAAATAGACCATAAATAGCATTTAAAATCCCGACAAGCCCCTATGCCCTAAACCCTAAATCCTAAAAATACGTAAACCCTAAACCTAAAAAACACAAAAAAAAAATCCTAAACCCTAAAAAACCTTAAGAAACACTTTACCCTTAAAGACACTAAAAAAACCCAACAGCCCCTTAACCAAAAAAACTCTAAGCTCTAAACACTATAAAGCCCTGAATCGTATATGCTAAACACAAAAAAAAACCCTAAGCCTTAACCCCTCAAAACCGAGATAAAACTTTTAACCCAAAACCCAAAACCTACAAAAAAAGCCAAAGTTATCAACCCTAAACCCTAACTAAAAACCCTATCTCCTAAACTTAAAACCCTAAGAAACCCAAAAACCTAAACTATATGATAGCCGAAATCCTATAAACCCTAAAAACCATTTAAAACCCCTACAAAACGCTAAGCTCTAAACCCAAACTCATAAAAATTCGTATACCCTAAACCTAAAAAAAAACAAAGAACCCTAAGCCCTAAACCCTAAATAACCCTAAGAAACACTTAACCCCTAAAAACCCTAAAAAACCCAAAAACCCCTAAACTTAAAAAACTCTAAGCCCTGAACCCTATAAAGCCCTAAATCGTATATGGTAAACCCTAAAATACAAAAAAAAAAAAAAACCTATGACCTAAACCCTAAACCAATGAAACCCTAAAAAACTTTCCCTAAAAAACCCATAGCCCTAAACCCTAAAAACCTAGATAAAACCCTTTACTTAGAACCATAAACCTAAAAAATTACTAAGCCCTAAACCTAAACGCTAACCTAAAACCCTAAAACCTAAACCTAAAACCCTAAGAAACCTTAAACACTAAATCTTAAGAAACCTGAAATTCGTAAACCCTAAACCTTAAAAACACAAAAAAAAAATCCCAAGCCCTAAACCCTAAACCCAAAAAAAACCCTAAGAAACACTTAACCCTTTAAAACCCTAAAATACTCAAAAACCCTTAAACCTAAAAAAACTCTAAGCTCTAAACCCTATAAAGCCTTAAATCATATATGCTAAATCCTAAAACACAAAAAAAAAAAAAAACCTAAGCCGTAAACCCTAAAAATCCTTAACCTAAAAAACCCAAATCCCTAAACCTTAAAGACCAAGATAAAACCCTTAACCTAAAACCCTAAATCCTAAACCTAAAACCCTAAGAAACCCTAAACCCTAAATCTTAAGAAACCCAAAATCCTATAAACCCTAAAACCCTAAGCTCTTAACCCTAAATCTGAAAAATCCATAAACCCTAAACCTAAAAAAAACACAAAAAAAAAAAACAAACCCTAAGCCCTAGAACCTAAAAAACCCTAAGAAACACTTAACCATTAAAAACCCTAAAGAAACTCAAAAAGCCCTAAACCTAAAAAACTCTCAGCTCGAAACCCTATAAAGCCCTAAATCCTATATGTTAAACACCAAAAAACACAATAGAAACCCTAAGCCTAAACCCTTAAACTTTAAAACACGAAAAAACCTTAACCTACAAAACCCAAAGCCCTAAACGCCAAAAACCTAGATAAAACCCTTAACCTAAAACCCAATACCTAAAAAAACCCTAACCTAAAACCCTAAATCCTGAACCTAAATCTCTAAGAAACCCTAAAACCTATAAATCCTAAAAACCATTTAAAAACCTAAGAACTAAACTCTAAATCCTAAAAATCCGTAAACCCTAAACCTCATAATGCACACAAAAAAAAAAAACCAAGCCATAAACTTTAAACCCAAAAAAACACAAAGAAATATTTAACCCTTAAAAACCCTAAAAGTTTTGAAAATCCCTAAACCTAAAATACTTTAATTTCTAAACCCTATGAAGCCCTAAATCTTATATGCTAAACTCTAATAACACACAAAAAACCCTAAGCCCTAAACCCTTAACCCATAAAACCCAAAAAATTATTAACCTAAAAGATCCAAAGCCCGAAACCCTAAAAACCTAGATAAATTTCTTAACCTAAAACCCTAAACCTAAAGAATCTCTAAGCCCTTAAGCCTAAACCCTAACCTAAGAAACATAAAAAAAAATCTAACCCCTAAACCCTAAACCCTAAGAAACACCTAACCCTTAATAACCCTAAAAAACGCAAAACCCTGTAAACCTTAAAAACTCTAAGCTCTAAAACCTATAAAGCCCTAAATTGTATATGCTAAACCCTAAGACCTACACCAAAACCTATAAATCCCTAAAAAAACTTAATCCAAAAAACCAAATCTCTAAACTCTAAAAACCTAGATAAAACTCTTAACCTAAAACCCTAAACAAAAAAAACCCTAAACCCTAACATAAAACCCTAAATCCTAAACCTAAAACCCTAAAAAGCACTAAACCCTAAACCTTAAGAAACCCTAAATCCTATAAACCCTAAAATACATTTAAAAGCCCGACAAAACCCTAAAATTGAAATCCTAAATCCTAAAAATATGTAAACCCTAAACCTAAAAAACACAAAAAAAACCTTAAGCCCTAAACCTTAAGAAACACTTACCTATTAAAAACACTAAACAACCCCAAACCCCTAAACCTAAAAAACTCTAAGCTCTAAACCCCATAAAGCCCTAAGTAGTATATGCTAAAGCCCAAAACAACAAAAAACCCCTATGCCCTAAACCCTAAACCTATAAAATAGATAAAAATCCTTAACCTAAATCCCTAAACCTAAAAAAACACTAAGCCATAAACCCTAAACACTAACCTAAAACCCTAAATCCTAAACCTAAAACCCTACGAAACCTTAAGCCCTAAACCTTAACAAACCCTAAATCCCATAAACCCTAAAATAAACCCTAAAAACCATTTAAAATCCCTACAAAACCCTAATCCTAAAAATCCGTAAACCCCAAACTGAAAAAACATAAAAAAAAAAAACCAAAGCCCTAAACCTAACCCCTAAAAAACCCTAAGAAACACTTAACCCTTAAAACCCCTAAGAACACGAAATCCCCTGAAGCTAAAAACCTCTAAACCCTATAAAGCCCTAAATTGTATATGATAAACCCTAAAAGACATAAAAACTTTAAGACCTAAATACTCAACCTATAAAACCCTAAAAAAACTTAACCTAAAAAACCGAAAGCCCTAAACCCTAAAAACCTAGATAAAACCCTTAACCTAAAACCCTAAGCCTCAAAAAACCCGAAACCCTATACCCTAACCTAAAAACTTTAATCCTAAACCTAAAACCCTAAGAAACCCTAAACCCTAAACCTTAAGAAACCCTAAATCATATAAACCCTAAATTCCATTTAAAACCCCTACAAAACCCTAAGCTCTAAACCCTAGTTCCTAAAACTCCTTAAACCCTAAACTTAAAAACATAAAAAACCCTCAGCCCTAAGTCCTAAAATACCTTAAATAACACTTAACCCTTAGAAACACTAAAACCCCCAAAAATAACTAAACCTAAAAAAATCTAAGATCTAAACTTTATAAAGCCCTAAATTGTATATGCCAAACCCTAAAAAAACCTTAACCCAAAATACCCAAAGCCCTAAACCCTAAAAACCTAAAAAAGAACCTAAACCCTAACCTAAAAGCTTAAATCCTAAGCCTAAAACCCTAAGAAACCCTAAACTTTAGGATACCCTAATCCCTAAACTTTAGGATACCCTAATCCTATAAACCCTAAAATAAACCCTAAAAACCATTTACAACCCTACAAAACCCTAAGCTTAAAACCCTAAATCCTAAACCTAGAAAACACATAAAAACCCTAAGCACCAAACCCTAAACCCTATAAAACCCTCAGAAACACTTAACCCATAAAAACCCAAAAAACTCAAAAAACCCTAAACCTAAAAAATAATAAGATCTAAACCTACAAAGCCCTAAATCATATATACTAAATCCTAAAAAACACAAAAAATACCCAAAGTCTTAAACCCTAAACCCTAAACCTATAAAACCTTAAAAATCTAGATAAAACCCTTAACCCAAATCGCTAAACCTAAAAAAACCATAAGCCCTAAATCCTATACCCTAAATCCTAAAACTAAAACCCTAACAAACACTAAACTCTAAACCTTAAAAAACCCTATATCCTACAAACCCTATATAAAATCCTAAAAACCATTTAAAACCCTTACAAAGTACTAAGCTCTAAACCCTAATTCCTAAAAATCCGTAAACCTTGGACCTAAAAAACACAAAAAAAGCCTATGACCTAAACCCTAAAACACCCTAGGAAACACTTAACCCTTAAAAACCACAAAAACCCCTTAACCTAAAAAACCTTAAGGTCTAAACCCTATTAAATCCTAAATCGTATATGGTAAACCTTAAAACACAAAAAAACTTAAACCTTAAACTCTAGCACTTTAAAACCCTAAAAAACCCAAAGCCCTAAACCCTAAAAACCTAGATAAATCCCTTAACTTAAAACCCTAGACCTTAAAAAACCCTAAGCCCTAAACCCTAACCTAAAACCCGAAATCATAAACCTAAAACCTGAAGAAACCCTAAACCCTAAATCTTTAGAAACCCTAAATCCTATAAACCCTAAAATAAACCCTAAAAAGCATTTAAAACCCCTACAAAACCGTATAAAGCTCTAATCCCTAAATACTAAAGATCCATAAACCTTAAACCTAAAAACACAAAGAAAACCCTAAGCCCTAAACGCTAAACCATAAGTCCAAAAAACCCTATGAAACACTTAACCCTTAAAAACCCTAAAATTCCAAAAACCCCTAAACCTAAAAAACTCTAAGCTCTAAGCCCTAAATCATATATGCTAAACCCTTAAAAAAAAAAAAAAAAAAAAAAGCCCCTAAACCCTAAACCTATAAAACCCTAAAAAACCCATAGCCCTAAACCATAAGACCTTAGATAAAACTCTTAAACTAAAACCCTAAACCTAAAAAACCCCCAACCCCTAAACCTTAACCTAAAACCCAAAATCCTAAACCTAAAACCCTCAGAAAACCCTAAACCATAAACCTAATGAAACCCTAAATCCTATAAACCCTAAAAACTATTTAAATCCCTTAAAAACCCATAAGTTCTAAAACCCAAACCTAAAAAACATAAAAATCTCTTAAACCCTAAATCCTAAACCCTAAAAAAACTCAAAGAAACACTTAACCCTTAAAAACCCTAAAAAAAAACCCCAAAACCCCTAAACCTAAAAAAAACTCTAAGCTCTAAACCCTATAAATCCCTAAATCTTATATGCTAAATCCTAAAAAACACAAAAACCATAAGCCCTAAACCCTAAACCTATAAAACCCTAAATCCTATAAACCCTAAAAACCATTTAAATACCTTAAAAAATCGTACGTTCTAAACCCTAAACCTAAAAAACACAAAAATCTCTTAAACCCTAAATCCTAAACCCTAAAAAAATCCAAAGAAACACTTACCCTTAAAAATACTAAAAAAAAAGAACCCAATAACCCCTAAACCTAAAAAAACCCTAAGCTCTAAACCCTATAAATCCCTAAATCTTATATGCTAAATCCTAAAAATCACAAAAACCATATGCATTAAACCCTAAACCTATAAAACCCTAAAAAACATTGACCCAAAGCCCTAAACCAGAAAAACCTAGATAAAACACATAACCTAAAGCCCTAAACCTAAAAAAACCATAAGCCCTAAACCCTAAACCCTAACCTAAAATACTAAATTCTAAACCTAAAACCATAAGAAACCCTAAACCCTAAACCTTATGAAACCCTAAATCCTATAAACCCTAAAATAAACCCGAAAAAACATTTAAAACTCCTAGAAAATTGCAATTTCTAAACCCTAAATCCTAAATATCTATAAACCCTAAACCTAAAAAACACAAAAAACCCTAAGTCCTAAACCCTAAACCCTAAAAAACCCTAAGAAACACTTAATCCTTGAAAACCCTAAGAAACCCAAAAACCCCTAATCCTAAAAAACTCTAAGCTCTAAACCCTATAAAGCCCTAAATCATATATGCTACATCCTAAAAAACACAAAAAAACCCTAAACCCTAAATCCTAAACCTATAAAACCCTGAAAAACCTTAACATAAAAAACCTAAGACCTAAACCCTAAAACCTAACCTAAAGCCCTATATCCTAAATCAAAAACCCTAAGAAACCCTAAAACTTAAGAAACACTAAATCCTATAAACCATAAAATAAACCCACAAAAAACATTTGAAACCTCTACAGACCCCTAAGCTCTAAACCCAAAATCCTAAAAACATGTAAACCCTAAACTTAAAAAACACAAAAAATTCCTCAACCCTCAACCCTAAACCTAGAAAATCCCTAAGAAACACTTAACCCTTAAAAACCCAAAAAAACCCAAAAACCCCTAAACCTAAAAAACTCTAAGCTCTTAACCCTATAAAACCATAAATCGTATATGATTAACCCTAAAAAACACAAAAAAAAAAAAAAACTAAGCCCTAAACCCTGAACCTATAAAACTCTAAAGAACCTTAAACTTAAACCCTGAAAGCCCTAAACCCTTAAAATCTAGATAAAACCCTTAACCTAAAACCCTAACCCTAAGAAAACCTTAAATCCTAGACCTAAAATCCTAAGAAATCTTAAACCCTAAACCTTCAGAAACCCTAAATCCTATATACCCTAAAATAAACCATTTAAAACCCCTACAAAACCCTAAGCTTTAAGCCCTAAACCCTAAAAATCCATCAACCCCAAACCTAACAAACACAAAAAAAAACCCTAAGAAACATTAACCTTTAAAAACCCTAAAAACCTAGAAAAAAACCCTAAACCTAAGAAAACCTAAAACCTTAAATCCTAGACCTAAAACCCTAAGAAACAATAAACCCTAAACCTTCAGAAACCCTAAATTCTATAAACCCTAAAATAAACCCTAATAACCATTTAAAACCCCTACAAAACCCTAAGCTTCAAGCCCTAAACCCTAAAAATCCATAAACCCTAAACCTATAAAACACAAAAAAAAAAATACCCTAAGAATCATTAACCCTTAAAAACCCTAAAACCCCAGAAAAACCCCTAAACCTAAAAAACTCTAAGCTTTAAACCCTATTAAGCCCTAAATCGATTATGCTAAATGCTAAAAAACACTAAAAAAAAACCTAAGCCATAAACCCTAAACCTATAAAACTCTAGAAAACCTTAACCTAAAAAACCTAAAGCCCTAAACCCTTAAAACATAGAGAAAACCCTTAACCTAAAACCCTAGACCTAAAATAACCCTAAGCCCTACACCCTAAAACCTAACCTAAACCCCTAAATCCTAAACCTAAAACCCTAAGAAACCATAAGAAACCCTAAATCCTATAAACCTTAAAATAAACCCTAAAAACCATTTAAAACCCCTACAAAACCCTAGGCTCTAAACAGTGAATACTAAAAATCCGTAAAACCTAAACCTCAAAAACACAAAAATAACCTAAGCCTTAAACCCTAAACCTTAAAAAACCCTTAAAACCCCTAAACCTAAAAAACTCTAAGCACTAAACCCTATAAAACCCTAAATAGTCTATGCAAAACCTTAAAATACACAAAAAAAAAAAAAAAGAAAAAACGAAGCCCTAAAACATAAACCTATAAAACCCACAAAAACCTTAACCTAAAAAATCAAAAGCCCTAAACCCTAAATGCCTATATAAAATCCTTAACCTAAATCCATAAACCTAAAAAACCCAAAGCCATAAACTTTAAACCTAAAACCCTAAATTCTTAAAACACAAAGAAAACCTATATAACCCTAAAAAAAACTTAACCTAAACAACCCAAATCCCGAAACACTAAAAACCCCAAAAAACCCTAAACCTAAAAATGCTCTACGCTCTAAATCCCCTATAAAGCCCTAAATCATATATGCTAAACCCAAAAAAAAAAAACCCAAAGCCCCAAACCCTAAAAACCTAGATAAAACCCATAACCTATAATCGTAAACCTAAAAGAACCCTAAATCCTAAACCTAAAACCCTAAGAAACTCTAAACTCTAAACCATAAGAAACCTTAAATCCTATAAACCCTAACCCAAAAAATCATTTAAAACCCCTACAAAACCCTAAGTTCTAAACACTGAATCCTAAAAATCTGTAAACCTTAAATTTAATAAAACACAAAAAAAAACCCTAAGTCCTAAACCCTTATCCTTAAGAAACACTTAACCCTTAAAAACCTTAAAAAAAAAAAACCCTAAACCTAAAAAAAACTCTAACCTCTAAACCATATAAAGCCCTAAATCATATTTGCTAAACCTTAAAATACACAGACAAAAAAACCTAAGCCTTAAACCCTAAACCTATAAAACCCAAAAAAACCATAACCTAAAAAACCCAAAGCCCTAATCCTAAAAACCTAGTTAAACCCATAACCTAAATCCCTAATCCTAAAAACATCTGAAGCCCTAAACTTTAAACCCTAACCTAAAATCCTAAATCCTAAGCCTAAAACCCTAAGAAACCCTAAACCCTAAACCATAAGAAACATTATATCCTATAAACCCTAAAATAAACCATAAAAACCATTTAAAACCCCTACCAAACTCTAAGCTTTAAAGCCTAAATCCTAAAAATCCATTAACCCTAAACCAAAAAAAAAAACCCTAAAACCTAAACCCTAAACCCTAAAACACCCTAAGAAACACTTAACCCTTAAAAACTCTAAAATCCCCAATAACCCCTAAACCTAAAAAACTCTAAGCTCTATACCCTCTAAAGCCCTAAATCGTATATGCTAAACCTTAAAAAACACAAAAAAAACCCTAAGCCCTAAACCTATAAACCCCTAAAAAACCCAAAGCCCTAAACACAAAAAAACTACATAGAACCCTTAACCTAAAACCCATAACCTAAAAAAACCCTAAACCCTAACCTAAAACCCTAAATCATAAACCTGTAACCCTAAGAGACCTTAAATCCTATAACCCGTAATATAAACCCTAAAACAATTTAAAAGCCCTACAAAACCTTAAGCTCTAAACCCTATATCCTAAAAATATGTAAACCCTAAACCTAAAAAAATACAAAAAACACCCTAAACCCTAAAAAACCCTGAGAAGCACTTAAATCATATATCCTAAACCCTAAAAAACACAAAAAAAACCCTAAGCCCCAAAGCCTAAACCTATAAAATCCTAAAAAACCTTAACCTAAAAAACCCAAAGCCCTAAATCCTAACAACCTAGATAAAACCCTTAGCCTAAAACCCTAAACCTACAAAAACTCTAAGCGTTAAATCATAATCCCTAACCCTAGATCCTAAACAAAAAATTCTAAGAAACCGTAAACCTTAAGAAACCCTAAATACTATAAAACCTAAAATAAAGCCTAAAATGTATTTAAACCCCTATAAAACCCTAAGCTCTAAATCCTAAATCCTATAAACCCTAAAATGAACCCTAAAAACTATTTAAAACCCCTACAAAACCCTAAGCTATAAACCCTAAATCCTAAAAATTCATAAAACCAAAACCTAAAAAAAACAAAAAAAATCCTAAGCCACGAACCCTAAACCCTCGGAAACACTTAACCCTTAAAAACCCTAAGAACCCCAAAAACCCCAAAATCTAAAAAACACTAAGTTCTAAACCCTATAAAGCCCTAAATTGTATATGCTAAACCTTAAAAACACAAAAGAAAAAAAAAAAAAAAAAAAAAAAAAAAAAAAAAAACCTAAGCCCTAAACCTTTAACCTATAAAACCCTCAAAAAACTTAACCTAAAAAACCCCAAACCCTAACCTAAAACTCAAATTCCTAAACCTAAAGCCCTAAACCCTAAACCTTAAGAAACCCCAAATCCTATAAAACCTAAAATAAACCCTAAAAACCCTAAATATCATTTGAAACCCCTATAAAACTGTAATCTCTAAACCCTAAATGCTAGTATTCCCTAAACCTTCAACCTAAATCACACACAAAAAAAAAAAAACCTAAGCTGTAAGCCCTAAACCCTAAAATACTCTAAGAAATACTTAACCCTTAAAAACCCAAAAACCACCCTAAACCTAAAAATTTCTAAGCTATAAACCCTATAAAGCCCTAAATTGTATATGCTAAATCCAAAAAAATCCTAAGCCTTAAACCCTCAAAATCGAGATAAAACCCTTAACCCAAAACCCAAAACTTACAAAAAAAAAAACCCAAAGCCATAAACCCTAACTTAAAACCCTGTATCCTAAACTTAAAACCCTAAGAAAACTGAAACCCTAAACTATATGATAGCCTAAATCCTATAAACACTAAAACCCATTTAAAACCCCTACAAAACCCTAAGCTCTAAACCCAAAAAATCCGTAAACCCTAAACCTAAAAAACACAAAGAACCCTAAGCCCTAAACCTTAAAAAACATTAAGAAACACTTAACCCCTAAAAACCCCTAAACATACAAAACTCTAAGCTCTAAACCCTATAAAGCCCTAAATCGTATATGGTAAACCATTAAATACAAAAAAAAAAAAAAAACCTAAACCCTAAACCCTAAACCTATGAAACCCAAAGAAACTTTCCCTAAAAAATCCAAAGCCCTAAACCCTAAAATCCTAGATAAAACCAATAACCAAGAACCCTAAACCTAAAAAAAAAACTAAGCCC
The DNA here is from genome assembly GCA_035578085.1 of Solanum pinnatisectum. Classification (NCBI taxonomy): domain Eukaryota; kingdom Viridiplantae; phylum Streptophyta; class Magnoliopsida; order Solanales; family Solanaceae; genus Solanum; species Solanum pinnatisectum. The sequence goes on from CM069079.1 coordinate 15,821,737, forward strand.
TAAACCCTAAACCCTAAACCAAAACCCTAAAACCTAAACCGCTAAAACCTAAGCCCAAAACCTTAAGAAACCTTAAACCCTAAACCTTAAGAAATGCTAAATTTGTAAACCCTAAACCTAAAAAAAAATAAATAAATAAATAAATAAACAAGCCCTAAACCCTAAGTAACACATATGTCTTAAAAACTCTAAAATACTCAAAAACCCTTAAAACTAAAAATCTATAAGCTCTAAACTCTATAAAGCCTTAAATCGTATATGCTAAACCATAAAAATTCACAAAAAAAAACCTAAGCCCTATATGCTAAACCTATAAAACCCTAAAAAACCTTAACCTAAAAATCCCTAAACCCTAAAAACCTAGATAAAACCCTTAACCTAAAACCCAAACCTAAAACCCTAAATCCGAAACCTAAAACCCTAAGAAACCCTAAATCCTAAACCTTAAGAAACCCAAAATCCTATAAACCCTAAAATAAACCCTAAAACCATTTAAAACCCCTACAAAACCCTAATATCTTAACCCTAAATCAAAAAAGTCCATAAACCCTAAAACCTAAAAAAACACAAAAAACCTTAAGCTCTAGAATCTAAAAAACCCTAAGAAACACCTAACCATTAAAAATCCTAAGAAAACTCAAAAACCCCTAAACCTAAAAATCTCTAAGCTCTGAACCCTATAAAGCCCTAAATCGTATATGCTAAACCTCAAAAAACAAAGAAAAACAGTAAGCCCTAAAACCGTAAACTATAAAACCCGAAAAAACCTTAACCCAAAAAATCCAATGCCCTAAACCCTAAAAATCTAGATAAAACCCTTAACCTAAAACCCAAAACCTAAAAAAACCCTAACCCCTAAACCCTAACCTAAAACCCTAAATCCTTAAGAAACCCTAAATCCTAAAAACCATTGAAAAACCTAAGAACTAAACTCTAAATCCTAAAAATCCGTAACCCTAAACCTCAAAATGCACAAAAAAAAAAATCCTAAGCCATAAACCTAAGAAACACTTAACCCTTAAAAACCCTAAAAAATTCAAAAAACCCTAAACCTAAAAAACTTTAATCTCTAAACCCTATAAAGCCCTAAATCTTATATACTAAACCCAAATAACACACAAAAAACCCTAAGCCCTAAACCAATAAAACCCTAAAAAAAACTTAACCTTAAAACCCAAAGCCCTAATTCTAAAAACCTAGATAAAATCATCAACCTGAAACCCTAAACCTAAAAAACCCCTAAGCCCATAACCCTAAACTGTAACCTAAAACCCTAAATCCTAAACCTAAAACCCTAAGAAACCCTAAACCTTAAGAAACCCTAAATCCTATAAACCCTAAAATAAACCATAAAATGCATTTAAAATCACGACAAACCCCTAAGCCCTAAACCCTAAATCCTAAAAATCCATAAACCCTAATCTTAAAAGATAAAAAAAAAAAAAAACCTAAGCCCTAAACCCTAAACCCTAAAAAACCATAAGAAACACTTAACCCTTAAAAACACTAAAGAAACCCAACAACCCTTAACCTAAAAAACTCTAAGCTCTAAACACTATAAAGTTTTAAATCGTATATGGTAAATCCCAAAAAAACACAAAAACCGTAAGCCCTAAACCCTTAACCCATAAAACCCAAAAAAACCTTAACCTAAAAGACCCAAAGCCCTAAACCCTAAAAACCTAGATAAATTTCTTAACCTAAAACCCTAAACCTAAAGAATCCCTAAGCCCTTAAACCTAAACCCTAACCTAAGAAACACAAAAAAAATCTAAGCCCTAAACACTAAACCCTAAATAACCCTAAGAAACATTTAACCCTTAAAAACACTAAAAACCCAAAACCCCGTAAACCTAAAAAATCTAAGCTCTAAACCCTATAAAGCCCTAAATTCTATATGCTAAACCCTAAGCCCTACACCTAAACCTATAAAACCCTAAAAAAACACCTTAACCTAAAAAAACCAAAGCCCTAAACCCTAAAAACTTAGATAAAATCCTTAACCTAAAACCCTAAACCTAAAAACAACCTTAACCTTAACCTAAAACCCTAAATCCTAAACATAAAACCGTTAGAAATCCTAAACCCTAAACCTTAAGAAACCCTAAATCTTATAAACCCTAAAATAAACCGTGAAAACCATTTAATACCCCTACAAAATCCTAAGCTCTAAACACTAAATCCTAAAAATCCATAAACCCTAAACCTAAAAAACACAAAAAAAACCCTAAGCCCTAAACCCTAAACCTTAAGTAAAACTTAACCATTAAAAAACCTATAAAACCCCAAAAACCCCTAAACCTAAAAAACTCTAAGTTCTAAACCCTATAAAGCCCTCAATCGAATATGTTAAACCCTAAAAAAAACAAAAAAAAATTCTAAGACATAAACCTTAAACCTATGAAACCCTTAAAAACCTTAACCAAAAAAACCCAAAGCCCTAAACCCTAAAAATCTAGATAAAACCCATAACGTAAAACCTTAAACCTAAAAAGACCCTAATCCCTAAGCCATAAACCCAAAACACTAATCTAAAACCCTATATCCTAGACCTAAAACACTAAGAAACTCTAAACCATAAACCGTAAGAAACCTAAATCCTTTAAACCCTAAAATAAACCCTAAAAACTATTTAAAATCCCAACAAAACCCTAAGCTCTAAGCCCTTATTCCTAAAAATCCCTAAACCCTAACCTAAAACCCTAATTCCTAAACCTAAAACCCTAAGAAATCCTAAACCCTAAACTTTAAAAAACCCTAAATCCTATAAACCCTAAAACCCATTTAAAACTACTACAAAACCCTAATCTCTTAACTCTAAATCCAAAAAATCCATAAAACCTAAACCTAAAAAACACAAAAAAACCATAAGCCATAGAACCTAAATAACCCTCAGAAACACATAACAATTAAAGATTCTAAGCTCTAAACCCTATAAAGCCCTATATAGTATATGCTAAACCCTAGAAAACACAAAAATGCCTAATCCCTAAACACTAAAGCTATAAAACCCTAAAGAACCTTAACCTAAAAAAACCCAAGCCCTAAATTCTAAAAACCTAGATAAATACCTTAACCAACCCTAACCTAAAAAAAGCCTAAGCCCTAACCTAAAACCCTAACTACTAAACCTAAAATCCTAAGAAACCCTAAACCCTAAACTTTAAGAAACCCTAAATCCTACAAACCCAAAAATAACCCTAAAAATCTTTTAAAAACCATACAAAACCCTAAGATCCTAACCCTAAACTGAAAAATCCATACACCCTAAACCTAAAAAACACAAAAAAAAAAAAATCCTAAGCCCTAGGACCCAAATAACCCTAAGAAACACTTAACCATGAAAAAAACCAGAAAACACTAAACCTCAAAAGCTCTAAGCTCTAAACACTATAAAGCCCTAAATCGTGTGTGCTAAACCCTAAAAAACACAAAATAAAACCACTAATCCCTAAACCCTAAACGTATAAAATCGTAAAAAACACTAACCTAAAAAATACAAAGCCCTAAATCCTATAAAACTAGATAAAACCCTTAACCTCAGACCCTAAACCTAAAAAACTCCCTAAGCTCTAAACCCTAAACCCTAACCTAAACCCCTAAAACCCTAAGAAACCATAAACCTTAAGAAACCTTAAAAACAATAAGCGCTAAAATAAACCCTAAAAACCATTTAAAAGCCCTACAAAACCCTAAGCTCTCAACCCTGAATGCTAAATATTCGTAAACCCTAAACCTAAGAAACACAAAAACACCTAAGCCCTATACCCTAAATAACCCTAAGAAACACAACAAAGCCCTAAATCATATATGTTAAACCATAAAAAAACACAAAAAAAACCCCTAAGCCCTAAACTTATAAATCCCTAAGAAAACCTTAACCTAAAAAACCCCAAATCCCTACACCCTAAAAACCTAGATAAACCCCGTAACCTAAAACCCAAAACATAAAAAAACCCTAAACCTTTTAACCCTAAACCCTAATATAAAACCTTAAATCCTAAACCTAAAACCCTCTAAAACCCTAAACCTCATAAACTCGAAATCCGATAAACCCTAAAATAAATCATAAAACACATTTCAAACCCCTACAAACCCTAAAGCTCAAAACCCAAAATCCTAATAATTTGTAAACCCTAAACCTAATAAACACAAAAACAAAAAAACCTAAGCCCTAAACCCTAAACCCTAAAAAATCCTAAGAAACCCTTAATCCTTAAAAAACCAAAAAACCCCTTAACCTAAAAAGCTCTAAGCTTTAAACCCTATAAAGCCCTAAATCATATATGCTAAACCCTAAAAAACACAAAAAAACCTAAGCCCTAAACCCTAAACGTGTAAAATCCTAAAAAGACTTAACCTAAAAAACCAAAAGCCCTAAACCCTAAAAACCTAGATAAATCCCATAACCTAAAACCCTAAGCCTAATAAAACCCTAAGCCCTAAGCCCTAAACCCTAACCTAATACCCTAAATCCTAAACCTAAGTAACCTTAAACCCTAAACCTTAACAAACCCTAAAATAAACCCTAAAAACCATTTAAAACCCCTACAAAACCTTAAACTATAACCCTTTATTCCTAAAAATCCCTAAACCCTAACCTAAAACCCTAAATCCTAAACCTAAAACCCCATGAAACCCTTAACCCTAAACCCTAACCTAAAACCCGAATTCCTCAACCTAAAACCCTAAACCCTAAACTTTAAGAAATTTGAAATCCTATAACCCCTAAAATAAACCCTAAATATCATTGAAACCCCCTATAAAACTGTAAACTCTAAACTCTAAATCCTAAAAATCCGTAAACCCAAAAAAAAAATCACACAAAATACCCTAAGCCCTAAGCCCAAAAAAACCCTAAGAAACACTTAACCCTTAAAAACCCAAAAACCCCTAAACCTAAAAATTTCTAAGCTCTAAACTCTATAAAGCCCTAAATTGTATATGCTAAACACAAAAAAACCCTAAACCGATGAAACCCTAAAAGACTTTCCCTAAAAAACCCATAGCCCTAAATCCTAAAAACCTAGATAAAACCCTTAACCTAGAACCCTAAACCTAAAAAAATACTAAGCCCTAAACCCTAAACCCTAACCTAAAACCCTAAGAAACCTTAAACACTAGATCTTAAGAAACCCTAAATCCGTAAACCCTAAACCTAAAAAACACAAAAAAAAAATCCCAAGCTCTAAGCCCTAAACCATAAAAAAACTCTAAGAAACACTTAACCTTTTAAAACCCAAAAACCTCTAAGCCTAAGAATTTCTAAGCTCTAAACCCTATAAAACCCTAAGTCATATATGCTAAACCCAAAAAAATCCAAGCCTTACACCCTCAAAATCTAGATAAAACACTTAACCCAAATCTAAAAAAAAAAAAAAACCTAAGCCCTAAATCCTAAACCTAAAATGCTAAGATACCCTAAACCCTAAACCTTTAGAAACCCTAAATCCTATAAACCCTAAAATAAACCCTAAAAACATTCAACACCCTTACAAAACCCTAAGCAATTAACCCTAATCCTAAAAATCCGTAAACCATAAACCTAAAAAACACAAAAAAAAACCTAAACCCTAAACCATAAATAACCCTAAGAAACACTTAACCCTTAAAACATTAAAAAATTCAAGAACCACTAAACTTAAAAATCTCTAAGCTCTAAACCCTATAAATCCCTAAATCGTATATGCTAAATCCTAAAAAACACAATAAAACCCTAATCCCTAAGCCCTTAACCTATATATTACTAAAAAACATTAACCTAAAAACCCCAAAGACCTAAACCCTAAAAGCCTAGATAAAACCATTAACATAAAACCCTAAACCAAAAAAAAAAAAAACCCTAAGCCCTAAACCATAAACCCTAACGTAAAAACATAAATCCTAAACCTAAAACCCTAAGAAACCCTAAACCTTAAGAAACATGAATCCTATAAACCTTAAAATACGTCCTAAAATCCATTTAAAACCCCTAAAAAACCCTAAGTTCTAAACCCTAAACCTGAAAATTCGTAACCCCTAAACCCTAAGAAACACTTCACCCTTAAAAACCCTAAAAACCAAAAACCCCTAAACCTAAAAAAACTCTAAGCTCTAAACCCTAAAGCCCTAAATCGTATATGCTAAACCCTAAAAAACACAAAAGAAAAAAACCTAATCCCTAAACCTATAAAACCCTAAAATCCCTTAACCTAAGAATCCCAAATCCCTAAACCCTAACTACCTAGAAAAAACCCTTAACTTAAAACCTTAACCCTAAAAAAACCCTAACCTATAACCTTAAATCCTAAACCTAAATCTCTATGAAACCCTAAACCTTAAGAAACCAAAAATCCAATAAACCATCAAACTCATTTAAAGATGCTACAAACCCCGAAGCTCTAAACCTTAAATCCTAAAGATCCGTAAAACCTAAACCTAAAATACACACAAAAAAAAAAAAAACCTAAGCCCTAAACCCTAAAAAATACTAAGAAACACTAAACCCTTAAAAACCCTAAAATCCCCAAAAATCCCTTAACCTAAAAAACTCTAAGCTCTAAACCATATAAAGCCCTAAATCTTATGTGCTAAACCCTAAAAAAAACAAAATAAATCCACTAATCCCTAAACCCTAAACCTATAAATTTGTAAAAAACATTAACCTAAAAAGTACAAAGCCCTAAATGCTATAAAACTAGATACAACCCTTAACCTCAAAACCTAAACCTAAAAAAACCCTAAACCCTAACCTGAACCCCTAAAACCCTAAGAAACCCTAAACCTAAAAAAACCCTAAACCCTAACCTAAACCCCTAAAACCCTAAGAAACCCTAAACCTAAAAAAACCCTAAACCCTAACCTAAATCCCTAAAACTCTAAGAAACCCTAAACCTTAAGAAACCTTAAAAAATAATAAGCCCTAAAATAAACCCTAAAAACCATTTAAAACTCCTACAAAACCCTAAGCTGTCAACCCTGAATGCTAAAAATTCGTAAACCCTAAACCTAAGATACACGAAAACCCCTAAGCCCTAAACCCTAAATAACCCTAAGAAACCCTATAAAGCCCTAAATCGTATATGTTAAACCATAAAAAAGCACAAAAAAACCCCTAAGCCCTAAACCTATAAAACCCTAAGAAAACCTTAACCTAAAAACCTAGATAGACCCCTTAACCTAAAACCCAAAACATAAAAAAACCCTATGGCTCTTAACCCTAAAACCTAACATATAACCTTAAATTCGAAACCTAAAACCCTATGAAACCCTAAACCTCAGAAAACTGAAATCTTATAAACCATAAAATAAATCATAAAACACATTTCATATCCCTACAAACCCTGAAGCTCAAAACCCAAAATACTAATAATCCATAAACCCTAAACCTAATAAACACAAAAACAAAAAAACTTAAGCCCTAAACCCTAAACCCTAAAAAATCCTAAGAAACCCTTAACCCTTAAAAAACCAAAAAACCCCTTAACCTAGAAAGCTCTAAGCTCTAAACCCTATAAAGCCCTAAATCATATATGCTAAACCCTAAAAAACACAAAAAAAACCTAAGCCTTAAACCCTAAACATATAAAATCCAAAAAAAAACTTAACCTAAAAAACCAAAAGCCCTAAACCCTAAAAACCTAGATAAATCCCATAACCTAAAACCCTAAGGCTAATAAAACCCTAAGCCCTAAGCCCTAAACCCTAAAAACCTAGATAAATCCCATAACCTAAAACCCTAAGGCTAATAAAACCCTAAGCCCTAAGCCCTAAACCCTAACCTAAAACACTAAATCCTAAACATAAATTTATAAGAAACCCTAAACCGTAACCTTAAGAAACCCTCCTATAAACCGTAAAATAAACCCTAAAATTATTTAAAACCCATACAAACCCCTAATCTCTAAACCCTAAAAATCTGTAAACCGTAAACCTAAAAAACACAAAAAAAAAAAAAACCAAGACCTATACACTAAACCCAAAAAAATCCTAAGAAACACTTAACCCTTAAAAACTCAAAAACCCTTAAACCTAAAAAACTCTAAGTTATTAACCCTATAAAGCCCTAAATCATATATGCTAAACCCTAAAAAACACAAAAAAAAAAAAAAATGCTAAGCCCTAAACCATAAACCTATAAAACTCTTAAAAATCTTAACGTAGAAAAAAAAAAGACCTAAAACCCTAAATCCTAAACCTAAAACCCTCATAAACCGTAAATGCTATACCTTAAGAAACCCTAAATCCTATAAACCCTAAAATAAACCCTAAAAATCATTTAAACCGCTACAAAACCCTAGGCTTGGAACCCTAAATCCTAATAATCTGTAAACCCTAAACCTAAAAAAAACACAAAAAACCATAAGCTCTAAACCCTAAACCCTAAGAAACACTTAACCATTAAAAACACTAAAAAACCCAAAAACCCCTAAACCTAAAAAAACTTTAAGCTCTAAACAGTATGAAGCCCTAAATTGTATATGCTAAAGCCCAAGAAACATAAAAAAAAAAAAAAACCCTAAGCCTATAAAACCATAAAAAATCTTGACCAAAAAAATCCAAAGCCCTACACCCTAAATACCTAGATAAAACCCTTAACCTAAATCCCTAAGCCTCAAAAAACCTTCAACCCTAAACACTAACCCTTAAACACGAAATCCTAAACCTAAAACCCTGAAAATCCCAAAACCCTAATCCTTAACAAACCCTAAAATAAACCCTCAAAATCATTTAAAACCCCTACGAAACCCTAAGCTCTAAACCCTAAGTCCTTAAAATTCGTAAATCCTAAACTAAAATAACACAAAAAAAGGCTAATCCGTAAATCCTAAACTAAAATAACAGAAAAAAAGGCTAAGTCGTAAACCCTAAAAGTTCCTAAGAAACACTTAACCCTTAAAACCCCTAAAAACACAAAAACCCCTAAACCTAAAATCTCTAAACCCTATAAAGCCCAAAATTGTATATGCGAAATCCTAAAAAACACACAAAAAAAAAACGCCAAGACCTAAATCCTAAACCTATAAAACCCCAAAGCCCTAAACCCAAAAAACCTAGATAAAACCCTTAACCTAAAACCCTAAACCCTAAACCCTAACCTAAAAGCCCTAAATTCTAAACCTAAAACCCTAAGATATCCTAAACCCTAAACCTTAAGAAACCCTAAATCCTATAAACCCTAAAATAAACACTAAAACCCATTTAATTTCCCTACAAAACCTAAGTTCTAATCCCTAATTCCTAAAAATCCATAAACCCTAAACCTAAAAATACACAAAAAAAAAAAAAAAAAAACCCTAAGCCTTAAACTGTAAACCTTAAGGAACACTTAACCCTTAAAAAACCAAAAACCCCTAAACCTAAAAAACTCTAAGCTCTAAACCCTATACAGCCCTAAATTGTATATGCTTAACTCTAAAAAACACAAAAAGAATCCTAAGGCCTAAACCCTAAAAACCATAATAGAAAAACCAAAAGCCCTAAACCCTAAAAATCTAAATAAAACCCTTAACCTAAAACCTTAAAACTAAAAAGACCCTAAACCCTAATACATAAACCCTAAACCTTAAACCTAAACCTAAAACACATCGCCAGCCATTTTCTCATATTGTTTCTCTCTCTAAAAATTCTTTCTAAAATTCGCTCTCAACTAAGACTACACAGCAGTCTGCCGGAATGGCCACAGAGCCACTGGGAAGAGAGCTTTGACCATAGGACCAAGCTCATTCAACGCGGAACTCTAGCATCTACAAACCCCAGTTCGACACTTCACCTGAATCATCAGCCAATTCCTCAAAAATGTGATGCATTGAGGCGATCGATATCGTAATTTCAGAGAGGGAGTTGGACTAGGCTCGAAAAATCATTTCCCTAGAACAATCGGGGATGATTCGTGTTAATTCAGCTGATAAGCATGAATCTACATATAAAGATCTATCAGCAAGACAAAAATCAAATGATTCTATCATCCAAATTGAAATATCCAAGAATTCGAATTCTCGCGAAATTGCCCTAGAATCGCCAAACATGCGCCCTCAATTTTGAGCATCTTCTGATGTGAGAAATGATGTTTCAATCATTGGGGAATCTTCCCTAGGCCAGCGAGATCATCCTGCCACAAATTTGAATGATTTTGATGGCGAAAACTCCAGCGACATAAGAACTGATTAAGTCATCGGAGCTTCGATCAACAATGAGGATGAACGACTACACCAGACGACCCCTTGCGATGAGAATAACCATTGTAAGGTACAGAATCCCTAATACAACAACAACACACTAATGTTTGCTATTTCCCCAATCTGTAGGATCAAGTCGCAACAATGGAAGATGAACAACACATGGAGGTGGCATTAGAATCAGTTAAAGGCACAAAGGCATCAAATCTTGAAGTCAATTAGAATAAGGAATCCACTCCAAATCGCAAAAGGGAATCAATGTCACAAGAGCAGGAACAACTGATCATCAAAGGAACAAAAGATGTAAACTCACAAGGAAAACATCAAGGGGATTAGCGCACAACACAGCAGCATATTCAGGTATCACAATACACAAATGCTAAGGTTTCTACATGGGCAGTGACTGAGAAACAACAAGACAAAAGGGAGAAGGCAATCTGGAAAGTGAAGGAAAAAACTAACACCAATGAAACCACTAACAATTCTAACAAAGAGAATGGAGGGAAACGACCTCACACTAGCAGCATGGAAAGGACAGGTAAGTCTGTTAATTTTGCCTCGGAGAGTAATGATCATAATCATATGTTATATAATAATCCCCTTAACAATCAAAATGAGCAAGAGAAAGGTCATTTTAGTATGCAGGCTGCTGTGAACGAGATATACGATCTGACTAAGAAGACTGCTTCTAAAGGGCTCAATATGGACACTAATGTTCTTCCTCCCATCAAGATCTCTTCCAACTTTGATCTTTATCGACCCAGCCAGCAAAGAACCAATCCAAATAGTCCCAAACAGAACCAAATCATGCCTTCTGGGAACAACTCTTCTACTAAAAGTATTACTCTCCAAATCCCTGATCCATCCCCTCCCACTGTAACTCAAACCATAGCCACTAGACTCAAAGCTAACCAAATGAAAAATGCTACCCCCATGGACATTCTTCCACCGATCATATCCACTAGGCAAGGATACCCTTCCATTACTTTTCATGAGGATGATTTTATGCAGAAGATGTCTGGTTGATGCAAGTTCACTTTAGTGGGGAAATTCACCAATGCAATGCCCAAAATGGAAATCATAAGGAAGAGCTTCATTGCGCAAACACAACTTTCTAGTGGAGTTAAAATTGCACACTTCAACTCAAGACACATCTACATTGATTTGGACAATGAAGCTGATCACATCTCTGTTTGGACTAAACAAAAAATGTACATTGCTGGCCAGCCAATGAAGTTACAGGTATGGACTCCTACTTTTAAACTGCTGAGGAAACTCCAATTGTTCCCATCTGGGTTACATTGCCTGAGCTGCCCTAGCACTGCTATTATATGGACATCCTTACCCCCTTGCTGTCCCCTATTGGTAAAGCTCTTTATCTAAACTCTGCAACTATGCAAAAAACTAGGGGGAGTGTGGCAAAAGTGAGAGTTCAAATTGATATTACTAAAAACAAACCTCAGCATGTCTGGTTGGGATTTTCAGAGAAGGATCCAACTATAGGTAAGTGGCAAATTATAGAATTTGAAGATGTCCCTCTTTACTGCCTCTACTACAAACATCAAGGTCACTCTCTTAGAGAATGTCCTATGAAAGAAAGGGATGATGAAATAAAAAGAAGAAAGGAACTGGAGGCCAACAAAAAAGGACAAGGAAAATAGATGGATCAAAATTCCAAGGAGACTCAACAAAATGACAAAGACACTGATAAAACACAATCAAATAGGCAAGCTAAGGCGTAGAAACCAACTGAAGATAGTACGACACACATGGAGGAACAATGGCAAACTCAAACTAGAAGAAAAAACAAAATCAACCAACAAAATCAAAAGCAAGGGAAGAGCCAAAACTCCCAGGTACAGGTACAGCAGGTGCAGGTACAGTAGGAAAAAATATCTCAGGACCACAAGTTTCCCTAGGGAATAGGTATGATCTCTAAAACTCCTGTGATTAATGTTGAAGAATTTGGTGATCAGATTCTTACACCCCCATCCCCTGTAATTGGTGATGATGATGCTCATCAGTATTCTGAGACTCCTTTCCCTATTATTACCCCTTATTCTGTTGTTGAGAAAGCTGTTGGAGGGAGGATGGAAAGATATGAGACAACCTCTAACTTGCAGGAAGGGGAACCAGTGGGGAGGGACCTTAGAAATGACCACCAAACTCCTGCTACCACTGGAAGAAATATGCAGCAACACCAAAAAAAGGATCACCAAATCTCTCAAGAGGGAACTCATCATTCAAACTAATAAAGTGGAGAATGATCAACCTAAAGGTTCTATGGCAAAGGATATGGGAAACAAAGCAAGTTCCAGTAAACAAGCTGATACACCTAAGAGTAAGAATAAACCTAGCAAAAAAAAGAGAGATGCTATTAAGAAAAAGCAGGCAGAACACCAGCTATAGGACCAGACTCAGGTAGAGAGCTAGCATAATGGAACTAACCTCTGTAAGAAGTTCATCATGATGGACCAAGTCATGGATGTTATTCCCCTGAAAGCTCTATATAACACCCCTACTCCTGGAAAACCTCCTGATCTAATCAACAAGACAGTTAGAGATGAATATAAAGTGGAGATTTCAGAAGATGAGGCAGAGGAGGATCATCCACCTGATATTATCCAAGAAGAAGATGATGAAACCAGTGAACTTTTAATCAAAGCCTTCAGTCCCAGCAATGAAATTGTACTGGACAAGTTACCAACAATCAAGGACTATCCCCCAGAGGCTTGCACCTAGAAAAAATCCCTCTCAGGAAAAATCCCAGCCCAATTCTTATGACTACAGGAAGACTAAACACTAGACTCTTCACCTCTAAATCATCTCAATGATTAGTACAATCATATGGAATGCTAGGGGTATCAATACCCAAGGGGTTATTGAAAGACTCAAAAATCTCAAAATCATTCATCAGGTGTCTATGATTGTTGTTCTTGAGCCTTTCTCAGACACTGCCCAGCTTAACACTTTTAAGAGTATGCTTGCCATGGATCATGCTGTTAGTAACAGTAATGGAAAAATTTGGTTGTTTTGGAATATTAATATTACCTGTAAGGTTCTTGAAACTGATGAGCAACAGATTACTTGTGAAATCAATCACACTGAAGTTCCTATTACCTACATCAAGACTTTTATCTATGCCAAATGTAAAGAATATCTCAGAAAACCACTCTGGGACAGACTACTCTATTTTGCTGATATTACAGACTCCATCCCCTAGTGCACTGTTGGTGATTTTAATGTTATAACTGACACTGAAGAAAAATTAGGGGATGTGCTTACAACATGAAGAAAAGTCTTGAGTTTATTGGTGTGATTGAAGCCTGTGGACTTATGGACTTGGGGTTTAATGGTCCTAAGTTTATTTAGTCTAACCAAAGAGGCATCAACTCTAGAATTTGGAAAAGACTTGATAGAGCTATGGTCAATGATAAATGGTTACAAGATATGCCTCACTCTAATATTACTCATATCCCTTCTATGGGTTCTGATCACTACCCCCTCCTCATGGAAATTACTGCCAGAATTGAAGAGCATATTAAATATTTCAAATTTCTTAATTGCTGGTTGGAGCAACCTTCAGTCATAGAGACTGTTGCAAGGTGCTAGAACAGACCTACAGAAGGGAATCCTATGTGGAGCTTTCACCAGAAACTGAAGAGACTCTCCTGCACCCTCAGTGTTTGGTCTAAACAATAGTTTGGGGATATCTATGCTAAGGTCAAGGAGTTTGAAGAGAAGACCAAGATACTAGAAGAGAAGCTTATTCATAATAACATAGAGAAACACAGAGTAGAACTTCATGGTATTAATGTAGAATACATCAGATTTATGAAGCTAGAAGACTCCATCCTTAAACAAAAATCCCAGTTACATTGGTTCAAGGAAGGTGATGCCAATTCTAAATACTTTCATGCATTGATTAGGGGTAGAAAGAGAAGATTATTTATTCATAAGATCCTCAAGGACAATGATAAATGGGTACAAGGTGATGAGTACATTGCACAGGCTGCCTGTGATTATTTTCAAGACATCTTTACAGGTGAGGAGAAGGTTATTGATGAAACCTCCTTGGAGTGCATCCCAAGAATGATTAACAGGGACCAAAATGACAGAATGAAGGCAATGCCTTCTATGGAGGAACTTAAGGAGGTGGTTTACTCTATGGATCCCAATTCTGCAGCAGGACTTGATGGAATGAACGGTTATTTTTTCCAAAAATGCTGGGATATTATCAAGAAAGATCTTCTGGCAGTTATTCAAGCTTTTTTCAGTGGCCAGATGATTCCCAAGTATATCTCTCATGCTTGCCTGGTGCTTTTGCCTAAAGTCAAGCATCCTAATAAGCTATCTGAGTTCAGACCTATCAGCCTGAGTAACTTCACCAGCAAGATTATTTCTAAAATATTATGCCTCAAATTGACCCCTATTCTTCCCAACCTGATCTCTCCTAATCAATCAGGCATTGTAAAAGAAAGGAGCATCACTGAGAATATCATGCTGGCCCAGGAAATTATTCACCAGATCAAGCAGCCTACCATTGGGAGCAATGTGGTAATCAAACTTGACATGGCCAAGGCTTATGACAGAGTTTCTTGGTCCTATATTTGCCTTATTCTCAGGAAGATAGGATTTGATGAAGTCATAATAGATATGATTTGGAGGATTATGGCAAATAACTAGTACTCCATCATCATTAATGGCAGAAGGCATGGATTTTTTCATTCCACTAGAGGCCTTAAACAAGGTGATCCTCTATCCCCAGCCCTATTTATTTTAAGTGCTGAGGTATTATCAAGATCCTTGAACCTGCTTCATCACAACCCCCTTTACCATGGTTTCTAAATGAATGATCAAGGTCCACAAATTAATCATTTAGGTTTTGCAGATGACATTATCATATTTACTTCTGGGAGGAGATACTCTCTCAAGCTTATCATGCACACTTTGAAGACCTATGAAAGGATCTCAGGCCAACTTATTAACAAAGCTAAAAGTCACTTTTTTCTTCATTCCAATGCCTTCAAAACTACCTGTGACAGAATAAGGTAGTACACTGGATTTTCTTACCTTAGATGCCCTTTATCCCTGGGGAGGCCCAAGATTGTCCACTTTTCTGATATCATCAACAAAGTGGTTAATAAAATCACAGGATGGCAACCTAAAATGTTGAGCTATGGAGGTAAGGTGGTCTTAATAAAGCATGTTCTTCAATCTCTCCCCATCCATATCCTTTCAGCTACTACTCCACCTTCTACTACTATTAAACAAATACAATAGATTATGGCTGATTTCTTTTGGGGTTGGAGGAATGACAAGAAAAAATATCATTGGGCATCTTGTAAGAACTTAAGCTTTCCTTATGCAGAGGGAGGGATTGGTGTTAAGCTCATGAAAGATATGTGTCAGGCCTTCCAATTCAAGCAATGGTGGATTTTCAGAACAAGGCAAACCTTATGGGGTGAGTTCCTAAAAGCTAAGTATTGTCAAAGATCAAACCCCGTTAGTAAAAAGTGGGATACAGGTGATTCACAGGCATGGAGAATAATGATGACGAACAAGCATACTATGGAGAAACACATTCTATGGAAACTCAGAAATGGTTCAAGCTTCTTTTGGTGGGATAATTGGCTAGGTGTTGGCCCCATAGCTCATTACAACAACATCAGCAAAAGATTCAACAATGATAGGATTGCAGATTTTATGGAGGATGGTCAGTGGAACTTGACAAAGCTGAACCAACTTGCTCCCCAAAACCTGGTCCACAAGATTTTGTCCACTCAGATACAGCTGCAGCAAGAACATTCTGATCAGGCAGTGTGGACACTCAGTGCAACTGGACTCTTCTCTGTGTCTTCTACAGGGAATAGCATTAGAACTACCAGGGAGGAAACCAAAATCAACACTTATACTTGGCACAAAAGAATTCCTTTTAAATGCTACTTCTTGCTGTAGAGAGCAATCCGGGGCAAACTTCCCACCAATGACAAGCTGGCCAGCTTCGAAATTAAACCAGGGATTTGTTATTGTTGCAAATCCCCAGGTGTTGATACCATTAAACATACCTTCAACACAGGAACCTTTGCCAAAAAGGTATGGAATTACTTTGTTGTTTCTCTGGGGATTCAAACAGACCAGTTACCCCTTAGAAATATGATCATAAAGTGGTGGAATGCTACACACACTAATAAAGCTCACAAGATTATCCTTCAATCTACTCCCATTCTCATCTGTTGGAATCTCTGGAAGAACAGGTGCTCCAAGAAATATGGAGGCAAACAATCTAGCATTGCAAGAGTCAAATTTCTTGTGATGCTAGACACTTTCAAGTTGCTGCAAACTGTCTTCCCATACATCACCTGGCCACTGGAATGGAGAAGACTCTGCACTCTCATTGAAAGTTGCTTTCATGACACCAAGATCACTATTGTGTAGTGGATTAGACCCCCGGATGAATGGGTTAAAATCAACACTGATGGGAGTGTTTTAAACAATCCAAGCAGCATAGGAGCTGGAGGTATCATCAGAAATCAAAATGGAGAGCTGATCCTTGCTTTCTCAACTCCTTTGGGAGAAAGAACCAATAACCAAGCTGAGGTGGAGGCAGCTACTCAACTCACTCAAGTCAAATGCACTCATACTCTTAGGGAGGCCAACTATGTTGCTGATTCTCTTTCTAAATACAGCCATCAGATTACCAGCTCGCAGGTATATTCTAACACTCAGCAGCTCCCCAAATTGGCAGCAGCTTACTTTCAACAAGACCTGGTAGGTATGGTAAACTTCAGAAGAAGGAAAGTGAAGAGAATTAAAGAACCTCCTTGAGAGGTCATTTTTAAGGAGACCTAAGGTGGAACATAATCCCCTAGGCCTCCTTTTGATGACCTCCCTGTCATCTTTTAGAGTCTCTTCCTTGGTTAGGATAGATGTCTTTTCCTATCTTGTAAAGGGAGAGTCTCCCTCATTTATGCTTCCCTAGAATCTTTGTATCGAGAGGAGTCCTCTCATATAGGTGCTTAGATGATAGGTTTCTTTTGCTTTCGGAGAAGAGTTGGAGAACCAACTAGCTTTGTCTAGTAGGCTACCAATTCTTTCTCCACCTTTGAGGAGGTAAGGTTTATGTCCCCCTCCGTGTATTTTACTTTTCTATATATGCTAAGTCCTGGGGGTGTTGCTAAGCCCCTGACCCCTTCAAGGGTCGTTCAAATAAAAAAGAGAAAAAAAACCTAAAACACTATGAAACCCTAAACCCTAAACCTTAACAAACCCTAAATCGTATAAAACCTAAAATAAACCCTAAAAACCATTTAAAACCCCTACAAAACCCTAAGCTCTAAACCCTAAATCCTAAAAGTCCGTAAAACCTAAACCTAAAAAACACAAAAAAACCCTAAGTCCTAAACCCTAAACCCTAAACCCTAAACCCTAAACCCTAAACCCTAAGAAACACTTAGACCTTAAAAACCCTAAAATCCCAAAACCCCTAAACCTAAAAACTCTAAATTCTAAACCCCTACACAACCCTAAGCTCTAAACCCTAAATCCAAAAAATATATTAACCCTAAACCTATAAACACCAAAAAAAACCCTAAGACCTAAACCCTAAGAAACACTTAACCCTTAAAAACCTTAAAAAAAAAAAAAAACCAAAAACCCCTAAACTTAAAAAAAATCTAAGCTTTAAACCCTATTAAGCCCTAAATCGTACATGCTAACCCTAAAAAACACTAAAAACCCGAAGACCTAAATACAAAATATATAAAACTCTAAAAAACCTAGATAAATTCTTCAACATAAAACCCTAATCCCAAAAAATCCTTAAGCCCTTAACCCTAAACCCTAACCTAAAACCATAAAAAACACAAAAAAAAAAAAAAAACCTAACCGAAAACCCTGAATCCTAAATCTAAAACCCTAAGAAACCCTAAACACTAAACTATATGATAGCCTGAATCCTATAAACCCTAAAAACCAATTAAAACCCCTATAAAACCCTAAACTCTAAACCCTAAATCCTAAAAATCTGTAAACCCTAAACCTAAAAAACACAAAGAACCCAAAGCCCTAAACCCTAAAAAACCTTAAGAAACACTTAAACCTTAAAAGCCCTAAAATCCCAAAAAACCCTAAACCTAAAAACTCTAAATTCTAAACCCCTACAAAACCCTAAGCTCTAAACCCTAAATCCTAAAAATTCGTAAACCCTAAACCTATAAAACACAAAAAAAACCCTAAGCCCTAAACTCTAAGAAACACCTAACCCTTAAAAACCCTAAAAAAACATAAAAACCCCTAAACTTAAAGAAAAACTCTAAGCTTTAAACCATATTAAGCCCTAAATCGTATATGCTAAACCCTACAAAATACTAAAAACCCTAAGCGCTAAACAATTAACCCTAAAACCCTAAAAAACACAAAAAAAAAAAAAAAAAAAAACCCTAAGCCCTAAACCCTAAGAATCACTTAACCCTTAAAACCCTAAAAAACTAAATATCCCTAAACCTAAAAAAATCTAAGCTATAAACCCTATAAATCCCTAGATCATATATGCTAAACCATAAAAAACACAAAAAAACCATAAGCCCTAAACCCTAAATCTATAAAACCGTAAAAAACTTAACCCAAAAAACCTAAAGCCCTAAACCCTAAAACTTAGATAAAACCCTAAACCTAAAACCCTAAGCCCTAAACCCTAAACCCTAACCTAAAACCCTAAATCCAAAACCTAAGACCCTAACACTACTAAAAAATTTCTTAAAAACGACGGATAGAAAAGAGACGAACAACGTTGCTCCAAAAAGTGACGCCTTTTGCCACGTTGTCCATCACTTTTTAATAAAAATAATTATTTTTTAAATTATTTTACAAAAAGTGACAAACGGCATCTCTTAGTTCGTCGCTTTTGTTTTTTGCAGATTTTTGTGCCAAATATATAAATAATTAATAATTATTTATTTAATATTTATGGCAACGCCATCCGTCACTTTTATTAAAAATAATTATATATAAATTAAAAATTAACGAAGCAGTCTGTAGCTTTTAATTTATTTTATTTTATTAATAATTTATTTGCTATAGCGACGGACGACATCTTTATGTCCGTCGGTTGTTGGACAAAAAATATGGTCAACTATTTTTAAAAAGCGATGAACAATGTCTCTTAGTCCGTTTCTTTTTGGTCAAAATGTTGGTCAACTATATTTAAAAAAAGCGACGGACTTAGAGACGCTTTTTATTAAATATCTAAAAGACAGATTGCAATTTTCTTATTTTCCTCTCTCTCTCTCTTCACTCGTATTCTCTTCCTTCTCTCTATATCGATCTCCCTCCCCGTCGTCGTCCTTCCCTATCCCTGTCACTGATCGTCATCCTCTCCCAGTGCTGCCCTTCCCCATCGCTGTCGCTGCAGTGCTGTTGCCTCTCCTTGTTAAGGTATGGGTTAAATTTTAGTTTTTTTTTCAATTCTAGTGATTATAATTGATTGTGTTAGTATATTATTATTTTTGTTTGTTGGGTTGTGTTATTCAATTGTTAATTTGATTTGATTATTGTTAGTTAGGTATACATAATTGAAGATTTTTATTTTAGGGTTTTTTTTTTAAAAAAAAATTGGGTATTTTTAAATTGGGCATTGTTAGTTAGTGAAGAATTAGCATTTTTGTATTTTAGGATTAGTTTAAACTTGAGAATATGTAATTTGAGGTTGAATTGGGATTTTTTTGGATTTGATTTTAGGACTAGTTAGTAAAGTGTTAATTTGAAGTTAGAAACTAGTAATTGAAGTGTTATGAGTAGATGATGAATGTTTGAATGTCATGAATTTAGATGATGAATGTTTGAATGTCATGAATTTAGATGATGAATGTTTGAATGTCATGAACTTAGAGCTTGAACTTGAACTTGAACTTAGAATTTGAACTTAAACTTGAACTTAGAACTTGAACTTGAAATTAGAACTTGAACTTGAACTTAGATTTTGAAATTGAACTTAGAATTTGAACTTGAAACTAGAACTTGAACTTGAAATTAGAATTTGAAGTGAACTTGAAATTAGAACTTGAACTTAGAAGTTGAACTTCAACTTGAACTTAGAATTTGAACTTGATATTAGAACTTGACCTTGAACTTGAACTTAGAACTTGAACTTGAACTTGAAATTAGAACTTGAACTTGAATTTAGAACTGGAACTTGAACTTGAAATTAGAACTTGAACTTGAACTTAGAACTTGAACTTGAACTTAGAATTTGAACTTAATATTAGAACTTGAACTTGAAATTAGAACTTGAACGTAGAATTTGAACTTGAACTTAGAACTTGAACTTGAAATTAGAATTTGAACTTGAAGTTAGAACTTGAACTTGAAATTAGAACTTGAACTTAGAATTTGAACTTGAACTTAGAACTTGAACTTGAAATTAGAATTTGAACTTGAACTTAGAACTTGAATTTGAAATTAGAACTTGAACTTGAACTTTGAACATGAACTTAGAATTTGAAGTTGAACTTAGACTTGAACTTGAAATTAGAACTTAAACTTGGAACTAATTAGCTTGAATATATAACTAATTAATTTTAGAAATTAGATATGAACTTGAATTGAAAACTTGACCTTATTAAAACTTGAATATATATATATATATATATATATATATATATATAACTAATATTCTTGGATTTGAAGTTTATATTTAACTAATTTTAGAACTTTTGGTGCTAGGCAACTGAAGAAGCTCAACATCTAAAAAAGTTGATACAAGACTATATTGCTTCTTTCATCAAAGTAGGAGATAATGTTGGCGCTTCTAAATTTCTAAAGTTCAAGTACAATTGTTTTCAATAATGTGTTTGTGTGCATCTAGTATTGATACTTATCTTTAATTTTGTGACAATTTTTTTATGTCCATCAATTGTTTGTTAACCATAAGAACTAACACTAGTTGATCCTATTGATGACAAAATTGATTTTCTTGCAAGATCGATTTGTGTCCATCCAGTGTTGAAACTTAGATTTAAATTTAGAAATAATATATTTGTTAAGTATAAGTACCAAAACTAGTTTATCCTATTGATGACAAAATTGATTTTCTTGCAAGATCGATTTGTGTCCATCTAGTGTTGACACTTAGCTTTAAATTTAGAAATAATATATTTGTTAAGCATAAGTACCAACACTAGTTGATCCTATTGATGACAAAATAGATTTTCTTGCAAGATAGATTTATTTCCATCTAGTGTTGACACTTAGCTTTTAAATTTAGAAATAATATATGTGTTAATCATAAGTACCAACACTAGTTTATCCTATTGATGACAAAATTGATTTTCTTGCAAGATCGATTTGTGTCCATCTAGTGTTGACACTTAGCTTTAAATTTAGAAATAATATATTTGTTAAGCATAAGTACCAGCACTAGTTGATCCTATTGATGACAAAATTGATTTTCTTACAAAATCGATTTGTGTCCATCTATTGTTGACACTTAGCTTTAAATTTAGAAATAATATATTTGTTAAGCATAAGTACCAACACTAGTTGATCCTATTGATGACAAAATTGATTTTCTTGCAAGATTGATTTGTGTCCATCTAGTGTTGACACTTAGCTTTAAATTTAGAAATAATATATTTGTTAAGAATAATTACCAACACTAGTTTATCCTATTGATGACAAAATTGATTTTCTTGCAAGATCGATTTATGTCCATCTAGTATTGACACTTAGCTTTAAATTTAGAAATAATATATTTGTTAAGCATAAGTACAAACACTAGTTGATCATATTGATTTAGTTAAAGTTGTTATGTTATTTAAATAAGTTAAAATAAATAATGTGATTTAGTTAATTGGTGGATTTAGTTGTTTGAATTAAGTCAATACTAAACTAGTTAAAGTTATAAAGTTGTTAAGTTGTTTAAATAAATAATGTGATTTTGTTGATGAATTTAGTTATTGGAATTAAGTCAAAACTAAACTAGTTCAAGTTAAAAAGTTGTTAAGTTGTTTAAATAAGTTAAAATAAATAATATGGTTTTGTTGATGGATTTAGTTGTTGGAATTAAGTCAAAACTAAACTATTTCAAGTTAAAACGTTGTTAAGTTGTTTAAATAAGTTAAAATAAATAATGTTGCTTAGTTGGTGGATTTAGTTGTTGGAATTAAGTCAATACTAATCTATTTAAAGTTATAAAGTTGTTACGTTGTTTAAATAAGTTAAATTAAATAATGTGGTTTTGTTGATGGATTTAGTTGTTGGAATTTACTCAAAACTAAACTAGCTCAAGTTAAAAAGTTGTTAAGTTGTTTAAATAAGTTAAACTAAATGATGTGGTTTAGTTGGTGGATTTAGTTGTTGTATTAAGTCAAAACTAAACTAGTTAAAGTTGTTAAGTTGTTTAAATAAGTTAAAAAATAAATAATGTGGTTAAGTCAATACTAAACTAGTTTTAGGTCTACTACTAGTAAATTATTATTAAATTTTATTTATAATATAATTGAATATCTATATTTTTGTAGATGGATCATCATTTGTGGATGTATAATATGCATTATGAAACTGGTGCTGGTTTGAAACCTTAGTTTATTGACGATGTTAGAAATTTTATTGAACATACAATGACACTTGACATTTTCAAGAATAATGGACTGGTCAGGTGTCCTTGTAGTGCATGTGAGTGCTTAAAAATTTTTAAACTAGATAGAGTTATGGTTCATTTGTACCGTAATGGATTTAAGCCTAGATATTTTGTATTGATTGATCATGGAGAAAGTGATGGATTGGATGGTATGTTTTATAATTCGATGACTGTGGATGTATATAATATGGTTGCACAACATGGCCAAATTAGGGTTGAACAGGTTATGGTTGAACATGATAGGGTTGATGAAATGATCAATGATGCTTTTAGGGTTCAAGGTGGGATGGAATCGGAACAATATTTTGATGAAGCTCCTAATGAAAAAGCAAGACACTTTTATGATCAATTAGAAGAGTCTAGTCGTCCACTATGTGAAGGGAGTCCTCATTCTACCTTGTCAGTTGCGATTAGATTAATGAATATTAAATCAGATTGGAATGTTCCTAATACTTCTATGGACTCAATGGTTGATCTTTTGGGTAAACTAGTTAATCCAGAGTTTAACATACCAAAGAACTTCTATCAGGCAAAGTGTTTGGTGTCTAAGTTAGGATTAACGTGTGATAGAATTCATTGTTGTGTTAATGGTTGCATGTTGTTTTACAAGACTGATAGTGAATTAGAAAATTGTAAGTTTTGTGGACATGTTCGTTATAAGAGGACTCCGGCTGGAAAGATTGTTCCAGTTCAGGTGATGCATTGTCTACCTCTCATTCCTAGGTTAAAGAGGTTGTATGCATCGATGAGGTCTGCCCCACATATGAGATGGCATCGTGAATATAAAAGGCCTCCGGGTGTCTTGTCTCATCCATCTGATGGTGAAGCATGGAAGCATTTTGATAATGTATATCCTGATTTTGCTAGTGAACCAAGAAATATTAGATTGGGGTTGTGTTCAGATGGCTTCACACCATTCTCTAATAATGCTTCGCCTTATTCATGCTGGCTGATATTTCTTACTCCGTATAATCTTCCTCTTGAAATGTGCATGACCAGTCCCTACATCTTTCTAAGTTGTGTTATCCCAAGTCCCTGTAATCCAAAAAGTTTGATCTATGTCTATCTACAACCATTGATAAATGAGCTCAAACAATTGTGGTTTGAAGGCATTTTGACTTATGATATATCAACTAAGCAAAATTTCATTTTACGTGCTTCTTTAATGTGGACTATTAATGATTTTCCTACATACGGGATGTTGTCTGGTTGGATGACAGCTGGAAAGCTAGCATGTCCGTATTGCATGGAAAATAGTAAGACATTCACTTTAAAGCATAGCAGAAAAAATACACGGTTTGATTGTCATCGCCAGTTCTTGCTAATGGACCATGAGTTTAGAAAGATGAAAAATGCATTTAGGAAAAATAATGTTGAAGTGACCCCCCACCTCAATTACTTACAGGGCATCAAATATGGGAGAGAGTTTCTCAATTACCTAAAGTTACAGAAGCTTCACCTTCTAGACTTCCTGGATATGGTGTTGAACATAATTAAACCAAACAAAGGATATTTTGGGAGTTGCCATATTGGAAGGACAATCTACTACGACATAATCTAGATGTGATGCACATTGAAAAAAATAACTTTGACAATTTGTTTAACACGGTGATGGACGTTAAGGGTAAGACAAAAGACAAACCAAAGCTAGAATGGACATAAAGGAATATTTTAGGGGAAAAGAGTTATGGCTGCAGGAATTACATAATGGTAAAATAGTTAAGCCCAAAGCCAACATTTCATTCACATTGGATGAGAAATGTGAAATTATTGAGTGGGTAAAAAATTTGAGGATGCTGGAGGGCTATGCTTTGAATTTAGGAAAGCGGGCAGATATAAATGAAGGAAAATTGATATGTATGAAAAGTCATGATTGTCATGTGTTCATGGAAACTTTAATTTCTATCACTTTTAGCCATCTACCCAAAAGGATATGGAAACCAATCACAGAGATAAATCTTTTTTTTTAAGATTTGTGTTCTGGAAAGTTGTTGGAGAGTAGTTTAGACAGGATGGAGGAAAATATTCTTGTTACTACTACTAAGTTGGAAAAGATATTTCCATGTGGTTTCTTTGATGCGATGGAGTATCTTCCAATTCACCTTGTACAAGAGGCTCGCCTCGGAGGTCCTGTTCAAACAAGATGGATGTATCCATTTGAGAGGTATCCATTTGAAATATTCACTAAATTATATATATTCGCCAAGTCTTTTATATATTAACATATATATACATATATACATGCAGAAAATTTGGTAGTTCGAAGCAAACGATTAAGCAAAGGGGAAGGATCGAAGGATCATTTGTTCAAGGTCATATTGGGAGAGAAACTGGTGATTTTTATTCTTATTACTTTGGTGATGATGTGTCATGTAGGAGAAACAGGCCCAATCGTAATGATGAAGGCGATATTGATCCTTTATTTCCACCGATATTAATTTTTAATCAAAATGGTCGAGGATCTAAAAAGAGTGGAAAGTGAGGCTTCATTGATATGGAAATGCAATCAGTTGTGACACATATTTTGCTTAATTGTGCAGAGATTCAATCATATGTCAAGTAAGTGTTAAAAATATGTTATTAAATTACATACTAATAATTGATCATTAACTAATGAAATACTTGAACGTAAAATGATCAGCTTGTTCGTAAACACATGGGCTAATGAAGCCATCTATACAGAATTTTCCAAATGGCTGAGGAACTATGTAAGTGTACAATAACTAAGTATTTAATAATACATTCATGTTATACTAAATTATATTACTTGAAATAACAATCACGTAGGTTTACAATGAATACTCAAGTGTCCAACATTTGCAATTAGTGAAAGAAGTAGCACTTGGACCTGAATCTCAAGTACTAACAATGAATAAGTATTGCGTCAATGGTTTTAAGTTTTAAACTGAAGAAGTTTCTAGAAACAAGAAACAAATAATAGCGGTGTCTACATACAAGGTGATGTTGATGGTACTGGTCAAACTATTGAATATTATGGTGTCATTCAAGAGATTATTGAAGTGAGGTGTTCAGGTTGCCCTAAGAAAAATATTGTATTATTTCGGTGAGTGGTTTGACCCATCACATAGAGGCACAAAGGTGGACCATCAACATAATATAATTGAAGTAAAGCACACCAGGAAGTACAGAAGTTATGATCCTTTTATTATTGCACAAAATGCTAAACAAGTGTATTATGCTTCATATCCATTGCGTAGAGACAAAGCTGATTGGTGGGTTGTTACAAAAAGTAAGACTGTGGGAAGAATTGAAATTGATAATGTCTTAGATATGGCGTATCAAAATGATGTTGCAATTGTTCAACAAGTTGATGTTGAATTGGAAACCACACTACAACATTCTCAACACATATTAGAAGAAGCATCTGATGATGAGATACTGAATGTTGAGGAAGAAATATCTGAGAATGAGGAAAATGAATCATTTGATGACGAAGAATGGCATGATAATGAAAATGAAACAACTGAGGAGGAAGAATGGGAGAATGAGGGAATTGAAACAAGCAAGGAGGAATAGTGTAGAATGAAAGCTAGCTAGTATATATGTAAGTGTATTTTGCTAATTTTATTTAATTTATGATTTCTATATATATTATACATGTAAATTTGCATACAGATGTCATCAGGCGGTGATGGTGATAGACATCGCAAGCATCTTGGAGTTAGCCAGACTAAACAGGCTAAGAAGAAGAAGTTTAGGAGACCGATAGATCCTGAGGATATTGCAGGATCTATTTCTTCTACGTCAGAGCACATCAGCCATGATACTCATTTATTTGCTATTCTGTTTGGTACGGCAGATCCTCAATATTATCCTAATTACCGTCGACCAGTTGGTGCTTCATCTACTTCACATGCATTGCCTTCACGACGCTATGAGGACCTACCTTTACAGGCTATTCGTCGAGCAGGACCCTTATCGGCGAGTACTCCATCTCCCACAGGTATATCTCCTCAGTTATCTGCCATGAGGCTTGGAGATTCTAGTAGTGAGCAGTCAGATGCTATGGCCAGTACACTTCCATTAACTCAGCGTTTTGTGCATCCTGATGTATTACCCTAGTCTACAGCTACACCTAGTGCTACACCACATGATAAGATGTCTGCTCTAGCTCTTGGCCAGAAGGACAGACTTGGTAGAGTCATATTGAGCCGGATGGATCATCGTAAGTTTGTTTTGTTATCTATTTGTTAGCTTATTTTATTTATTTCTTATACTTTAATATATTATTCATGAACTAAGATATTTATTATGTGATTTGCTGGTGGCATCCTGCAAAGGATGCTGCCCAGGATTTAAAAGATTGTGTTAGAAGACTCTATAAACATGCTTATCACTCTTGGAGAGAGATTCCAAACAGTATACGTCAGGCGATGTTTAATAACTTTAAGGTATATATTTTTAGTTAAGTTTAGTACACTTTAATTTTTTTTACTATCGATCTAATTAACGTTATTCAATTTTTTTCAAACTATGTGTGCTTGGGAGTCGAGGTACAATTTGGTCATTGGGACCACATTTGAGAGGAAGGCATCTACCAGACTATCTAGCTAGCTAAAGAATGTTCGGGATAGTGGTGAATGTCCTGGTTGGATGTTGCCTCATGTTTTTGATGAATTGGGTTAGTATTGGAACACAGACAAGTTTAAGGCAATATCAGATCAAGCCAAAAAGGCTAGAGGCAGTCTTAAAGGTGGCTCGTTGCACATCGGAGGTCCAAAGACGGTTGGAATAATTGCACAAGAGATAGTAAGATCTTATTCAAACTTTTAAATAAATAATTAGTTGATTCATATATATCATTATAAATTTTAGTTTTTATTTATAGGAAACAGAACTGGGACACACTCTAATTGAACCAGAGGTTTTCAAGAAGATTCATGTCAGGAAGAAAGAAAATGAGTCGGATCCGGATGTGTGGTGGAGGAAAGGGCCGAACGAACTTTTGTAAGTTATTTAATATGAATAATATATATTAATAGTGAATATATTTATGATATGTATGTATATTGATGTCAATTTTTATATTTATGCAGAATGACTTTCATCAGTACATCGCTGAGAATCTAGATACTTCGGTCCAATTAACACTTGAACTGTCCACCCAGATTTGGAAAGAAAAAGTGGTAGGGAGGACACACAAGGGTAGATGATATGGTCTAGGCTCTCAAAACGATGTTAGATGACTCCAGTCAGGCTTAGAAGGTATTGGATCATCACGTCAAGCCAAGGCACTTGACGGTGTTCAAATTGCTACTATGTAGGATCAAATAGCTAAACTTACAGCGGCTCTAGCAGAGTTGGAGTGGAGAAGAGTAGCTGAAAAAGAAAGAATGAGTGAGACCGTTCAGTAAATCAAAGAACAAGTGATGAACCTCGCTCGTTGACCTACTACTTCGGCTCCCGATAACACCGACGACAAGAGTGATAAGGATGATTATGTAGAGCTCATTCCCTAGTTTAGATCTCTGGACATTTATGAACTTTTTGAAATGAATTTTGAAGGATTTTACAATTCTTTAATTTATGATTTAGATACTTTTGAATATTATTTTAACTTTGTTGTTTTATGTTTTGTTTAGATTGTTTATTATTGTGTGTGTTTGATTGGGCTAAATGGTGTAGAATTGAATTCAATTGCATTTGCAGGTGGGCAGCAAAAACTACCAGCTTTTGATGTCAAAAATATTATAGAAAAAGCGACGTCAGTGTGGTTTAGTCTGTCACTTTTCTGGGTTTTAATTTTTTTAAAATCCCATAAAAGCGACAGATAGTGTGGTTTTGTCCGTCGCTTTTCTGGGTTTTAATTTTTTAAAAACCTAAAAAAGCAACGGATAGCGTAGTTTTATCCGTCGCTTTGTTGGGATTTTCAAAAATAAAATTTTCAGAAAAGCGATGGACTGCATCACTATT
Organism: Solanum pinnatisectum; assembly: GCA_035578085.1. Taxonomy (NCBI): domain Eukaryota; kingdom Viridiplantae; phylum Streptophyta; class Magnoliopsida; order Solanales; family Solanaceae; genus Solanum; species Solanum pinnatisectum. The sequence goes on from CM069079.1 coordinate 15,850,465, forward strand.
TAGAAATAAAAAAATAAAAATTAAAATATTGTTAAAAAAATTCAAAAAAAATTAGTAAAAAGGTGACGCCGTCCGTCGCTTTTTAGAGACGCAGTCCGTCACTTTTTGAAAAGTGACACAGTCCATTTCTTTTTAGCGACACATAACGTCGCTTTTTGAAAAATGTTGGGTTAAAAAGGGACAGAGGTTACTGCGTCGTTTTTCCGTCGATTTTGACCAAAAAAGCGACACAGTCCATCGATTTTGACTGTCCTTTTTTGATAATTTTTTAGTAGTGTAAGAAACCCTAAATCCTATAAATCCTAAAAACCATCTAAAACCCCTACAAAACCATAAGCTCTAAACCTGAAATCCTAAAAATCTGTACACCCTAAACCTATAAAACACAAAAAAAAAACCCCTAAGCCCTAAACCCTAAGAAACACTTTACCCTTAAAAAACCTAAAAAACCCAAACACCCCTAAACCTAAAAAAATCTAAGCTCTAAACCCTATAAAGCCCTAAACCATATATGCTAAACCCTAAAAAACACAGAAAAACCCCAAAGCTCTAAAGCTTAAACCTATAAAACCTTAAAAACCCTTAACCTATAAAAACCCAAACCCATCAACCCTAAAAACCTAGATAAAACCCTTAACCTAAAACCCTAAACCTAAAAAAACCCTAAGACATAAACCTTAAACCCTAAGTCCTAACCTAAATCTTAAACCTAAAATTCGAAGAAACCCTAAACCCTAAACATTAAGAAACCCTAAATCCTATAAACCCTAAAATAATATAAACCCTAAGCTCTAAACCCTTATTTCTAAAAATCTATAAACCCTAAGCCTTAAAAACACTACAAAAAACTATAAGCCATAAACCCTAAACCCAAAAAAACCTAAGAAACACTTAACCCATAAAAATCGTAAAAACCAAAAAACCCTAAACCTAAAAACTCTAAACTCTAAGCACTATAAATCCCTAAATCATAAATGCTAAACAATAAAAAACACAAAAAAAAAAACTCTAAGCCCTAAACCCTAAACATACAAAACCCTTAAAAACCTTAACCCAAAAAACCCATAGCCCTAAACACTAAAACCTAGATAAAACCTTTACCTAAAACCCTAAACCTAAAAAAACCCTAAGCCCTAAACCCTAAACCCTAACCTAAAACCCTAAATATGAAACCTAAGACCCTAAAAAACCCTAAACCCTAAACCCTATAAACCCTAAAAACCATCTAAAACCCCTACAAAACCCTAAGCTCTAAACCCTAAATCCTAAGAATCCATAAACCCTAAACCTAAAAAACACAAAAAAACCCTATGCCCTAAACAGTAAAAACCCCACGAAACACTTTATCCTTAAAATCCCTAAAAAACCCAAAAACTCCTAAACCTAAAAAACACTAACCTCTAAACCCTATAAAGCCCTAAACTGTATATGCTAAACTCTAAAAAACTTAAAAAATAAATACAAAGCCCTAAACCTTAAACCTATAAAACCCTAAAAACCCTTAACCTAAAAAACCCAAACACTAAAAACCTAGATAAAACACTTAAGCTAAAACCCTAAACCTAAACAAACCCTAAACCCTAAACCCTAAACCATAAGTCCTAACATAGAACCCTAAATCCAAAACCTAAAACCCTAAGAAACCCTAAACCTTAAGAAACCCTTTGTCCTATAAACCCTAAAATAAACCTTAAAACCATTTAAAACCCCTATAAAACCTAAGCTCTAAACCCTAAATCCATAAACCCAAAACTTAACAAACACAAAACATCCTTAACCCTAAGCCCTAAACCCTAAAAAATCCTAAGTGACACTTAACCATTAAAACCCCTAAATAATCCAAAAACCCCTAAACCCAAAAAACTCTAAGCTCTAAACCCTATAAATCCCTATATCATATATGCTAAACCCTAAAAAATACAAAAAAAAAAAAACCCTAAGCCTTAAGCACTAAAAAACATTAACCTAAAAAAAACCCAAAACCCTAAACTCTAAGAAACACTTAACCATTAAAAACCATAAAAAACTCTAAGTTCTAAAACCTAAAAAGTCGTAAATCGTATATGCTAAAGCCCAAGAAACACAAAAAAAAAACCCTAAGCGCTAAACCCTAAACCAACAAAACCATAAAAAATCTTAACCTAAAAAACCCAAAGTCCTAAACCCTAAATACCTAGATAAAATCCTTAATCTAAATCCCTAAACCTTAAAAAACCCTAATCCCTAAACCATAATCCCTAACCTAAAACCCTAAATCCTAAACGGAAAACACTAAGAGACCCTAAACCCTAAACCTTAACAAACCCGAAATCTTATAAACCCTAAAAACCATTTAAAACCCATACAAAACCCTAAACTTAAAACCTTAAGTCCTAAAAATATGTAAACCCTAAACTAAAATAACACAAAAAAAGCCTAAGCCCTAAACCCTACACCCTAAAAAACCCTAAGAAACTCTTAACCATTAAAAACCCTAAAAAAATACAAAAACCCCTACACCTAAAAAACTCTAAACCCTATAAAGCCCTAAATTGTATGTGCTAAACACTTAAAAACACAAAAAAAAAAAAAAAAAAAAAAAACACTAAGCCTTAAACCCCAAACTTATAAACCCATAAAGAACCTTAACCTAAAAACCCCAAGCCCCAAATCCTCAAAACCTAGATAAAACCCTTAACCTAAAACCCTAAACTCTAACATAAAACCCTAAATCCTAAACCTAAAAACCCTTAGAAATCCTAAATCTAAAACACTAAGAAACCCTAAACCCTAAACCTTAAGAAACACTAAATCCTATAACCCTAAAATAAACCCTAAAAACCATTTAAAACCCCTACAAAACCTTAAACTCTAATCCTTTATTCCTAAAAATCCCTAAACCCTAACCCAAAAACCTAAATCCTAAACCTAAACCCCAAGAAACCCTTAAACCTAAACCTAAAGAAACCCTAAATCCTATAAACACTAAAATAAACCCTAAAAACAATTTAAAACCCCTACAAAACCGTAAGCTCTTAACCCTAAATTTGAAAAATCCATAAACCCTACGCCTATAAAACACAAAAATAATCCCTAAGCCCTAGAACCTAAATAACCCTAAGAAACACTTAACCATTAAAAACCCTAAAAAAAAGGGAGAAACCCCTAAACCTAAAAACCTCTAAGCTCTAAACCCTATAAAGCCCTAAATCGTATATGCCAAACTCTAAAAAAAAAAATGCCCTAAGCATTAGACCCTAAACGTATAAAACCGTAAAGAACCTTAACCTAAAAGACCCAAGACCTAAGTCCTAAAAACCTAGATAAAACCCTTAACCTAAAACACTAAACCAAAAAAATCCTAATCCCTAAACCCTAAACCCTAAACCCTAACCTAAAACCCTAAATCCTAAACCTAAAACCCTAAGACACCCTAAACCCTTTATGAAACCTAAATCTTATAAACCCTAAAATGAACCCTCAAAACCATTTAAAAGCCCTACAAAACCCTAAGCTCTAAACCCTAAATCCTAAAAATTCATAAACCCTTAACCCAAATAACACAAAAACAAATCCTAAGCCATGAACCCCAAACCCTAAAAAACCCTAAGAAACACTTAACCCTTAAAAACCCCAAAAAACCCTAAATCTAAAAAACTCTAAGCTCTAAATCCTATAAAGCCCTAAATCGTATATGCTAAACCCTAAAAACACAAAAGAAAACCCTAAGCCCTAAACCCTTAACCTATAAAACCCTCAGAAACCTTAACCTAAAAAACCCTAAGCCCTTAACCCAAAACCCTAACCTAAAACCCAAATTCCTCAACCTAAAACCCTAAACCCTAAACTTTAAGAAACCAAAAATCCTATAAACTCTAAAATAAACCCTAAATTTCATTTGAAATCCCTATAAAACCATAATCTCTAAACCCTAAATCCTAAAAATCCATAAAGCCTAAACCAAAATCACACAAAATACCCTAAGGCCAAAGCCCTAAAAATCCCTAAGAAACACTTAATCCTTAAAAACCCAAAAACCCTAAACCTAAAAATTTCTAAGCTCTAAACCCTATAAAGCCCTAAATCATATATGCTAAACACAAAAAAACCTAAGCCTTAAAACCTCAAAACCGAGATAAAACTTTTAACCCAAAACCCAAAACCTACAAAAAAACCCTAAGCCGTAAACCCTAAACCATAAACCCTAAACCCTAACTTAAAACCCTATATCCTAAACTTAAAACCCTAAGAAACCCGAAACCCTAAACTATATGATAGCCTAAATCCTATAAACCCTAAAAACCATATAAAACCCCTACAACCTAAGCTTTAAACCCTAAATCATAAAATCCGTAATCCCTAAACCTAAAAAACACAAAGCACCCTAAGCCCTAAACCCTAAAAAACCCTAAGAAACACTTTACCCCTAAAAACACTAAAAAACCCAAAAACCCCTAAACATAAAAAAAAAAAATCTAAGCTCTAAACCCTATAAATCCCTAAATCATATATGGTAAACCCTAAAATACAAAGAAAAAAAAACTAAGCCCTAAACCCTAAAACGATGAAACCCTAAAAAACTTTCCCTAAAAAACCCATAGCCCTAAACCCTAAAAACCTAGATAAAACCCTTAACCTAGAACCCTAAACCTAAAAAAATACTAAGCCCTAAACCCTAAACCTAAAACCCTAAGAAACCTTAAACACTAAATCTTAAGAAACCCTAAATCCGTACACCCTAAACCTAAAAAACACAAAAAAAAAATCCTCATGCCCTAAACCCTAAACCCTAAAAGAATCCTAAGAAACACTTAACCCTTTAAAACCCTAAAATACTCAAAAACCCTTAAACCTAAAAAAACTCTAAGCTCTAAACCCTATAAAGCCTTAAATCATATATGCTAAACCCTAAAATCACACAAAAAAAAAACCCTAAGCCCTAAACCCTTAATCTATAAAACCCTAAAAATCCTTAACCTAAAAAATCCAAAGCCCTAAACCCTAAAAACGTAGATAAAACCCTTAACCTAAAACCCAAACTTAAAACCCTAAATCATAAACCTAAAACCCTAAGAAACCCTAAAGCCTAAACCTTAAGAAACCTGAAATCCTATAAACCCTAAAATAAACCCTAAAACCATTTAAAACCCCTTCAAAACATTAAGCTCTTAACCCTAAATTCGAAAATTCCATAAACTCTAGGCCTAAAAAAAAAAAAAAAAATTCCCTAGCCCTAGAACCTAACTAACCCTAAGAAACACTTAACCATTAAAAACCCTAAAAAAAACTCAAATACCCCTAAACCTAAAAAACACTAAGCTCTAAACCCTATAAATCCCTAAATCATATATGCTAAACCCCAAAAAACACAAAAAAAAAAAAAAAAACCCTAAGCCCTAAACCCTTAAACTATAAAACCCGAAAAAACCTTAACCCAAAAAACCCAAGGCCCTAAACCCTAAAAACCTAGATAAAATCCTTAACATAAAACCCAAAACCTAAAAAATCCCTAACCTAAAACCCTAACCCCTAAACCAAAAGTTAAAACCCTAAATCCTAAACCTAAATCCCCAAGAAACCCTAAATCCTATAAATCTTAAAAATCATTTAAAAACCTAAGAACTAAATTCTAAAAACCCTAACCCCTAAACCCTAACCTAAAACCCTAAATCCTAAATCTAGATCCCTAAGAAACCCTAAATCCTAAAATCCATTTAAAAACCTAAGAACTAAACTCTAAATCCTAAAAATTCGTAAACCCTAAACCTCAAAATGCACAAAAAAAAATCCTAAGCCATAAACCTTCAAACCAAAAAAAACACAAAGAAATATTTAACCCTTAAAAACCCTAAAAAATTTGAAAACCCCTAAACTTAAAATACTTTAATCTCTAAACCCTATAAAGCCCTAAATCTTATATGCTAAACCCTAATAACACACAAAAACCCCTATGCCCTAAACCAATAAAACCCTAAAAAAACATAACCTTAAAAACAAAAGCCCTAATTCTAAAAACCTAGATAAAACCCTCAACCTGAAACCCTAAACCTAAAAAACCCCTAAGCCCACCCTAAGCGTAACCTAAAACCCTCAATCCTAAACCTAAAACCCTGAGAAACCCTAAATCTTAAGAAACCCTAAATCCTATAAACCCTAAAATAAACCATAAATAGCATTTAAAATCCCAACAAACCCCTAAGCCCTAAACCCTAAATCCTAAAAATCCATAAACCCTAAACCTAAAAAACACAAAAAAAAAAACCTAAGAAACACATAACCCTTAAGGACACTAAAAAAACCCAACAACCCCTTAACCAAAAAAACTATAAGCTCTAAACACTATAAAGCCCTAAATCGTATATGCTAAATCCCAAAAAAACACAAAAAACCATAAGCCCTAAACCCTTAACCCATAAAACCCAAAAAAACATTAACCTAAAAGACCCAAATCCCTAAACACTAAAAATCTAGATAAATTTCTTAACCTAAAACCCTAAACCTAAAGAATCCCTAAGCCCTTAAGCCTAAACCCTAACCTAAGAAACATAAAAAAAATCTAAGCCCTAAATCCTAAACCCTAAGAAACACTTAACCCTTAATAACCCTCTAAAACCCAAAACCCAGTACACCTTAAACATTCTAAGCTCTAAAACCCATAAAGCCATAAATTGTATATGCTAAACCCTAAGACCTACACCTAAACCTATAAATCCCTAAAAAACTTAACCTAAAAAACCCAAAGCTCAAAACCCTAAAAACCTATATAAAACTCTTAACATAAAATCCTAAACCAAAAAACCCTACACCCTAACCTAAAACCCTAAATCCTAAACCTAAAACCTTAAAAAACACTAAACCCTAAACCTTAAGAAACTCTAAATCCTATAAACCCTAAAATACATTTAAAAGCCCGACAAAACCCTATGATTGAAATCCTAAATCCTATAAATCCATAAACCCTAAACCCAAAAAAACCCTAAGCCCTAAACCTTAAGAAACACTTAAATATTAAAAACACTAAAAAACCCCAAAACCCCTAAACCTAAAAAACTATAAGCTCTAAACCCCATAAAGCCCTAAATAGTATTTCCTAAAGCCTAAAACAACAAAAAAAACCCTATGCCCTAAACCCTAAACCTATAAAATAGATAAAAACCCTTAACCTAAATCCCTAAACCTAAAAAAACACTAAGCCCTAAACCCTAAACACTAACCTAAAACCCTAAATCCTAAACCTAAAATACTAAGAAACCCTAAGCCCTAAACCTTAACAAACCCTAAATCCCATAAACCCTAAAATAAACCCTAAAAACCATTTAAAATCCCAACAAAACCCTAATCCTAAAAATCCGTAAACCCCAAACTGAAAAAACATTAAAAAAAAAAAAACCCAAAGCCTTAAACCCTAAGAAACATTTAATCCTTAAAACTACTAAAAACACGAAATCCCCTAAAGCTAAAAAAACTCTAAAGCCTATAAAGCCCTAAATTGTATATGATAAACCCCAAAAAACACATAAAAACCCTAAGACCTAAATACTCAACCAATAAAACCCTAAAAAACTTTACCTAAAAAACCCAAAGCCCTAAACCCTAAAAACCTAGATAAAACCCTTAACCTAAAACCCTAAGCCTCAAAAACCCAGAAACCTTATACCCTAACCTAAAACCCTTAATCCTAAACCTAAAACCCTAAGAAACCCTAAACCCTAAACCATAATAAACCCTAAATCATATAAACCCTAAAATAAACCCTAAATTCAATTTAAAACCCCAACAAAACCCTAAGTTCTAAACCCTAGTTCCTAAAACTCCTTCAACCCTAAACATAAAAACATAAAAAACCCTCAGCCCTAAGTCCTAAAATACCTTAAGAAACACTTAACCCTTAAAAACACTAAAACGCGCAAAAATAACTAAACCTAAAAAAATCTAAGCTCTAAACCTTATAAAGCCTTAAATCGTATATGCCAAACCCTAAAAAACCCAAAAAAAAAAAAACCCTAAGTCATAAACCCTAAAAAAACCTTAACCGAAAAAACCCAAAGCCCTAAACCCTAAAAACCTAAAAAAAACCCAAAACCGTAACCTAAAACCTTAAATCCTAAGCCTAAAACCCTAAGAAACCCTAAACCCTAAACTTTAAGAAACCCTAATCCTATAAACCCTAAAATAAACCCTAAAAACCATTTATAACCCTACAAAATGCTAAGATTAAAACCCTAAATCCTAAACCTAGAAAACACATAAAAACCCTAAACCCTATAACACCCTTAGAAACACTTAACCCTTAAAAATCCCAAAAAACTCAAAAAAACCCTAAACCTAAAAAATTCTAATCTTTAAACCTACAAAGCCCTAAATCGTATATACTAAATCGTAAAAAACACAAAAAATACTCTAAACCCTTAACCATAAACCTATAAAACCCTGAAAACCTAGATGAAACCCTTAACCCAAATCGCCAAACCTAAAAAAACCCTAAGCCCTAAATCCTAAACCCTAAATCCTAAAACTAAAACCCTAACAAACACTAAACTCTAAACCTTAAAAAACCCTAAATCCTACAAAACCTATATAAAATCCTAAAAACCATTTAAAACCCTGACAAAACACTAAGCTCTAAACCCTAATTCCTAAATATCTATAAACCTTTGACCTAAAAAACACAAAAAAAAAACCTATGACCTAAACCCTAAAACACCCTAAGAAACACTTAACCCTTGAAAATGCTAAAAACCACAAAAACCCCTTAACCTAAAAAACTTAAGCTCTAAACCCTATTAAATCCTAAATCGTATATGCAAAATCCTAAAACACAAAAAAAACTTAAACTCTACACCCTAACACTTTAAAACCCTAAAAAACCCAAAGCCCTAAACCCTAAAAACCTAGATAAATCCCTTAACTTAAAACCCTAGACCATAAAAAACCCTAAGCCATAAACCCTAACCTAAAACCCTAAATCATAAACCTAAAACCTGAAGAAACCCTAAACCCTAAATCTTAAGAAACCCTAAATCCTATAAACCATAAAATAAACCCTAAAAAGCATTTAACACCCCTACAAAACCGTATAAGGCTCTAATCTCTAAATACTAAAGATCCATAAACTCTAAACCTGAAAAAGACAAAGAAAACCCTAAGCCCTAAACCCTAAACCCTAAACCATAAGCCCAAAAAACCCTAAGAAACACTTAACCCCTAAAAACCCAAAACGCTAAAAACCCCTAAACCTAAAAAACTCTAAGCTCTAAGCCCTATAATGCCTAAATCATATATGCTAAACCCTAAAAAAAAATCTAAGCCCTAAACCCTAAACCTATAAAACCCTAAAAAAACCATAGCCCTAAACCATAAGACCCTAGATAAAAATCTTAAACTAAAACCCTAAACCTAAAAAACCCCTCAGCCCTAAACCCTAAACCCTAACTTGAAACCCAAAATTCTAAACCTAAAACCCTCAAAAACCCTAAACCGTAAACCTAATGAAACCCTAAATCCTATAAACCCTAAAAACCATTTAAATCCTTTAAAATCCCATATGTTTTAAACCTTAAACCTATAAAACACAAAAATCTCTTAAACACTAAATTATAAACCCTAAAAAACCCAAAGAAACACTTAACCCTTAAAAACCTTAAAAAACACAAAAACCCCTAAACCTAAAAAAACTCTAAGCTCTAAACTCTATAAATCCCTAAATCTTATATGTTAAATCCTAAAAAACACAAAAACCATAAGCCCTAAACCATAAACCTAATAAACCTTGACCCAAAAAACCTAGATAAAACACATAACCTAAAGCCCTAGACCAAAAAAAAATCGTAAGCCCTAAACCCTAAACCCTAAACCCTAACCTAAAACACTATATTCTAAACCTAAAACCCTAAGAAACCCTAAACCCTAAATCTTAAGAAACCCTAAATCCTATAAACCCTAAAATAAACCCAAAAAAACATTTAAAACTCCTAGAAAACTACAAGCTCTAAACCCTAAATCATAAATATCTGTAAACCCTAAACCTAGTAAACACAAAAACCCCGAAGTCCTAAACCCTATACCCTAAAAAACCCTAAGAAACAGTTAACTCTTGAAAATCCTAAGAAACCCAAAAACCCCTAAACGTAAAAAACTCTAAGCTCTAAACCCTATAAAGCCCTAAATCATATATGCTACATCCTAAAAAACACAAAACCCTAAACCCTAAATCCTAAACCTATAAAACCCTGAAAAAACTTAACCTAAAAAACCTATGACCTAAACCCTAAAACCTAACCTAAAGCCCTATATCCTAACTCAAAAACCCTAAGCAACCCTAAAACTTAAGAAACACTAAATCCTATAAACCCTAAAATAAACCCGAAAAAATATTTGAAACCTCACAGACCCCTAAGCTCTAAACCCAAAATCCTAAAAACAAGTAAACCCTAAACTTAAAAAACACAAAAAAAAACCCTCAACCCTCAACCCTAAACCATGAAAATCCCTTAGAAACACTTAACCCTTAAAAACCCTAAAAAACCCTAAACCTAAAAAACTCTAATCTCTAAAACCTATAAAGCCATAAATCGTATATGATTAACCATAAAAAACACAAAACAAAAAACTAAGCCCTAAACCCTAAACCTATATAACTCTAAAAAAACCTTAATCTTAAACCCCGAAAGCCTTAAACCCTAAAAATCTAGATAAAACCCTTAACCTAAAAACCTAAACCTAAGAAAACCTAAAACCTTAACTCCTAGACCTAAAACCCTAAGAAACAATAAACCCTAAACCTTCAGAAACCTAAATCCTATAAACCCTAAAATAAACCCTAATAACCATTTAAAACCTCTACAAAACCCTAAGCTTTAAGCCCTAAATCCTAAAAATCCATAAACCCTAAACCTAAAAAACACAAAAAAATGCCCTAAGAAACATTAACCCTTAAAAATCCTAAAAACCCAGAAAAAACACCTAAACCTAAAAAACTCTAAGCTTTAAACCCTATAAAGCCCTAAATCGAATATGCTAAATGCTAAAAAGCACTAAAAAAAAACTAAGCCCTAAACCCTAAACCTATAAAACCCTAGAAAACCTTAACCTAAAAAACCTGAAGCCATAAACCCTAAAAACATAGAGAAAACCCTTAACCTAAAACGCTAGACCTAAAATAACCCTAAGTCCTAAACCCTAAAACCTAACCTAAACCCCTAAATCCTAAACCTAAAACCCTATGAAACCTTAAGAAACCCTAAAAACCATTTAAAACCCCTACAAAACCCTAGGCTCTAAACAGTGAATACTAAAAATCCATAAAACCTAAACCTCAAAAACACAAAAATAACCTAAGCCTTAAACCCTAAACCTTAAAAAACCCTTAAAACTCCTAAACCTAAAAAACTATAAGATCTAAAGCCTACAAGACCCTAAATCGTATATGCTAAACCTTAAAAAACACAAAAAAAAAAACCTAAGCCCTAAACATAAACCTATAAAACCCACGAAAACCTTACCCTAAAAAATCAAAAGTCATAAACCCTAAAAGCCTATATAAAATCCTTAAGCTAAATCCATAAACCTAAAAAACCCAAAGCAATAAAATCTAAACCCTAATCCGTAACCTAAAACCCTAAATTCTAAAAAAACACAAAAAAAACCTATATAACCCTAAAAAAAACTTAACCTAAACAACCCAAACCCGAAACACTAAAAACCCCAAAACCCCTAAACCTAAACAACTTCTAAGCTTTAACTCCTATAAAGCCCTAAATCATATATGCTAAACCCCCCAAAAAAAAAAAAACCCCAAAGTCCTAAACCCTAAAAACCTAGATAAAACCCATAACCTAAAACCTTAAACCTAAAAGAACCCTAAACCCTAACCTAAAACCCTAAATCCTAAACCTAAAACCCTAAGAAACCCTAAACCCTCAACCTTAAGAAACCTTAAATCCTATAAACCTTAACCCAAAAAACCATTTAAAACCCCTACAAAACCCTAAGTTCTAAACACCAAATCCTGAAAATCTGTAAACCTTAAACGTAATAAAAAAAAAAAAACCCTAAGTCCTAAACCCATAACCCTAAGAAACACTTAAACCTTAAAAACCGTAAAAAACCCCCTAAACCTAAAAAAGCTCTAAGCTCTAAACCATATAAAGCCCTAAATCATATTTGCTAAACCTTAAAATACACAAAAAAAAACCTAAGCCTTAAACCCTAAACCTATAAAACCCAGAAAAACCATAACATAAAAAACCCAAAGCCCTAATCCTAAAAGCCTAGATAAAACCCTTAACCTAAATCCCTAATCCTAAAAAAACCCAAAGCCCTAAACTTTAAACCCTAACCTAAAACCTAAATCCTAAACCTAAAACCCTAAGAAACCTTAAACCCTAAACCATAAGAAACCTTAAATCCTATAAACCCTAAAATAAACCCTAAAAACCATTTAAAACCCCTACAAAACCTAAGCTTTAAACCTAAATCCTAAAAATCCATAAACCCTAAACCCAAAAAATAGAAAAAAAAAATAAACTCTAAAACCTAAATCCTAAACCCTAAATCACCCTAAGAAACACTTAACCCTTAAAAACTCTAAAAACCCAAGAACCCCTAAACCTAAAAAAACTCTAAGCTCTATACCCTATAAAGCCCTAAATCGTATATGCTAAATCCCAAAAAACATAAAAAAAAAAAATACCCTAAGCCCTAAACCTATAAAACCCTAAAAAATCCAAAACCCTAAACCCAAAAAACCTACATAGAACCCTTAACCTAAAACCCATAACCTTAAAAAAACCCTAAACCCTAACCTAAAACCCTAAATGATAAACCTATAACCCTAAGAAACCTTAAATCCTATAAACCATAAAAGGATTTAAAAGCCCTACAAAACCTTAAGCTCTAAACCCTATATCCTAAAAATATGTAAACCCTCAACCTAAAAAACACAAAAAAACACCCTAAGCCCTAAATCATAAAAAACCCTGAAAAGTACTTAAATCGTATATCCTAAATCATAAAAAATCCATAAACCCTTAGCCTAAAAAAACACATAAAAAACCCTAAGCCCTAGAACCTAAAAAACCCTAAGAAACACTTAACCATTAAAAACCCTAAAACAACTTAAAAACCCCTAAACCTAAAAAACTCTAAGCTCTAAATCCTATAAAGCCCTAAATCGTATATTCTAAATCCCAAAAAACACCCTAAGCCCTAAACCCTTAAACAATAAAATCCGAAAAAACCTTAACCTAAATTATCCAAAGCCCTAAACCCTAAAAACCTAGATAAAACCCTTAACCTAAAATCCAAAACCCTAAAAAAACCTTAACCTAAAAAACCCAAATCCCTAAACCCTAAAAACCTAAAAAAATCCTAAACCCTAACCTAAAACCATAAATCCTAAACCTAAATCCCTAAAAAACCCTAAATCCTATAAATCCTAAAAACCATTTAAAAACCTAAGAACTAAACTCTAAATCCTAAAAATCTATAAACCCTAAACCTCAAAATGCATGAAAAAACCCCTAAGCCATAAACCTTAAACCCTAAAAAACACTAAGAAACAGTTAACCCTTAAAAACCCTAAAAAATTCAAAAAACCCTAAACCTAAAAAACTTTAATCTCTAAACCCTATAAAGCCCTAAAGCTTATATGCTAAACCCAAATAACACACAAAAACCCCTAAGCCCTAAACCAATAAAACCCTAAAAAAAAAAAACTTAACCTTAAAACCCAAAGCCCTAATTCTAAAAAGCTAGATAAAACCCTCCACCTGAAACCCTAAATCTAAAAACCCCCTAAGCCCATAACCCCAAACCGTAACCTAAAACCCTAAATCCTAAGACTAAAACCCTACGAAACCCTAAATCTTAAGATACCCTAAATCCTATAAACCTAAAATAAACCATAAAACGCATTTAAAATCACGACAAACCCCTTTTCCCTAAACCCTAAATCCTAAAAATTAGTAAACCCTAAACCTAAAAAACACAAAAAAAATCTCTAAACCCTAAAAAACTCTAAGAAACACTTAACCCTTAAAAACAGTAAAAAAACCCAACAACCCCTTAACCTAAAAAAATCTAAGCTCTAAACACTATAAACCCCTAAATCGTACATGCTAAGTCCCCAAAAAAAACACAAAAACCGTAAGCCCTAAACCCTTAACCCATAAAACCCAAAAAAAAACTTAACCTAAAAGACCCAAAGCCCTAAACCCTAAAAATCTAGATAAATTTCTTAACCTAAAACCCTCAACCTATAGAATCCCTAAGCCCTGAAACCTAAACCTTAACCGAAGAAACACAAAAAAAATATAAGCCCTAAACCCTAAACCCTAAGAAACATTTAACTTGTAAAAACTCTAAAAAACCCAAAACCCCATAAACCTAAAATTCATAAAAATTCATAAACCCTAAACCTAAAAAACACAAAAAAAAAAAATCCTAAGCCCTTAACCCCAAACCCTAAGAAATACTTAACCCTTAAAAACTCCAAAAACCCCTAAGCCTAAAAAAACTCTATGCTTTAAACCCTATAAAGCCCAAAATCGTATATGCTAAACCCTAAAAACACAAAAAAAAAAAAAAAAAAAAAAAACTAAGCCCTAAACCCTAAACCTATAAAACCCTCAAAAACCTCAACCCAAAAAATCCTATGCCCTTAACCCCAAACCCTAACCTAAAACCCTAAATCTTAAACCTAAAACCCTAAGAAACCCTAACCCCTAAACCTTAAGAAACCACAAATCTTATAAACCCTAAAATAAACTCTAAAAACCCTAAATATCATTTAAAACCCCTACAAAACCCAAACTTTAAACCCTGAATCCTCAAAATCTGTAAACCCTAAACCTAAATCACATAAAAAACTCGAACCCCTAAACCCCAAAAAAACTCTAAGAAGCACCTAACCCTTAAAAGCCTGAAAATCCCTAAACCTAAAAATTTTTAAGCTCTAAACCCTATAAAGCCCTAAATCGTATATGCTAAACCCCAAGAGAAAAAAAATTGTGCCTTAAACCCTCAAAACCTAGATAAAACCCTTAACCCAAAACCCTAAATCTAAAAAACCATAAGCCCTAAACCCTAAACCCTAACCAACCCTAAACCTTAAGAAACCCTAAATCCTATAAACCCTAAAATAAACCCTAAAAAATATTTAAAACACCTACAAAACCCTAAGCTCTAAACCCTAAATCCTAAATATTTGTAAACCATAAACCAAAAAAACACAAAAAAAAACTAAACCCTAAATAACCCTAAGAAACACTTAACCCTTAAAAACCCTAAACAACCCAAGAAACTTTAAACCTAAAAAAACACTAAGCTCTAAACCCTATAAATCCCTAAATCGTATATGCTAAATAATAAAAAATACAAAAAAAAAAAAACCTAAACCCTAAACCTATAAAATCCAAAAAACATTAACCTAAAAACCCCAAAGCCCTAAACCCTAAAATCCTAGATAAAACCCTTAACCTGAAACCCTAAACCTAAAAGAACCCTAAGCCCTAAATCCTAAACCCTAAACTCTAACGTAAAAACCTCAATCCTAAACCTAAAACCCTAAGAAACCCTGAATCCTATAAACCCTAAAGTAATACTAAAAACCATTTAAAACCCCTACAAAATCCTAAGCTCTAAACACTAAATCCTAAAAATTTGTAAACCCTAAACATAAATAACACACACAAAAAAAAAACCCCTAAGCCCTAAACCCTACACCCTAAACCCTAAGAAACACTTCACCCTTAAAAACCCTAAAAAACCCTAAAAACCCAAAAACCCCTAAACCTAAAAAATTCTAAGCTCAAAACCCAATAAAGCCCCAAATAGTATATGGTAAACCCTAAAAAACACAAAAAAACACTAAGCCCTAAACCTATAAAATCTTTAAAAACCTTAACCTAAAAAACTCAAATCTCTACACCCTAAGTACCTAGATTAAACCCTTAAAACCCAAAAACTAAAGAAACCCAAAATCCAATAAACCCTAAAACTCATTTAAAACCCCTACAAACCCTGAAGTTCTAAACCCTAAATCCTAAATATCCATAAACTCTAAACCTGAAAAACAGAAAAAAAAAAAAAAAACCTAAGCCCTAAACCCTAAACCCGAAAAAATCTAAGAAACACTTAACCCTTAAAAAACCAAAAAACCCCTTAACCTAAAAAGCTCTAAGATATAAACCCTATAAAGCTCTAAATCATATATGCTAAATCCTAAAAAACACACACAAAAAAAAAAAAAAAAAAAAAAAAAAAAAAAAACCTAAACCCTAAACCCTAAACCTATAAAATCCTAAAAAAACTTAACCGAAAAAACCAAAAGTCCTAAACCCTAAAAACCTAGAAAAATCCCAAAGCCTAAAACCCTAAGCCTAATAAAACCCTAAGCCCTAAACCCCTACCTAAAACACTAAATCCTAAACATAAATTCCTAAGAAACCCTAAACCGTAAACATTAAGAAACCCTCCTATAAATCCTAAAATAAACCCTAAAATGATTTAAAACCCATACAAAATCATAAGCTCTAAACCCTAAAAATTTATAAACCCTAAACCTAAAAAACACAAAAAAAAAAAACCAAGACCCATACACTAAACCCTAAAAAACCCTAAGAAACACTTAACCCTTAAAAACCCTAAAAAACTCAAAAACCCTTAGACCTAAAAAACTCTAAGTTCTAAACCCTATAAAGCCCTAAATCGTATAAGCTAACCCCTAAAAAACACACAAAAAAAAAAAACGCTAAGCCCTAAACCCAAAACCTAAAACTCTTAAAAATCTTAACCTAAAAAACAAAGCCGTAAACCCTAAAAACCTAGATAAAATCCTTAACCAAAACCCTAAACCCAAAAAAAAACCCTAA
Organism: Solanum pinnatisectum; assembly: GCA_035578085.1. Classification (NCBI taxonomy): domain Eukaryota; kingdom Viridiplantae; phylum Streptophyta; class Magnoliopsida; order Solanales; family Solanaceae; genus Solanum; species Solanum pinnatisectum. The sequence goes on from CM069079.1 coordinate 15,867,315, forward strand.
ACCCTAACCTAAAACCAAAATCCTAAACCTAAAACCCTCAGAAACCGTAAACGCTAAACCTTCAGAAACTCTAAATCCTATAAACACTAAAATAAACCCTAAAATAAATCCTAAAAATTATTTAAACTGCTACAAAATCCTAGACATGGAACCCTAAATCCTAAAAATCTGTAAACCCTAAACCTAAAAAACACAAAAAAAATCGTAAGCCCTAAATCCTAAACCCTAAGAAACACCTAACCATGAAAAACACTAAAAAAACCAAAAACTGCTAAACCTAAAAAAACTCTAAGCTCTAAACACAATGAAGTCGTAAATTGTATATGCTAAAGCCCAAGAAACATAAAAAAAAACCCTAAACCCTAAAACCTAAACCAACAAAACCATAAAAAATCTTGACCGAAAAAATCCAAAACCCTACACCCTAAGTACCTAGATAAAACCGTTAACCTAAATCCCTAAGCCTAAAAAACCTTCAGCCCAAAACCCTAAATACTAACCTTAAACACTAAATCCTAAACCTAAAACCCTAAAAACCCCAAAACCTAAACCTTAACAAACCCTAAAATAAACCCTAAAAACCATTTTAAACCCCTACGAAACCCTAAGTTCTAAACCCTAACTCCTTAAAATTCGTAAATCCTAAACTAAAATAACACAAAAAAAGCCTAAGCCCTAAACCCTAAACATTCCTAAGAAACACTTAACCCTTAAAACCCCTAAAAACACAAAAACCCCTAAACCTAAAATCTCTAAACCCTATAAAGCCCTAAATTGTATATGCTAAACCCTAAAAAACACAAAAAAAATTCTAAGACCTAAATCCTAAACCTATAAAACCTTTAAAACCCCAAAGCCCTAAACCCTAAAAACCTAGATAAAACCCTTAACCTAAAACCCTAAACCTAAAAAACCCCTAAACGCTAAAGCCTAACCTAAAGCCCTAAATTCTAAACCTAAAACCCTAAGATATCCAAAACCCTAAACCATAAGAAACCCTAAATCCTATAAACCCTAAAATAAACACTAAAAAGAATTTAATACCCCTACAAAACCTAAGTTCCAAACCCTAATTCCTAAAAATCCGTAAACCCTAAACCTAAAAACACAAAAAAAAACCCTAACCCTAAATCATAAACCTTAAGTAACACTTAACCCTTAAAAAACCAAAAACCCCTAAACCTAAAAAACTCTAAGCTCTAAACCCTATAAAGCCCTAAATCGTATATGCTAAATCCTAAAAAACACAAAAAAAATCCTAAGCCCTAAACCCTAAAAACCATAACGGAAAAACCAAAAGCCCTAAACCCTAAAAATCTAAATAAAACCCTTAACCTAAAAGCTTAAAGCTAAAAAGATCCTAAGCCTAATCCATAAACCCTAAACCCTGGACCTAAACCTAAAACACTACGAAACCCTAAACCTTAAACCTTAAGAAACCCTAAATCCTATAAAACCTAAAATAAACCCTAAAAATCATTTATAACCCCTACAAAACCCTAAGCTCTAATCCCTTATTTCTAAAAATTAGTAAACCCTAAACCTAAAAAACACAAAAAAAAAATAACCCTAATCCCAAAACCCTTAAGCCTAAAAACTCTATATTCTAAACCCCTACACAACCCTAAGCTCTAAACCCTAAATCCTAAAAATTCGTAAACCCTAAACCAATAAAACACCAAAAAAACCCTAAGACCGAAACTCTAAGAAACACTTAACCCTTAAAAACCTTAAAAAAAAAAAAAAAAAAAAAAACCAAAAACCAAAAACCCCTAAATTTAAAAAACTCTAAACTTTAAACCCTATTAAGCCTTAAATCATACATGCTAACCCTAAAAAACACTAAAAATCCGAAGCCCTAATCCCAAAACATATAAAACCCTATAAAACCTAGATAAATTCTTCAACCTAAAACCCTAATCCCAAAAAATCCCTAAGCCCTTAACCCTAAACCCTAATCTAAAACCTTAGAAAAGACAACAAAAAAAAAAAAAAAAAAAAACTAACTTCAAACCCTAAATCCAAAACCTAAAACCCTAAGAAACCCTAAACCCTAAACTATATGATAGCCTAAATCCTATAAACCCTAAAAACCATTTAAAAGCCCTACAAAACCCTAAGCTCTAAACCCTAAATCCCAAAAATCCATAAACCCTAAACCTAAAAAAACTCAAAGAACACAAAGCCCTAAACCCTAAAAAACCCTAAGAAACACTAAAACCTTAAAAGCCCTAAAATCCCAAAACCCTTAAACCTAAAAACTCTAAATTCTAAACACCTACAAAATCCTAAGCTCTAAACCCTAAATCCTAAAAATCCGTAAACCCTAAACCTATAAAACACAAAAAAAAAACCTAAGCCCTAAACTCTAAGAAACACTTAACCCTTAAAAACCCTAAAAAAACACAAAAACCCCTAAACTTAAAAAAAAAAACTCTATGCTTTAAACCATATTAAACCCTAAATCATATATGCTAAACCCTAAAAAAAACTAAAAACCCTAAGCCCTAAACTCTAAGAAACACTTAACCCTTAAAAACCCTAAAAAAAACACAAAAACCCCTAAACTTAAAAAAAAAACTCTAAGCTTTAAACCATATTAAGCCATAAATCGTAGTTGCGAAACCCTAAAAAACACTAAAAACCATAAGCCCTAAACAATTAATCCTAAAACCCTTAAAAACACAAAAAAAAAAAAAAAAAAAAAAAACCTAAGCCGTAAACCGTAAGAATCACTTAACCCTTAAAACCCTAAAAAACCCAAATATCCCTAAACCTAAAATACTCTAAGCTCTAAACCCTATAAAGCCCTAGATCGTAATGCTAAACCCTAAAAAACACAAAAAAACCATAAGCCCTAAACCCTAAATCTATAAAATCGTAAAACACTTAACCCAACAAACCCAAAGCCCTAAACCATAAAACTTAGATAAAACCATTAACCTAAAACCCTACACCTAAAAAAACCCTAAGCCCTAAACCCTAAACCCTAACCTAAAACCGTAAATCTTAAACCTAAGACCCTAAGAAACCCTAAACCTTAAAAAATCCTAAATCCTATAAATCCTAACAACCATCTAAAACCCCTACAAAACCCTAAGCTCTTAACCCTAAAACCTAAAAATATGTACACCCTAAACCTAAAAAATACAAAAATACCCTAAGCCCTAAACCCTAATAAACCCTAAGAAACACTTTACCCTTAAAAACCCAAAAAACCCAAACACCCCTAAACCTAAAAAACTCTAAGCTCTAAACCCTATAAAGCCCTAAACCATATATGCTAAACCCAGAAAACCTCAAAAAACAAAAAAAAAAACAAAAACCCAAAGCTATAAACCTTAAACCTATATAACCTTAAAAACCCTTAACCTAAAAAGCTCTGAGCTCTAAACCCTATAAAGCTCTAAATCATATATGCTAAACCCTAAAAAACACAAAAAAAAAAACCTATGCCCTAAACCCTAAACCTATAAAATCCTAAAAATACTTAACCTAAAAAACCAAAAGTCCTAAACCCTAAAAACCTAGATAAATCCCAAAACCTAAAACCCTAAGCCTAATAAAACCCTAAGCCCTAAGCCCTAAGCCCTAAACCCTAACCTAAAACACTAAATCCTAAACATAAATTCCTAAGAAACCCTAAATTGTAAACCTTAAGAAACCCTCTTATAAACCTTAAAATAAACCCTAAAATGATTTAAAACCCATACAAAACCATAAGTTCTAAACCCTAAAAATCTGTAAACCCCAAACCTAAAAAACACAAAAAAAAAAAAAAAAAACCAAGACCTATACACTAAACCCTAAAAAACCCTAAGAAACACTTAACCCTTAAAAACCCTAAAAAACTCAAAAACCCTTAAACCTAAAAAAACAAAGCCCTAAACCCTAAACCTATAAAACCCTTAAAAATCTTAACCTAAAAAAACAAAGCCCTAAACCCTAAAAACCTAGAAAAAATCCTTAACCAAAACCCTAAACCCAAAAAAAAACCCTAAACCCTAACCTAAAACTCTAAATCCTAAACCTAAAACCCTCAGAAACTGTAAACGCTAAACCTTAAGAAACCTTAAATCCTATAAACCCTAAAAATCATTTAAATTGCTACAAAATCCTAGGCTTGGAACCCTAAATCCTAAAAATCTGTAAACCCTAAACCTAAAAAACATAAAAAAAAAAAAAACTTAAGCCCTAAATCCTAAACCCTACGAAACACTTAACCATTAAAAACACTAAAAAACCCAAAAACCCCTAAACCTAAAAAAACTCTAAGCTCTAAACACTATGGAGCCCTAAATTGTATATGCTAAAGCCCAAGAAAAATAAAAAAACCCTAAGCCCTAAAACCTAAATCTATAAAACCATAAAAAATCTTGAATGAAAAAATCCAAAGCCCTACACCCTAAGTACCTAGATAAAACCCTTAAACTAAATCCCTAAGCCTAAAAAACCTTTAGCCCTAAACCCTAGACACTAACCTTAAACATTAAATCCTAAACCTAAAACCCTAAAATCCTTAAAACCCTAAACCTTAACAAATCCTAAAATAAACCCTAAAAACCATTTTAAACCCCTACGAAACCGTATGATCTCAACCCTAAGTCCTTAAAATCCAAAAATCCTAAACTAAAATAACACAAGAAAAAGCCTAAGCCCTAAACCCTAAACATTCCTAAGAAACACATAACCCTTAAAACCCCTAAAAACACAAAAACCCCTAAACCTAAAATCTCAAAACCCTATAAAGCCCTGTATATGCGAAACCCTAAAAAACACAAAGAAAACGCTAGGACCTAAATCCTAAACCTATAAAACCTTTAAAAACCCCAATCCCTAAACCCTAGAAACCTAGATAAAACCCTTAACCTAAAACTCTATACCTAAAAACCCCCTAAACCCTAAACCCTAACCTAAAGCCCTAAATTCTAAACCTAAAACCCTAAGATATCCTAAACCCTAAACCTTAAGAAACCTTAAATTCTATAAACCCTAAAATAAACACTAAAAACCATTTAATACCCCTACAAAACCTAAGTTCTAAACCCTAATTCCTAAAAATACGTATACCCTAAACCTAAAAAACACAAAAAAACACTAACCCAAAACCGTAAACCTTAAGTAACACTTAACCCTTAAAAAACCAAAAACCCCTAAACCTAAAAAACTCTAAGCTCTAAACCCTATAAAGCCCTAAATCGTATATGCTAAACCCTAGAAAACACAAAAAAAATGCTAAGCCCTAAACCCTAAAAACCATAACGGAAAAACCAAAAGCCCTAAACCCTAAAAATCTAATTAAAACCCTTAACCTAAAACCATAAAGCTAAAAAGACCCTAAGCCCCAATCCATAAACCCTAAACCCTGAACCTAAACCTAAAACACTATGAAACCCTAAACCCTAATCCTTAAGAAACCCTAAATCCTATAAAACCTAAAATAAATCCTAAAAACCATTTAAAACCCCTACAAAACCCTAAGCTCTATTCCCTTATTTCTAAAAATCCGTAAACCCTAAACATAAAAAACACAAAAAATGCCCTAAACCCTAAACCCTAAACCCTAAGAAACACTTAAACCTTAAAAACCCTAAAATCCCAAAACCCTTAAACCTAAAAGCTCTAAATTCTAAACCCCTACACAACCCTAAGCTCTAGACCCTAAATCCTAAAAATCAGTAGACCCTAAACCTATAAAACACCAAAAAACCCTAAGACCAAAACCCTAAGAAACACTTAACCCTTAAAAACCTTAAAAAAAAAAACCAAAAACCCCTAAACTTAAGAAACTCTAAGCTTTAAACCCTATTAAGCCCTAAATCGTACAGGCAAACCCCTAAAACACACTAAAAACCTGAAGCCCTAAACCCAAAACATATAAAACCCTAAAAAACCTAGATAAATTCTTCAACCTAAAACCCTAATCCCAAAAAATCCCAAAGCCCTTAACCCTAAACCCTAACCTGAAACCCTAGGAAACACAAAAAAAAAATAAATAAATAAAATAAAATAAAATAAAATAAAAAAATAAAGAAAAAAACCTAACTTAAAACCCTAAATCCTAAACCTAAAACCCTAAAGAAAACCTAAACTATATGATATCCTAAATCCTATAAACCCTAAAAACCATTTAAAACCCCTACAAAACCCTAAGCTCTAAACCCTAAATCCTAAAAATCCATAAACCCTAAACCTAAAAAACACAAAGAACCCAAAGCCCTAAACCCTAAAAAACCCTAAGAAACACTTAAACCTTAAAAGCCCTAAAATCCCAAAAACCCCTAAACCTAAAAACTCTAAATTCTAAACCCCTACAAAACCCTAAGCTCTAAACCCTAAATCCTAAAAATCCGTAAACCCTAAACCTATAAAACACAAAAAAACCCTAAGCCCTAAACTCTAAGAAACACTTAACCCTTAAAAACCCTAAAAAAATGACAAAACCCCTAAACTTAAAAAAAAACTCTAAGCTTTAAACCATATTAAGCCCTAAATTGTATATGGTAAACCCTAAAAAAAACTAAAAACCCTAAGCCCTAAAATCTAAGAAACACTTAACCCTTAAAAACCCAAAAAAAATCACAAAAACCCATAAACTTAAAAAAAAAACTCTAAGCTTTAAACCGTATTAAGCCCTAAATCGTATATGCTAAACCCTAAGCCCTAAACAATTAACCCTAAAACCCTAAAAATCACAGAAAAAAAAACCCTAAGCCCTAAACCCTAAGAGTCACATAACCCTTAAAACCCTAAAAAACACAAATATCCCTAAACCTAAAAAACTCTAAGCTATAAACCCTATAAAGCCCTAGATCGTATATGCTAAACCCTAAAAACTCAAAAAAACCATAAGCCCAAAACCCTAAATCTATAAAACCGAAAAAAACTTAACCCAAAAAACCCAAAGCCCTAAACCCTAAAATTTAGATAAAACCTTTAACCTAAAACCCTACACCCAAAAAAACCCTAAGTCCTAAACCCTAAAGCCTAACCTAAAACCCTAAATCTGAAACCTAAGACTCTAAGAAACCCTAAACCTTAAGAAACCCTAAATCCTATAAATCCTAAAAACTATCTAAAACCCCTACAAAACCCTAAGCTCTAAACCCTAAATCCTAAAAATTTGTACACCCTAAAACTAAAAATCACAAAAAAATACCTAAGCCCTAAACCCTAAAAATCCCTAAGAAACACTTTACCCTTAAAAAACCTAAAAAACCCAAACACCCCTAAACCTAAAAAACTCTAAGCTCTAAACCCTATAAAGCCCTAAACCATATATGCTAAACCCTACAAAACACAAAAAAGAAAAAAAAAAAACCCACCTCTAAACCTTAAACCTAAAAATCTTAAAAATACTTAACCTGAAAAAACCAAAACCCATAAACCCTGAAAACCTAGACAAAATCCTTAACCTAAAACCCTAAACCTAAAAAAACCCTAAGACCTAAACCTTAAACCCTATGTCCTAACCTAAATCCTAAACCTAAAATTCTAAGAAACCCTAAACCCTAAAATAAACCCTAACCCTAAGCTCTAAACCCTTATTCCAAAAAATTTGTAAACCCTAAACCAAAAAATCACAAAAAAAACTCTAAGCCCTAAACCCTAAACCCTAAAAAACCTAAGAAACACTTAACCCTTAAAAATCCTAAAAACCCCAAAACCCTAAACCTTAAAACTCTAAACTCTAAACCATATAAATCCCTAAATCGTAAATGCTAAACCCTAAAAAACACAAAAGAAAAACCCCAAAGCCCTAAACCCTAAACATACAAAACCCTAAAAAACTTAACCCAAAAAACCCATAGCCCTAAACACTAAAACCTAGATAAAACCATAACCCAAAACCCTAAACCTAAAAAAACCCTAAGCCCTAAACCTTAAACCCTAACCTAAAACCCTAAATATGAAACCTAAGACCCTAAGAAACCCTAAAAAACCTTAAGAAATCCTAAATCCAATAAACCATAAAAACCATCTAAAACCCCTACAAAACACTAAGCTCTAAACCCTAAATCCTAAAAATCCGTAAACCCTAAACCTAAAAAATGCAAAAAAACCCTAAGCCCTAAACACTAAAAACCCTAAGAAACACTTTACCCTTAAAAACCCTAAAAAACCCAAAAACTCCTAAACCTAAAAAACTCTAAGCTCTAAACCCTATAAAGTCCTAAACCGTATATGCTAAAATCTAAAAAACTCAAAAAATAAATACAAAGCCCTAAACCTTAAACCAATAAAACCCTAAAAACCCTTATCCTAAAAAACCAAAACCTATAAACCCTAAAAACCTAGATAAAATACTTAGCCTAAAACCTAAACCTAAAAAAACCCTAAGACCTAAACCCTAAACCATAAACGTTAAGTCCTAATCTAAAACCCTAAATCCTAAACCTAAAACCCTAAAAAACCCTAAACCCTAAACCCTAAACCCTAAACCTTAAGATACCCTTAATCCTATAAACCCTAAAATAAACCCTAAAACCATTAAAAACCACTATAAAACCTAAGCTCTAAACATGAAATCCTAAAAATCCATAAACCCTAAACTTAACAAACACCAAAAACCCTAAACCCTAAATAATCCAAAAACCCCTAAACCCAAAAAACTCTAAGCTCTAAACCCTATAAGTCCCTGAATCATATATGCTAAACTCTAAAATAAAAAAAAATAAAAAAAAAACCCTAAGCCTTAAACCCTAAAAAACATTAACCTAAAAACCCAAAACCCTAAACTCTAAGAAACTCTTAACCATTAAAAACACTAAAAAACTCTAAGCTCTAAACCCTATAAAGCCATAAATCGTATATGCTAAAGCCCAAGAAATACACACAAAAAAAAAAAAACCCAAAGCCCTAAACCCTAAATACCTAGATAAAACCCTTAACCTAAATCCCTAAACCTTAAAAAACCCTAATCCCTAAACCATAAACCCGAACCTAAAACCCTAAATCCTAAACCGAAAACACTAAGAGACCCTAAACCCTAAACCTTAACAAACCTGAAATCTTATAAACCCTAAAAACCATTTAAAACCCCTACAAAACCATAAGCTCTAAACCCTAAGTCCTAAAATTATGTAAACCCTGAACTAAAATAACAGAAAAAAAGCCTAAGCCCTAAACCCTACACCCTAAAAAAAACCTAAATCCTAAACATAAAACCCTAAATCTGAAACCTAAGACTCCTAAATCCTATAAATCCTAAAAACCATCTAAAACCCCTACAAAACCCTAAGCTCTAAACCCTAAATCCTAAAAATCTATACACCCTAAACCTAAAAAACACAAAAAAACCCTAAGCCCTAAACCCTAAAAAACCCTAAGAAACACTTTACCCTTAAAAAACCTAAAAAACCCAAACACCCCTAAACCTAAAAAACTCTAAGCTCTAAACCCTATAAAGCCCTAAACCATATATGCTAAACCCTAAAATATACAAAAAAAAAAAAAAAAAAAACCCACCTCTAAACCTTAAACCTATAAATCTTAAAAACACTTAACCTAAAAAAACCCAACCCCATAAACCCTAAAAACCTAGATAAAACCCTTAACCTAAAAAAACCCTAAGACCTAAACCTTAAACCCTATGTCCTAACCTAAATCCTAAACCTAAAATTCTAAGAAACCCTAAACCCTAAATCCTATAAACCCTAAAATCCATTTATAAACCCTAAGCTCTAAACCCTTATTCCTCAAAATCTTTAAACCGTAAACCTAAAAAACACAAAAAAACTCTAAGCCCTAAACTCTAAACCCTAAACACTAAAAAACCTAAGAAACACTTAACCCTTAAAAATCTTAAAACCCAAAAACCCTAAACCTTAAAACTCTAAATTCTAAACCCAATAAATCCCTAAATCCTAAATGCTAAACCCTAAAAAACACACAAAAAAAAAAAAACTCCAAAGCCCTAAACCCTAAACATACAAAACCCTAAAAATCTTAACCCAAAAAACCCATAGCCCTAAACACTAAAACCTAGATAAAACCATAACCCAAAACCCTAAGCCCTAAACACTAAACCCTAACCTAAAATCCTAAATATGAAACCTAAGACCCTAAGAAACCCTAAACCCTAAACCATAAGAAATCCTAAATCCAATAAACCATAAAAACCATCTAAAAACCCTGCAAAACACTAAGCTCTAAACCCTAAATCCTAAAAATCCGTAAACCCTAAACCTAAAAAACACAAAAAAACCCTAAACCCTAAATACTAAAAACCCTAAGAAACACTTTACCCTTAAAAATCCTAAAAAACACAAAAACTCCTAAACCTAAAAAACTCTAAGCTCTAAACCCTATAAAGTCCTAAACCGTATATGCTAAAATCTAAAAAACTCAAAATATAAATACAAAGCCCTAAACCTTAAACCTATAAAACCCTAAAAACCCTTATCCTAAAAAACCCAAACCTATAAACCCTAAAAACTTAGATAAAATGCTTTGCCTAAAACCTAAACCTAAAAAAACCCTAAGACCTAAACCCTAAACCATAAACGTTAAGTCCTAACCTAAATCCCTAAACCCTAAACCCTAAACCTTAAGAAACCCTTAATCCTATGCACCCTAAAATAAACCCTAAAACCATTAAAAACCCCTATAAAACCTAAGCTCTAAACCCTAAATCCTAAAAATCCATACACCCATAACTTAACAAAAACAAAAGACCCTAAACCCTAAAAAACATTAAGAGACACTTAACCATAAAAACCCCTAAATAATCCAAAAACCCCTAACCCCAAAATACTCTAAGCTCTAAACCATATAAGTCCCTAAATCATATACGCTAAACCCTAAAAAATACAAAAAAAAAATAAAAAACCCTAAAAAGCATTAAACTAAAAAACCCAAAACCCTAAACTCTAAGAAACTATTAACCATTAAAAACCCTAAAAAACTCTAAGCTCTAAATCCTATAAAGTCGTAAATCGTATATGCTAAAGCCCAAGAAACACACAAAAAAAATCCCAAAGCCCTAAACCCTAAATACATAGATAAAACCCTTAACCTAAATCCCTAAACCTTAAAAAACCGTAATCGCTAAACCATAAACCCTAACCTAAAACCCTAAATCCTAAACCGAAAACACTAGGAGACCCTAAACCCTAAACCTTAACAAACTCGAAATCTTACAAACCCTAAAAACCATTTAAAACCCCTACAAAACCCTAAGTCCTAAAATTATGTAAACCCTAAACTTAAATAACAGAAAAAAAGCCTAAGCCCTAAACCCTACACCCTAAAAAACCCTAAGAAACTCTTAATCATTAAAAACCCTAAAAAAACACAAAAACCCCTAAACCGAAAAAACTCGAAACCCTATAAAGCCCTAAATTGTATGTGCTAGACCCTAAAAAACTAATAAAAAACCCTAAGCCCTAAACCCTAAACTTATAAAACCATAAAGAACCTTAACCTAAAAAACCCAAGCCCTAAATCCTCAAAACCTAGATAAAACCGTTAACCTAAAACCCTAAACCCTAACCTAAAACCCTAAATCCTATACCTAAAACCCTTAGAAATCCTAAATCTAAAACACAAAGAAACCCTAAACCCTTAACCTTAAGAAACCCAAAAATAAACCGTAAAAACCATTTAAAACCCCTACAAAACCTTAAACTCTAATCCTTTATTCATGAAAATCCCTAAATCCTAAACTAAAACCCTAAATCCTAAAACTCCAAGAAACCCTTAACCCTAAACCTGAAGAAACCCTAAATCCTATAAACCCTAAAATAAACCCCAAAAAGCATTTAAAACCCCTACAAAACCCTCAGCTCTTAACCCAAAATCCGAAAAATCTATAAACCCTAAGCCTAAAAAACAAAAAAAAAAAAATCCCTAAGCCCTAGAACCTAAATAACCCTAAGAAACACTTAACCATTAAAAACCCTAAAAATACCGGGAAACCCCTAAACCTAAAATCCTCTAAGTTCTAAACCCTATAAAGCCCTAAATCGTATATGCTACACCCTAAAAAAAAAGCCCTAAGCCCAAGACCCTAAACGTATAAAACCTTAAAGAACCTTAACATAAAAGACACCAGACCTAAGTCAAAAAACCCTAGATAAAACCCTTTCGCTAAAACACTAAACCAAAAAAACCCCAAGCCCTAAAACGTAAACCCTAACCTAAAACCCTAAATCCTAAACCTAAAACCCTAAGATACCCTAAACTCTTTATGAAACCCTAAATCCTATAAACTCTAAAATGAACCCTAAAAACCCTAGAAAACCCTTAAAAAACCCTAAGCTCTGAACCCTAAATCCTAAAAATTCATAAATCCTAAACCTAAAAAGCACAAAAAAAAATCCAAAGCCATGAACCCCAAACCCTAAAAAACCCTAAGAAACACTTAACCATTAAAAACCCCTAAATCTAAAAAACTCTAAGCTTTAAACCCTATAAAGCACTAAATCGTATATGCTAAACCCTAAAAACACAAAAAAAAAAAAAAAAAAAAAAAAAAAAACCAAAGCCCTAAACCCTTAACCTAAAAAACCCTAAGCCCTTAACCCTAAACCCTAAACTAAAACCAGAATTCCTCAACCTAAAACCCTAAACCCTAAACTTTAAGAAACCACAAATCCTATAAACCCTAAAATAAACCCAAAATATCATTTACAAACCCAATAAAATCGTAATCTCTAAACCCTAAATCCTAAAAATCTGTAAACCCTAAACCAAAATCACAAAAAATACCCTAAGCTCTAAGCCCTAAAAAATCCTAAGAAACACTTAACCCTTTAAAACCCAAAAACCCCTAAACCTAAAAGCTTCTAAGCTCTAAACCCTATAAAGCCCTAAATCGTATATGCTAAACACCAAAAAAAACACTAAGCCTTAAACCATCAAAACCGAGATAAAACTTTTAACCCAAAACCCAAAACCTACAAAAAAAACCTTAAGCCATAAACCATAAACCATAAACCCTAAATCCTAACTTATAATCCTATATCCTAAACTTAAAACCGTAAGAAACCTGAAATCATAAACTATATGATAGTCTAAATCCTATAAACCCTAAAAACCATTTAAAACCCCTACAAAACCCTAAGCTCTAAACCCTAAATCATAAAAATCTGTAAACCCTAAACCTAAAAAACACAAAGAACCCTAAGCCCTAAACCCTACAAACCCTAAGAAACACTTAACCCGTAAAAATCCTAAAAAACCCAAAAACCCATAAACTTAAACAACTCTAAGCTCTAAACCCTATAAACCCTAAATCGTATATGGTAAACCCTAAAATACAAAAAAAAAAAAAAAACCCTAAGCCCTAAACACTAAACCGATGAAACCCTAAAAAACTTTCCCTAAAAAACCCATAGCCCTTAACCCTAAAAACCTAGATAAAACCCTTAACCTAGAACCCTAAATCTAAAAAAATACTAAGCCCTAAACCCTAAACCCTAACCTAAAACCCTAAAACCTAAACCTAAAATCCTAAGAAGCCTAAACACTAAATCTTAAGAAACCCTAAATCCGTAAACCCTAAACCTAAAAAACACAAAAAAAATCCCAAGCCCTAAACCCTAAGAAACCCTAAAACCCTAAAATACTCAAAAACCCTTAATGCTAAAAAAACCTCTAAGCTCTAAACCCTATAAAGCCTTAAATCATATATGCTAAACCCTAAAAACACAAAAAAAAAAAACCCCTAAGCCCTAAAACCTAAACCTATGAAACCCTAAAAATCCTTAACCTAAAAAACCCAAAGCCCTAAACCCTAAAAACCTAGATAAAACCCTTTACCTAAAACCCTAACCTAAAACCTTAAGAAACCCTAAACCTCAAATCCTAAAAATCCTAAAACCCTAAACCTAAAAAACACATAAAAAAACCCTAAGAAACACTTAACCCTTAAAGACACTAAAAAAACACAACAACCCCTTAACCTAAAAACTCTAAGCTCTGAACACTATAAAGCCATAACTCGTATATGCTAAATCCCAAATAAACACCAAAAACCCTAAGCCCTAAACCCTTAACCCATAAAACCCAAAGAAACATTAACCTAAAAGACCCAAAGCCCTAAACCCTAAAAAACTAGATAAATTTCTTAACCTAAAACCCTAAACCTAAAGAATCCCTAAGCCAATAAGCCTAAACCCTAACCTAAGAAACATAAAAAAAAAATCTAAGCCCTAAACCGTAAACCCTAAAAAACAATTAACCCTTAATAACCCTAAAAAACCCAAAACCCTGTAAACCTTAAAAACTCTAAGCTCTAAAACCTATAAAGCCCTAAATTTTGTATGCTAAACCCTAAGACCTACACCTAAACCTATAAATCCCTAAAAAAAACTTAACCTAAAAAACCCAAAGCTCTAAATGCTAAAAACCTATCTAAACCTCTTAACCTAAAACCCTCAACCAAAACTAAACCTAAACTCTAACCTAAAACCCTAAAAAAAACTAAACCCTAAACCTTAAGAAACCCTAAATCTTATAAACCCTAAAATACATTTAAAAGCCCAACAAAACCCTAAGATTGAAATCCTAAATCCAAAAAATCCGTAAACACTTAGCCAAAAAAACACAAAAAAACCCTAAGCCCTAAACCTTAAGAAACACTTAACTATTAAAAACACTAAAAAACCCCAAAACCCCTAAACCTAAAAATCTCTAAGCTCCAAACCCCATAAAGCCCTAAATAGTATATGCTAAAGCACAAAACAACAAAAAAAAAACTATGCCCTAAACCCTAAACCTATAAAATAGATAAAAATCCTTAACCTAAATCCCTAAACCTATAAAATAGATAAAAACCCTTAACCTAAATCCCTAAACCTAAAAAAACCCGAAGCCCTTAACCCCAAACCCTAACCGAAAACACTAATTCCTAAACCTAAAACCCTAAGAAACCCTAAACCTTAAACCATAAGAAACCCAAAATCCTATAAACCCTAAAATAAACGCTACAAACACAAAATATCATTTAAAATCCCTATAAAACCCTAATCTCTAAACCCTAAATCCTAAAAATTTGTAAACCCTAAACCTAAATCACAATAAAAACCCTAAGCCCTAAGCCCTAAACCCTAAAAAACCCTATGAAACACTTAACCCTTAAAAACCCAAGAACCCCTAAACCTAAAAATTTCTAAGCTCTAAACCCTATAAAACCCTAAATCGTATATGCTAAACCCAAAAAAAACCCAAGCCTTACACCCTCAAAATCTAGATAAAACCCTTAACCCAAATCTAAAAAAACCCTAAGCCCTAAATCCTAAACCTAAAACCCTAAGATACCCTAAACCCTAAACCTTTAGAAACCCTAAATCCTATAAACCCTAAAATAAACCCTAAAAACATTTAAAACCCTTACAAAACCCTAAGCTCTTAACCCTAAATCCTAAAAATCCGTAAACCATAAACCTAAAAACTACTAAAAAACCCTAAATCATAAACCATAAATTACCCTAAGAAACACTTAACCCTTAAAACCTTAAAAAACACAGGAACCCCAAAACCTAAAAAACTCTAAGCTCTAAACCCTATAAGTCCCTAAATCGTATATGCTAAATCCTAAGAAACACAATCAAAACCCTAATCCCTAAGCCCTTAACCTATAAAATCCAAAAAAACATTAACCTAAAAACCCCAAAGCCCTAAAACCTAAAAGCCTAGATAAAACCATTCACCTAAATCCCTAAACCAAAAAAAAACCTAAGCCCTAAACCCTAAACCCTAGGAAACACTTCACCCTTAAAAACCCAAAAAAAACAAAAACCCCTAAACCTAAAAAACTCTAAGCTCTAAACCCTATAAACCCCTAAATCGTATATGCTATACCCTAAAAAACACAAAAAAAAAAAACCTAAGCCCTAAACCTATAAAACCCTAAAAACCCTTAACCTAAGAATCCCAAATCCCTAAACCCTAAATACCTAGGTAAAACCCTTAACCTAAAACCTTAAAAAACCCTAACCTATAACCTTAAATCCTAAAACTCTATGAAACCCTAAACCTTAAGAAACAAAAAATCCAATAAACCCTAAAATAAACCATAAAACACATTTAAAAATGCTAAAAACCTCGATGCTCTAAACCTTAAATCCTAAGAGTCCGTAAACCATAAACCTAAAAAACACAAAATAAAACCTAAGCCCTAAATCTTTAAAAATACTAAGAAACACTAAACCCTTAAAAACCCTTAAAAACCCAAAAACCCTTAACCTAAAAAACTCTAAGCTCTAAACCCTATAAAGCCCTAAATCGTATGTGCTAAACCCTAAAAAAACACAAAATAAAACCCCTAATCCCTAAACTCTAAACCTATAAAATCGTAAAAAAGATTAACCTAAAAAATACAAAGCCCTAAACCCTAAAAAAATAGATAAAACCCGTAACCTCAAACCCTAAACCTAAAAAAACCCTAAGCCCGAAACCCTAAACCCTAACCTAAACCCCTAAATCCTAAACCTAAAACCCTAAGAAACACTAAACCTTAAGAAACCTTAAAAACAACAAACACTAAAACAAACCCAAAAACCAATTTAAAACCCCTACAAAACCCTAAGCTCTAAACCCTGAATATTAAAAATTCGTAAACCCTAAACCTAAGAAACACGAAAACCCCTAAGCCATAAACCCTAAATAACCCTAAGAAACCCTATAAAGCCCTAAATCGTATATGTTAAACCATAAAAAACACAAAAAAAAACCCTAAGCCCTAAACCTATAAAACCCTAAGAAAACCTCAACCTAAAAAACCCCAAATCCCTAAACTCTAAAAACCTAGATAAACCCCTTAACCTAAAACCCAAAACATAAAAAAACCCTAAGCCTCTTAACCCCAAACCCTAACATAAAACCTTAAATCCTAAACCTAAAACCCTATGAAACCCTAAACTTTCATAAACCCGAAATCCTATAAACCCTAAAATAAATCATAAAACACATTTCAAACCCCTACAAACCCTAAAGCTAAAAACCCAAAATCCTAATAATCTATAAACCCTAAACCTAGAAAACACAAAAAAAAAACCTAATCCCTAAACCCTAAACCCTAAAACATCCTAAGAAACACTTAACCCTTAAAAAACCAAAAAACCCATTAACCTAAAAAGCTCTAAGCTCTAAACCCTATAAAGCCCTAAATCATATATGCTAAGCCCTAAAAATCACAATAAAAAACTAAGCCCTAAACCCTAAACCTATAAAATCCTAAAAAAACTTAATTTAAAAAACTAAAAGCCCTAAACCCTAAAAACCTAGATAAATCACATAACCTCCTAAGCCTAATAAAACCCTAAGACCTAAGCCCTAAACCCTAACCTAAAACACTAAATCCTAAACATAGATTTCTAAGAAACCATAAACCTTAATAAACCCTCCTATAAACCCTAAAATAAACCCTAAAATGATTTAAAACCCATATAAAACCCTAAGCTCTAAACCCTAAAAATCAGTAAACCCTAAACCTAAAAAACACAAAAAAAAAAAACCCCAAGACCTATAAACTAAACCCTAAAAAATCCTAATAAAAACACTTAACCCTTAAAAACCCTAAAAAACTCAAAAACCCTTAAACCTAAAAAACACTAAGTTCTAAACCCTATAAAGCCCTAAATTGTATATGCTAAACCCTAAAAAACACCAAAAAAATAAAAGCTAAGCCCTAAACACTAAACCTATAAAACCCTTGAAAATCTTAACCTAAAAAAACAAAGCCCTAAACTTTAAAAACCTAGATAAAATCTTTAACCAAAACCCTAAACCCAAAAAAAAACCCCTAAACCCTATCCTAAAACTCTAAATCCTAAACCTAAAACCCTTAGAAACCGTAAATGCTAAACTTTAAAAAACCCGAAATCCTATAAACCCTAAAAATCATTTAAAGCACTACAAAACCCTAGGCTTGGAACCCTAAATACTAATAATCTGTAAACCCTAAACATAAAAAACACAAAACAACCGTAAACCCTATACCCTAAGAAACTCTTAACCATTAAAAACACTAAAAAATCCAAAAACCCCTAAACCTAAAAAAACTCTAAGCTCTAAACACTATGAAGACCTAAATTGTATATGCTAAAGCCCAAGAAACATAAAAAAACCCTAAGCCCTAAAACCTAAACCTATAAAACCATAAAAAATCTTGACCAAAAAAATCCAAAGCCCTACACCCTAAATGCCTAGATAAAACCCTTAACCTAAATCCCTAAGCCTAAAAAAACCTTCAGCCCTAAACCCTAAACACTAACCTAAAACACTAAATCCTAAACCTAAAACCCCAATACCCTAAACCTTAAAAAACCCTAAAATAAACCCTAAAAACCATTTAAAACCCCTACAAAAACCTAAGCTCTAAACCCTAAGTCCTTAAAATCCGTAAATCCTAAACTAAAATAACAAAAAAAAAAGCCTAAGCCCTAAACCCTAAAAATTCTTAAGAAACACTTAACCCTAAAAAACCCTAAAAACAAAAAAATCCCTAAACCTAAAATTTCAAAACCCTATAAAGCCCTAAATTGTATATGCGAAACCCGAAAAAACACAAAAAACAAATGCTAAGACCTAAATCCTAAACCTATAAAACCTTTAAAACCCCAAAACCCTAAAAACCTAGATAAAACCCTTAACCTGAAACACTAAACCTAAAAATCCCTAAACCCTAAACCCTAACCTAAATCCCTAAATTCTAAACCTAAAACCCTAAGATATCCTAAACCCTAAACCTTAAGAAATCCTAAATCCTATAAAACCTAAAAAAAAACACTAAAAACCATTTAATACCCCTACAAAACCTAAGTTCTAAACCCTAATTCCTAAAAATCCGTAAACCCTAAATGTTTAAAACACCAAAAAAAACCCTAAGCCCTAAACCGTAAACCTTAAGTAACACTTAACCCTTAAAAATCCAAAAACCCCTAAACCTAAAAAACTCTAAGCTCTAAACCCTATAAAGCCCTAAATCATATATGCTAAACCCTAAAAACCACAAAAAAATTCCTAAGCCATGAACCCCAAACCCTAAGAAACACTTAACCCTTAAAAACCCTAAACACTCCAAAAACCCCTAAAACTAAAAAAGTGTAAGCTTTAAACCCTATAAAACCATAAATTGTATATGCTAAACCCTAAAAACACACAATAAAAAAAACCTAAGCCCTAAACCCTTAACCTATAAAACCCTCAGAAACCTTAACCTAAAAAACCCTAAGCCTTTAACCCCAAACCCTAACCTAAAACCCAAATTCCTCAACCTAAAACCCTAAACCCTAAACTTTAAGAAACCACAAATCCTATAAACCCTAAAATAAACCCTAAATATCATTTAAAACCCCTATAAAACCGTAATCTCTAAACCCTAAATCCTAAAAATCCGTAAACCCTAAACCAAAATCACACAAAATACCCTAAGCCCTAAGCCCTAAAAAACCCTAAGAAACACTTAACCCTTAAAAACCCAAAAACCCCTAAACCTAAAAATTTCTAAGCTCTAAACCCTATAAAGCCCTAAATTGTATATGCTAAAGACCAAAAAAGCCCTAAGCCTTAACCCCTCAAAACCGAGATAAAACTTTTAACCCAAAACCCAAAACCAACAAAAAATACCCTAAGCCGTAAACCCTAAATCCTAACTTAAAACCCTATATCCTAAACTTAGAACCATAAGAAACCCCAAACCCTAAACTATATGATAGCCTAAATCCTATAAACCCTAAAAACCATTTAAAACCCCTACAAAACCCTAAGCTCTAAACCCTAAATCATAAAAATCCGTAAACCCTAAACCTAAAAAACACAAAGAACCCTAAGCCCTAAACCCTAAAAAACCCTAAGAAACACTTAACCCGTAAAAATCGTAAAAAACCCAAAACCCCCTAAACTTAAAAAACTCTAAGCTCTGAACCCTATAAAACTCTAAATCGTATATGGTAAACCCTAAAATAAAAAAAAATAAAAAAAATAAAAAACCTAAGACCTAAACCCTAAACCAATGAAACCCTAAAAAACTTTCCCTAAAAACCCTAAACCCTAAAAACCTAGATAAAACCTTTAACCTAGAATCCTATACCTAAAAAAATGCTAAGCCCTAAACCCTAAACCCTAACCTAAAACCCTAAAACCCTAAGAAACCTTAAACACTAAATCTTAAGAAACCCTAAATCCGTAAACCCTAAACCTAGAAAACACAAAAAAAAAATCCCAAGCCCTAAACCCTAAACCCTAAAAAAACCCTAAGAAACACTTAACCTTTAAAACCCAAAAAAAATATTCAAGAAACCTTAAACCTAAAAAAATTCTAAGCCTTAAATCATATATGCTAAACCCTAAAAACACACAAAAACAATCCTAAGCCCTAAACCCTAAACCTATAAAACCCTAAAAATCCTTAACCTAAAAAACCCAAAGCCCTAAACCCTAAAAACCTAGATAAAACCCTTAATCTAAAACCCTAACCTAAAACCCTAAGAAACCCTAAACCCTAAACCTTGAGAAACCCAAAATCCTATAAACCCTAAAATAAACCCTAAAACCATTTGAAACCCCTACAAAACCCTAAGCTCTTAACCCTAAATCCGAAAAATCCATAAACCCTAAACCTAAAAAAACACAAAAAAAAAACCCTAAGCCCTAGAACCTAAAAAACCCTAAGAAACACTTAACCATTAAAAACCCTAAAAAAACTTAAAAACCGCTAAACCTAAAAAACTCTAAGCTCTAAACCCTATAAAGCCCTAAATCGTATATGCTAAACCCCAAAAAACACAAAAAAAAACCCTAAGCCCTAAACCCTTAAACTATAAAATCCAAAAAAACCTTAACCTAAAAAACCCAAAGCTGTAAACCCTAAAAACCTAGATACAACCCTTAACCTAAAACCCAAAAAAACCCTAACCCCTAAACCCTAAATCCAAAACCTAAATCCCTAAGAAACCCTAAATGCTATAAATCCTAAAAACCATTTAAAAATCTAAGAACTAAACTCTAAATCCTAAAAATCCGTAAACCTTAAACCTCAAAATGCATGGAAAAAACCCTAACAAGAAATAAACCTTAAACCCAAAAAAACACAAATAAATATTTAACCCTTAAAAACCCTAAGAAATTCGAAAACCCCTAAACCTAAAATACTTTAATCTCTAAATCCTATAAAGCCCTAAATCTTATATGCTAAACCCTAATAACACACAAAAAACCCTAAGCCCTAAACCAATAAAACCCTAAAAAAATATAACCTTAAAAACCAAATCCCTAATTCTAAAAACCTAGATAAAACCCTCAACCTGAAATCTAAACTTAAAAAACCCCTAAGCCCATAACCATAAGCGTAACCTAAAACCCTAAATTCTAAACCTACAACCCTGAGAAACACTAAATCCTATATATCCAAAAATAAACCATAAATAGCATTTAAAATCCCAACAAACCCCTAAGCCCTAAACCCTAAATCCTAAAAATCCGTAAACCCTAAACCTAAAAAACACACAAAAAAAAAACCTTAAACCCTATAAAACCCGAAGAAACACTTAACCCTTAAAGACACTAAAAAAACCCAACAACCCCTTAACCTAAAAAACTATAAGCTCTAAACACTATTAAGCCCTAAATCGTATATGCTAAATTCCAAAAAAACACAAAAAACCCTAAGCCCTAAACCCTTAACCCATAAAACCCAAAAAAACATTAACCTAAAAGACCCAAAGCCCTAAACCCTAAAAACCTAGATAAATTTCTTAACCTAAAACCCTAAACCTAAAGAATCCCTAAGCCCTTAAGCCTAAACCCTAACCTAAGAAACATAAAAAAAATGTAAGCCCTAAACCCTAAGCCCTAAGAAACACTTAACCCTTAATAACCCTAAAAAACCCAAAACCATGTAAAGCTTAAAAACTCTAAGCTCTAAAACCTATAAAGCCCTAAATTGTATATGCTAAACCCTAAGACCTACACCTAAACCTATAATCCCTAAAAACAACTTAACCTAAAAAACCCAAAGCTCTAAACCCTAAAAACCTATCTAAACCTCTTAACCTAAAACCCTAAACCAAAAAAAAACCTAAACTCTAACCTAAAACCCTAAATCCTATAAACCCTAAAATACATTTAAAAACCCGACAAAACACTAAGATTGAAATCCTAAATTCTAAAAATCCGTAAACCCTAAACCTAAAAAATACAAAAAAAAACAAAACCCTAAGCCCTAAACCTTAAGAAACACTTAATTATTAAAAACACTAAAAAAACCCCAAAACCCCTAAACCTAAAAAGCTCTAAGCTTTAAACCCCATAAAGCCGTAAATTGTATATGCTAAAGCCCAAAACAACAATAAAACCCTATGCCCTAAACCCTAAACCTATAAAATAGATAAAAACCCATAACCTAAATCCCTAAACCTAAAAAAACACTAAGCCCTGAACCCTAAACACTAACCTAAAACCCTAAGAAACCCTAAGCCCTAAACCTTAACAAACCCTAAATCCCATAAACCCTAAAATAAACCCTAAAAACCATTTAAAATCCCTACAAAACCCTAATCCTAAAAATCCGTAAACCCCAAACTGAAAAAACATTAAAAAAAATCCCAAAGCCCTAAACCCTAAACCCTAAAAAACCCTAAGAAACACTTAACCCTTAAAACCCCTAAAAACATGAAATCCCCTAAAGCTAAAAAACTCTAAACCCTATAAAGCCCTAAATTGTATATGATAAACCCTAAAAAACACATAAAAACCCTAAGACCTAAATACTCAACCTGTAAAACCCTAAAAGACCTTAACCTAAAAAACACAAAGCCCTAAACCCTAAAAACCTAGATAAAATCCTTAACCTAAAACCCTAGGCCTCAGAAACCCTATACCCTAACCTAAAACCCTTAATCCTAAACCTAAAACCCTAAGAAACCCTAAACCCTAAACCTTAAGAAACCCTAAAATAAACCCTAAATTCCATTTAAAACCCCTACAAAACCCTAAGCTCTAAACCCTAGTTCCTAAAACTCCTTAAACCCTAAACTTAAAAACATAAAAATCCCTCAGCCCTAAGTCCTAAAATACCTTAAGAAACACTTAACCCTAAAAAGCACTAAAACCCCCAAAAATAACTAAACCTAAAAAAATCTAAGCTCTAAACCTTATAAAGCCCTAAATCGTATATGCCAAACCCTAAAAAACCCAAAAAACCCTAAGCCGCAAACCCTATAAAAATCTTAACCCAAAAAACCCAAAGCCCTAAACCCTAAAAACCCTAAACCCTAACCTAAAACCCTAAATCCTAAGCCTAAAACCCTAAGAAACCCTAAACCCTAAACTTTAAGAAACCCTAATCCTATAAACCCTAAAATAAACCCTAACAACCATTTACAACCCTACAAAACCTTAAGCTTAAAACCCTAAATCCTAAATCTAGAAAACACATAAAACCCTAAGCACCAAACCCTAAACCCTATAAGACCCTCAGAAACACTTAACCCTTAAAAACCCTAAAAAACACAAAAAACCCTAAATGTAAAAAATTCTAAGCTCTAAACCTATAAAGCCCTAAATCGTCTATACTGAATTCTAAAAAACACAAAAAATACCCTAAGACCTAAACCCTAATCCTATAAAACCCTGAAAACCTAGATAAAACCCTTGACCCAAATCACTACACCTAAAAAAGCCCTAAGCCCTAAATCCTAAAACTAAAACCCTAACAAACACTAAACTCTAAACCTTAAAAACCCTAAACCCTACAAACCCTATATAAAATCCTAAAAATCATTTAAAACCCTTACAAAACACTAAGCTCTAAACCCTATTTCCTAAAAATCCATGAACTTTAGATCCAAAAAACACAAAAAAAAAGCCTATGCCCTAACCCTAAAACACCCTAAGAAACACTTAACCCTTAAAAACACTAAAAACCACAAAAACCCCTTAACCTAAAAAACCTTAAGCTCTAAACCCTATTAAAACCTAAATCGTATATGCTAAACCCTAAAACACAAAAAAACTTAAACCCTAAACCCTAACACTTTAAAACCCTAAAAAACCCAAAGCCCTAAACCCTAACATAAAACCCTAAATCATAAACCTAAAACCTGAAGAAACCCTAAACCCTAAACCTTAAGAAATCCTAAATCCTATAAACCCTAAAATAAACCCTAAAAAGCATTTAAAACCCCTACAAAACCGTATAAAGCTCTAATCTCTAAATACTAAACATCCATAAACCCTAAACCTAAAAAACACAAAGAAAACCCTAAGCCCTAAACCATAAGCCCAAAAAACCCTAAGAAACACTTAACCATTAAAAACCCAAAAACCCCTAAACTTAAAAAACTCTAAGATCTAAGCCCTATAAAGCCCTAAATCATATATGCTAAACCCTAAAAAAACAAAAACAAAAACACTAAGCCCTAAACCCTAAAAACCCCATAGCCCTAAACCATAAGACCCTAGATAAAACTCTTAAACTAAAACCCTAAACCTAAAAAACCCCTAAGCCCTAATCCCTAAACCCTAACCTAAAACCCAAAATCCTAAACCTAAAACCCTCAGAAACACTAAACCCTAAACCTAATGAAACCCTAAATCCTATAAACCCTAAAAACCATTTAAATCCCTTAAAAACCCATACGTTCTAAACCCTAAACCTAAAAAACACAAAAATCTCTTAAACCCTAAATCCTAAACCCTAAAAAAACCCAAAGAAACACTTAACCCTTAAAAACCCTAACAAAAACCCAAAAACCCCTAAACCTAAAAAAACTCTAAGCTCTAAATCCTATAAATCCCAAAATCATATATGCTAAATCCTAAAAAACACAAAATCCATAAGCCCTAAACCCTAAACCTATAAACCCCAAAAAAACCTTAACCTAAAAAACCCAAAGCCCTAAACCCAAAAAACCTAGATAAAACACATAACCTAAAGCCCTAAACCTAAAAAAAACTGTAAGCCCTAAACCCTAAACCCTAAACCCTAACCTAAAACACTAAATCTAAACCTAAAACCCTAAACCCTAAACCTTAAGAAACCCTAAATACTATAAACACTAAAATAAACCCGAAAAAACATTTAAAACTCCTAGAAAACTGTATACAAGCTCTAAATCCTAAATCCTAAATATTTGTAAACCCTAAACCTAAAAAATACAAAAAACCCTAAGTCCTAAACCCTAAACACAAAAAAACCCTAAGAAACACTTAACACTTGAAAACCCTAAGAAACCCAAAAACCCCTAAACCTAAAAAGCTCTAAGCTCTAAACCCTATAAAGCCCTAAATCATATATGCTACATCCTAAAAAACACAAAAAAAACCCTAAACCCTAAATCCTAAACCTATAAAACCCTGAAAAACCTTAACCTAAAAAACCTAAGACCTAAACCCTAAAACCTAACCTAAAGCCCTATATCCTAACTCAAAAACCCTAAGAAACCCTAAAACTTAAGAAACACTAAATCCTATACACCCTAAAATAAACTGGAAAAACATTTGAAACCTCTACAGACCCCTAAGCTCTAAACCCAAAATCCTAAAAACATGTAAACCCTAAACTTAAAAAATACAAAAAAAAACCCTCAACCCTAAACCCTAAACCTTGAAAATACCTTAGAAACACTTAACCCTTAAAAACCCTAAAAAACCCAAAAACCCCTAAACCTAAAAAAACTCTAAGCTCTAAGCCCTATAAAGCCATAAATCGTATATGATTAACCCTAAAATAAAATTAAAAAAAAAAACTAAACCCTAAACATATAAATCTCTAAAAAACCTTAACCTTAAACCCGAAAGCCCTAAACCCTAAAAATCTATAAACCCTAAAATAAACCATAATAACCATTTAAAACCCCTACAAAACCCTATAAAGCCCTAAATCGTACATTCTAAACCCAAAAAAACCCTAAGCCTTAAACCCTCAAAACTGATATAAAACTTTTAATCCAAAACCCAAAACCTACAAAAAAA
Organism: Solanum pinnatisectum; assembly: GCA_035578085.1. Classification (NCBI taxonomy): domain Eukaryota; kingdom Viridiplantae; phylum Streptophyta; class Magnoliopsida; order Solanales; family Solanaceae; genus Solanum; species Solanum pinnatisectum. The sequence goes on from CM069079.1 coordinate 15,893,235, forward strand.
CCCTAAGCCATAAACCCTAGACCATAAACCCTAAACACTAACTTAAAACCCTGTATCCTAAACTTAAAACCCTAAGAAACCCGAAATCGTAAACTATATGATAGCCTAAATCCTATAAACCCTAAAAACCATTTAAAATCCCTACAAAACCCTAAGCTCTAAACCCTAAATCATAAAAATCTGTAAACCCTAAACCTAAAAAACACAAAGAACCCTAAGCCCTAAACCCTAAAAATACTAAGAAACACTTAACCCCTAAAAACCCTAAAAAACCCAAAAACCCCTAATCTTAAAAAACTCTAAGCTCTAAACCCTATAAAACCCTAAATCGTATATGGTACACCCTAAAATACAAAAAAAGAAAACCCTAAGCCCTAAACCCTAAACCTATGAAACCCTAAGAAACTTTCCCCTAAAAAACCCAAAGCCCTAAACCCTAAAATCCTAGATAAAACCCTTAACCTAGAACCCTAAACCTAAAAAATTACAAAGCCCTAAACCCTAAACCCTAACCTAAAACCCTAAAACCTAAACCTAAAACCCTAAGAAACCTTAAATCCTAAATCTTAAGAAACCCTAAATCCATAAACCCTAAACCTAAAAAACACACAAAAAAAAAGCCCTAAACCCTAAACCCTAAGAATCACCTAGCCTTAAAAACCCTAAAATACTCAAAAACCATTAAACCTAAAATACTATAAGCTCTAAACCCTATAAAGCCTTAAATCGTATATGCTAAACCCTAAAAACACACAAAAAAACCCTAGGCCCTAAACCCTAAACCTATAAAACCCTAAAAAACCTTAACCTAAAAAGCCCTAAACCCTAAAAACCTAGATAAAACCCTTAACCTAAAACCCTAAATCCTAAACCTAAAACCCTAAGAAACCCTAAACCCTAAACCTTAAGAAACCCAAAATCCTATAAACCCTAAAATAAACCCTAAAACCATTTAAAACCCCTACAAAACCCTAAGCTCTTAACCCTAAATCCAAAAAATCCATAAACCCTAAACCTAAAAAAACACCAAAAACCTTAAGCCCCAGAACTTAAAAAACCCTAAGAAACACTTAACCATTAAAAACCCTAAAAAAACTCAAAAACCCCTAAACCTAAAAAACTCTAAGCTCTAAACCCTATAAAGCCCTAAATCGTATAAGCTAAACCTCAAAAAACACAAAAAAACCTTAAGCCCTAAAACATTAAACTATAAAACCCGTGAAAACCTTAACCCAATATATATAATGCCCTAAACCCTAAAACCCTAGATAAAACCCTTAACCTAAAACCCAAAACATAAAAAATCCCTAACCTAAATCCCTAAGAAACCCTAAATCCTAAAAACAATTTAAAAACCTAAGAACTAAACTCTAAATCCTAAAAATCCGTAAACACTAAACCTCAAAATGCACAAAAAAAAAAACCCTAAGCCATAAACCTTAAACCCTAAAAAACACTAAGAAACACTTAACCCTTAAAAACCCTAAAAAATTCAAAAAACCCTAAACCTAAAAAACTTTAATCTCTAAACCCTATAAAGCCCTAAATCTTATATGCTAAACCCTAATAACACACAAAAAACCCTAAGCCCGAAACCAATATAACCCTAAAAAAAACTTAACCCTAAAACCCAAAGCCCTAATTATAAAAACCTAGATGAAACCCTAAACCTGAAACCCTAAACCTAAAAGACCCCTAAGCCCATAACCCTAAACCGTAACCTAAAACCCTAAATCCTAAACCTAAAACCCTAAGAAACCCTAAACCTTAAGAAACCCTAAATCCTATAAACCCTAAAATAAACCATAAAGCACATTTAAAATCTCAACAAACCCCTAAGCCCTAAACCCTAAATGCTAAAAATCCATAAACCCTAAACCTAAAAGACAAAAAAAAAAACCCTAAACCCTAAAAATTCCTAAGAAATACTTAACCCTTAAAAATACTAAAAAAACCCAACAACCCCTTAACCTATAAAACTGTAAGCTCTAAACACTATAAAGCCCTAAATCGTATATGCTCAATCCCAAAAAACACAAAAATTGTAAGTCCTAAACCCTTAACCCATAAATCCCAAAAAAAACTTAACCCAAAAGACCCAAAGCCCTAAATCCTAAAAACCTAGATAAATTTCTTGACCTAAAACCCTAAACCTACAGAATCCCTAAGCCCTTAAACCTAAACCATAACCTAAGAAACACAAAAAAAAATCTAAGCCCTAAACCCTAAACCCTAAACAACCCTAAGAAACATTTAACCCTAAAAAACCCAAAACCCCGTAAACCTAAAAAATCTAAGCTCTAAACCCTATAAAGCCATAAATTGTATATGCTAAAGCCTATGCCCTACACCTAAACCTATAAAACCCTAAAAAAAACCTTAACCTAAAAAACCACAAGCCCTAAACCCTAAAAGCATAGATAAAATCCTTAACCTAAAACCCTAAACCTAAAAAAAGCCTAAACCTCAACCTAAAACCCTAAATCCTAAACCTTAAACTTTAAGAAACCCTAAATCTTATAACCCTAAAATAAACCCTGAAAACCATTTAATACCCTTACTAAACCCTAAGTTCTAAACCCTAAATCCTAAAAATCCATAAACCCTAAACCTAAAAAGCATACAAAAAAATCATAAGCCCTAAACCCTAAACCTTCAGTAACACTTAACCCTTAAATCTATAAAACCCCAAAAACCCCTAATCCTAAAAATCTCTAAGCTCTAAACCTTGTAAAGCCCTAAATCGAATATGCTAAACCCTAAAAAAGACAAAAGAAATTCTAAGCCATAAACCTTAAACCTATGAAAACCTAAAAAGCCTTAACCGAAAAAACCCAAAGCCCTAAACCCTAAAAACCTAGATAAAACCCTTAACGTAAAACCTTAAACCTAAAAAGACCCTAATCCCTAAGCCATAAACCCTAAACCCTAACCTAAAACCCTAAATCCTAGACCTAAAACACTAAGAAACCCTAAATCCTTTAAACCCTAAAGTAAACCATAAAAACTATTTAAAACCCCTACAAAACCCTAAGCTCTAAGCCCTTATTCCTAAAAATCCCTAAATCCTAACCTAAAACCCTAATTCCTAAACCTAAAACCCTAAGAAATCCTAAACCCTAAACCTTAAAAAACCCTAAATCCTATAAACCCTAAAATAAACCCTAAAACCCATTTAAAACCACTACAAAACCCTAAGCTCTTAACTCTAAATCCAAAAAAATCCTAAGTCATAGAACCTAAATAACCCTCAGAAACACATAACAATTAAAAACTCTAAGCTCTAAACCCTATAAAGCCCTAAATAGTATATGCTAAACCCTAAAAAACACAAAAAAGCCTAAGCCGTAAACCCTAAAGCTATAAAACTTTAAAGAACCTTAACCTAAAAAAACCCAAGCCCTAAATTCTAAAAACCTAGATAAAACCCTTAACCTAAAACCCTAAACCTAAAAAAGCCTAAGCCCTAACCTAAAACCCTAAATACTAAACTTAAAACCCTAAGAAACCCTAAATTCCAAATCTTAAGAAACCCTAAATCCTATAAACCCAAAAATAACCCTAAAGACCTTTTAAAAACCATACAAAACCCTAAGCTCTTAACCCTAAACCGAAAAATCTATAAACCCTAAACCTAAAAAACACAAAAAAAAAAAAAAAAAAAAAACCCTGAGCCCTAGAACCCAAATAACCGTAAGAAAAACTTAACCATTAAAAACCCAAAACGCCCTAAACCTCAAAAGCACTAAGCTCTAAACCCTAAAAAGCCCTAAATTATATATGCTAAACCCTAAAAGACCCTAAGCCCTAAACCCTAAACCTATAAACCTTAAAGAACTTTAACCTAAAAAATCAAAGCCCTAAATCCTGAAAACCTAGATAAAACCCGTAACCTAAAACCCTAAACCGAAAAAACGCTAAGCCCTAAACCTAAACCCTAAACTAAAATTGAAAATCCTAAACCTAAAATCCTAAGAAACCCTAAACCCTAAACCTTAAGAAACCCTAAATCTTACATACCCTAAAATGAACCCTAAAAACCATTTAAAACCCATATAAATCCCTAAGCTCTAAACCCTAAATCCTCAAAATTCATAAACCCAAAACCTAAAAAACACCAAAAAAATCCTAAGCCGTGAACACCAAACCCTAAAAAACCCTAAGAAAGACTTAACCCTTACAAAACCTGTAAACCCTAAAAACATCTAAACCTAAAAGCCTCTAAGCTCTAAACCCTATAAAGCCCTAAATTGTATATACTAAACCCTAATCCCTAAACCCTTAACCTATAAAACCCTAAAAAAGTTAAGCTAAAAAACCCTAAGCCCTTAACCCCAAACCCTAACCTAAAACCATAATTCCTAAACCTAAAACCCTAAGAAACCCTAAACCTTAAACCATAAGAAACCCCAAATCCTATAAACCCTAAAATAAGCGCTACAAACACTAAATATCCTATAAAACCCTAATCTCTAAACCCTAAATCCTAAAAATATGTAAACCCTAAACCTAAATCACAATAAAAACCCTAAGCCCTAAGCCTTAAACCCTAAAAAACCCTATGAAACACTTAACCCTTAGAAACCCAAAAACCCATAAACCTAAAAATTTCTAAGCTCTAAACCCTATAAAACCCTAAATCGTATATGCTAAACCCAAAAAAAACCCAAACCTTACACCCTCAAAATCTAGATAAAACCCTTAACCCAAATCTAAAAATATCCTAAGCCCTAAATCCTAAACCTAAAACCCTAAGATACCCTAAACCCTAAACCTTTAGAAACCCAAAATCCTATAAATCCTAAAATAAACCCTAAAAACATTTAAAACCCTTACAAAACCCTAAGCTCTTCACCCAAAATCCTAAAAATCCGTAAACCATAAACCTAAAAAATACAAAAAACCCTAAACCCTAAACCATAAATAAATCTAAGAAACACTTAACCCTTAAAACCTTAAAAAATGCAAGAACCACTAAACCTAAAAAACTCCAAGCTCTAAACCCCATAAGTCCCTAAATCGTATATGCTAAATCCTAAAAAACACAATAAAAACCCTAATCCCTAAGCCCTTAACCTATAAAATCCTAAAAGACATTAACCTAAAAACCCCAAAGCCCTAAATCCTAAAAGCCTAGATAAAACCATTAACCTAAAACCCTAAACCAAAAAACACCCTAAGCCCTAAACCCTAAACCCTAACGTAAAACCCTAAATCCTAAACCTAAAACCCTAAGAAACCCTAAACCTTAAGAAACATGAATCCTATAAACCCTAAAATAAATCCTAAAAACCATTTAAAACCCGTAAAAAAACCTAAGTTCTAAACCCTAAACATGAAAATTCGTAAACCCTAAACCTAAGAAACAAAAAAAAACCCTAAGCCCTCAACACTAAACCCTAAGAAACACTTCACCCTTAAAAACCCAAAAAACCAAAAACCCCTAAACCTAAAAAACTCTAAGCTCTAAACCCTATAAAGCCCTAAATTGTATATGCTAAACCCTAAAAAACACAAAAAAGAAAAAAAAAAACCTAAGCCCTAAACCTATAAAACCCTAAAAACCCTTAACCTAAGAATCCCAAATCCCTAAACCCTAAATACCTAGATAAAACCTTTAACCTAAAACCTTAAACCTAAAAAAACACTATCCTATAACCTTAAATCCTAAACCTAAAACACTATGAAACCCTAAACCTTAAGAAACAAAAAATCCAATAAACCCTAAAATAAACCATAAAACACATTTAAAAACGCTAAAAACCCCGAAGCTCTAAATCTTAAAACCTAAGGATCCGTAAACCCTAAACCTAAAAAACACAACCAAAAAAGAAAAACCTAAGCCCTAAATCCAAAAAAATACTAAGAAACACTAAACCCTTAAAAACCCTAAAAAACCCAAAAACCCCAAAAACCCCTTAACCTAAAAAACTCTAAGCTCTAAACCCTATAAAGCCCTAAATCGTATGTGCTAAACCCTAAAAAACACAAAATAAAACCCCTAATCCCTAAACCCTAAACCTATAAAATCGTAAAAAAGATTAACCTAAAAAATACAAAGCCCTAAACCCTAAAAAACTAGATAAAACCCTTAACCTCAAACCCTAAACCAAAAAAAACCCTAAGCCCTAAACCCTAAACCCCTAAATCCTAAACCTAAAACCCTAAGAAACCCTAAACCTTAAGAAACCTTAAAAACAATAAACAATAAAATAAACCCTAAAACCACTTAAAACCCCTACAAAACCCTAAGCTCTAAACCCTGAATGCTAAAAATTCGTAAACTCTAAACCCAAGAAACATGAAAACCCCTAAGCCCTAAACCCTAAATAACCCTAAGAAACCCTATAAACCCCTACATCGTATATGTTAAACCATAAAAAACACAAAAAAACCCCTAAGCCCTAAACCTATAAAACCCTAAGAAAACCTTAACCTAAAAAACCCCAAATTCCTAAACCCTAAATACCTAGATAAACCCCTTAACCTAAAACCAAAACATAAAAAAACCCTATGCCTCTTAACCCCAAACCCTAACATAAAACCTTAAATCCTAAACCTAAAACCCTATGAAACCCTAAACCTTCATAAACCCAAAATCCTATAAACCCTAAAATAAATCATAAAACACATTTCAAACCCCTACAAACCCGGAAGCTAAAAACCCAAAATCCTAATAATCCGTAAATCCTAAACCTAAAAAGCACAATAAGAAAACATAAGCCCTAAACCCTAAACCCTAAAAAATCCTAAGAAACACTTAACCCTTAAAAAACTAAAATCCTCATTAACCTAAAAAGCTCTAAACCCTATAAAGCCCAAAATCATATATGCTAAACCCTAAAACACACAAAAAAAACTAAGCCCTAAACCCTAAACCTATAAAATCCTAATAAAACTTAACTTAAAAAACCAAAAGCCCTAAACCCTAAAAACCTAGATAAATCCCATAACCTCCTAAGTCTAATAAAACCCTAAGCCCTAAGCCCTAAACCCTAACCTAAAACACTAAGTCCTAAACATAAATTTCTAAGAAACACTAAACTATAAATCTTAATAAACCATCCTATAAACGCTAAAATGATTAAAAACCTATACAAAACCCTAAGCTCTAAACCCTAAAAATCTGTAAATCCTAAACCTAAAAAACACAAAAAAAAAACCCAAGACCTATAAACTAAACCCTAAAAAAACACTTAACCCTTAAAAACCCTAAAAAACTCAAAAACCCTTAAACCTAAAAAAAGTCTAAGTTCTAAACCCTATAAAGCCCTAAATAGTATATGCTAATCCCTAAAAAACACAAAAAATAAAAAACAAAAAGCTAAGCCCTAACCACTAAACCTATAAAACCCTTGAAAATCTTAACCTAAAAAAACAAAGCCCTAAACCCTAAAAACCAAGATAAAATCCTTAACCAAAACCCTAAACCCTAACCTAAAACCCTAAATCCTAAACCTAAAACACTTAGAAACCGTAAATGCTAAACCTTAAGAAACCCTAAATCCTCTAAACCCTAAAATAAACCCTAAAAATCATTTAAACCGCTACAAAACCCTAGGCTTGGAACCCTAAATCCTAAAAATCATTAAACCCTAAACATAAAAAACACAGAAAAATCGTAAACCCTATACCCTAAACCCTAAGAAACTCTTAACCATTAAAACACTAAAAAACCAAAAAACCCCTAAACCTAAAAAAACTCTAAGCTCTAAACACTATGAAACCCTAAATTGTATATGCTAAAGCCCAACAAACATAAAAAAACCCTAAGCCCTAAAACCTAAACCTATAAAACCATAAAAAATCTTGATCGAAAAAATCCAAAGCCCTACACCCTAAATACCTAGATAAAACCCTTAACCTAAATCCCTAAGCCTAAAAAAACCTTCAGCCCTAAACCATAAACAATAACCTAAAACACTAAATACTAAACCTAAAACCCTAAAAACCCCAAAACCCTAAACCTTAACAAACCCTAAAATAAACCCTAAAAACCATTTAAAACCCCTACAAAACCCTAAGCTCTAAACCCTAAGTCCTTAAAATCCGTAAATCCTAAACTAAAATAACACAAAAAAGCCTAAGCCCTAAACCCTAAAAATTCCTAAGAAACACTTAACCCTTAAAACCCCTAAAAACACAAAAACCCCTAAACCTAAAATCTCTAAACCCTATAAAGCCCTAAATTGTATATGCTAAACCCTAAAAAACACAAAAAAAATGCTAAGACCTAAATCCTAAACCTATAAAACCTTTAAAACCCCAAAGCCCTAAAAACCTAGATAAAACCCTTAACATGAAACCCTAAACCTAAAAAACCCTAAGCCCTAAACCTTAACATAAAGCCCTAAATTCTAAACATAAACACTAAGATTTCCTAAACCCTAAACCTTAAGAAACCCTAAATCTTATAAACCCTAAAATAAACACTAAAACCCATTTAATACCCCTACAAAACCTAAGTTCTAAACCCTAATTCCTAAAAATCCGTAAACCCTAAACCTAAAAAACACAAAAAAGCCCTAAGCCCTAAACCGTAAACCTTAAGTAACACTTAACCCTTATAAAACCAAAAACCCCTAAACCTAAAAAACTCTAAGCTCTAAACCCTATAAAGCCCTAAATCGTATATGCTAAACCCTAAAAAACACAAAAAAAAATCCTAAGCCCTAAACCCTAAAAACCATAACGGAAAAACCAAAAGCCCTAAACCCTAAAAATCTAAATAAAACCCTTAACCTAAAACCTTAAAACTAAAAAGACCCTAAGCCCTAATCCATAAACCCTAAACCCTAAACCAAAAGCTAAAACACTACGAAACCCTAAACCCTAAATCCTATAAACCCTAAAATAAACCCTAAAAATTATTTAAAACCCTAAGCTCTAATCCCTTATTTCTAAAAATCCGTAAACCCAAATCCTAAAAACCACGAAAAAATCCCTAAGCCCTAAACCCTAAACCCTAAGAAACACTTAAACCTTAAAAACCCTAAAATCCCAAAACCCCTAAACCTAAAAACTCTAAATTCTAAACCCCTACACAACCCTAAGCTCTAAACCCTAAATCCTAAAAATCTGTAAACCCTAAACCTATAAAACACCAAAAAAACCCATGACCTAAACCCTAAGAAACTCTTAACCCTTAAAAACCTTTAAAAAAACCAAAAATCCCTAAACTTAAAAAACTCTAAGCTTTAAACCTTATTAAGCCCTAAATCGTATATGCTGAACCCTAAAAAACACTAAAAACCTGAAGCCCTAAACCCAAAACAAATAAAACCATAAAAAACCTAGATAAATTCTTCAACCTAATACCCTAATCCCAAAAAATCCCTAAGCCCTTAACCCTAAACCCTAACCTAAAACCCTTAAAAACACACACAAAAAAAAAACCTAACTTAAAGCCCTAAATCCTAAATCTAAAACCTTAAGAAACCCTAAACCCTAAACTATATGATAGCCTAAATCCTATAAACCCTAAAAACCATTTAAAACCCCTACAAAACCCTAAGTTCTAAACCCTAAATCCTAAAAATCCGTAAACCCTAAACCTAAAAAACACAAAGATTCCAAAGCCCTAAACCCTAAAAAACCCTAAGAAACACTTAAACCTTAATAGCCCTAAAATCCCAAAAATCCCTAAACCTAAAAACTCTAAATTCTAAACCCCTACAAAACCCTAAGCTCTAAACTCTAAATCCTAAAAATTTCTAAACCCTAAACCTATAAAACACAAAAAAAAACCCTAAGCCCTAAACTCTAAGAAATAGTTAACCCTTAAAAATCCTAAAAAGACACAAAAACCCCTAAACTTAAAAAAATAAATTCTAAGCTTTAAACCTTATTAAGCCCTAAATCGTATATGCTAAACTCTAAAAAACACTAAAAACCCTAAGCCCTAAACAATTAACCCTAAAACCCTAAAAAATACAAAAAAAAAAAAAAAACCCTAAGCCCTAAACCCTAAGAGTCACTTAACCCTTAAAACCCTAAAAAACCCAAATATCCCTAAACCTAAAAAACTCTAAGTTATAAACCCTATAAAGCCCTAGATCGTATATGCTAAACCCTAAAAAACACAACAAAAAACACAAGTCCTAAACCCTAAATCTATAAAACCATAAAAAACTTAACCCAAAAAACCCAAAGCCCTAAACCCTAAAACTTATATAAAACCATTAACCTAAAACCCTACACCTAAAAAAACCCTAACCTAAAACCCTAAATCCGAAACCTAAGATCCTAAGAAACCCTAAACATTAAGAAACCCTAAATCCTATAAATCCTAAAAACCATCTAAAACCCCTACAAAACCCTAAGCTCTCCAACCTAAATCCTAAAAATATGTACACCCTAAACCTAAAAAACACAAAAAGACCCTAAGCCGTAAACCCTAGAAAACCCTAAGAAACACTTTACCCTTAAAAAACATAAAAAACCCAAACACCCCTAAACCTAACAAACTCTAAGCTCTAAACCCTATAAAGCTCTAAACCATATATGCTAAACCCTAAAAAACACAAAAACAAAAAAAATCCCAAAGCTCTAAACCTTAAACCTATAAAACCTTAAAAACCCTTAACCTAAAAACACCCAAACCCATAAACCCTAAAAACCTAGATAAAACCCTTAACCTAAAACCCTAAACCTAAGAAAACCCTAAGACCTAAACCTTAAACCCTCAGTCCTAACCTAAATCTTAAACCTAAAATTCTAAGAAACCCTAATCTCTAAACATTAAGAAACCCTAAAATAAACCCTAAAAACCATTTATAAACCCTAAGCTCTAAACCCTTATTCCTAAAAATCTGTAAACCCTAAACGTAAAAAACACAAAAAAAAAACTCTAAGCCCTAAACCCTAAACCCTAAAAAACCTAAGAAACACTTAACCCTTAAAAATCCTAAAATCCCAAAAACCCTAAACGTAAAAATTTTAAACTCTAAACCCTATAAATCCCTAAATTGTAAATGCTAAACCCTAAAAAACACACAAAAAAAAAAAACCCTAAGCCCTAAATCCTAAACATACAAAACCCTAAAAAAACCATAGCCCTGAACACTAAAACCTAGATAAAACCTTAACCTAAAACCTTAAACCTAAAAAAGCCCTAAGTCCTAAACCCTAAACCTTAACCTAAAACCCTAAATATGAAACCTAAGACCCTAAGAAACCCTAAACCATAAACCTTAAGAAATCCTAAATCCTATAAACCCTAAAAAACATCTAAAACCCCTACAAAACCCTAAGCTCTAAACCCTAAATCCTAAAAATCCATAAATCCTAAACCTAAAAAACACACAAAAAAACCCTAAGCCATAAACACTAAAAACCCTAAGAAACACTTTACCCTTAAAAACCTTAAAAACCCCAAAAAACCCTAAACCTAAAAAACTCTAAGCTTTGCTAAACTCTAAAAAACTCTAAAAATAAATACAAAGCCCTAAACCATAAACCTATAAAACCCAAAAAAACCCTTAACCTAAAAAACCCAAACCCATGAAACCTAAAAACCTAGATAAAACACTTAACCTTAAACCCTAAACCTAAAAAAACCGTAAGACCTAAACACTAATCCTTAACTCCAAACATAAAACCCTAAATCATAAACCTAAAACCCTAATAAACCCTAAACCCTAAACCTTAAGAAACCCATAATCCTATAAACTCTAAAATAAACCCTAAACCATTTAAAACCCCTATAAAACCTAAGCTCTAAACCCTAAATCCTAAAAATCCATAAACCCTAAACTTAACAAACACAAAAAAACCTAAGCCCAAAGCCCTAAACCCTAAAAAACCCTAAGAGACACTTAACCATTAAAACCCCTAAATAATCCAAAAACCCCTAAACCCAAAAAACTCTAAGCTCTAAACCCTATAAATCCCTAAATCATATATACTAAACCCTAAAAAATACAAAAAAAACCCTAAGCCTTAAACCCTAAAAAACATTAACCTAAAAAACCCAAAACCCTAAACTCTAAGAAACTCTTAACCATTAAAAACCCTAAAAAACTCTAAGCTCTAAACCCTATAAAGCCGTAAATCATATATGCTAAAGCCCAAGAAACACAAAAAAAAACATCAGCACTAAACCCTAAACCTATAAAACCATAAAAAATCTTAACCTAAAAAACCCAAAGCCCTAAACCCTAAATACCTAGATAAAACCCTTAACCTAAATCCCTAAACCTTAAAAAACCCTATTCCCTAAACCATAAACCCTAACCTAAAACCCTAAATCCTAAACCGAAAACACTAAGAGACCCTAAACCCTAAACCTTAACAAACCCAAAATCTTATAAACCCTAAAATAAACCCTAAAAACCATTTAAAACCCCAACAAAACCCTAAGCTCTAAACCATAAGTCCTAAAAATATGTAAACCCGGAACTAAAATAACACAAAAAAAAGCCTAAGCCCTAATCCCTACACCCTAAAAAACCCTAAGAAACTCTTAACCATTAAAAACCCTAAAAAAACACAAAAACCCCTAAATCTAAAATACTGTAAACCCTATAAAGCCCTAAATTTTATGTGCTAAACCCTAAAAAACACAAAAAAAAAACCTAAGCCCTAAACCCTAAACTTATAAAACCATAAAGAACCTTAACCTAAAAAACCCAAGCCCTAAATCCTCAAAACCTAGATAAAACCCTTAACCTAAAACCCTAAACCCTAACCTAAAACCCTAATCCTAAACCTAAAACCCTTAGAAATCTTAAATCTAAAACACTAAGAAACCCTACACCCTAAACCCTAAACCTTAAGAAACCCTTAATCCTATAAACCCTAAAACCATTTAAAACCCCTATAAAACCTAAGCTGTAAACCCTAAATCCTAAAAATCCTAAGCGCTAAATCCTATACCCTAAAAAACACTAAGAAACTCTTAATCATTAAGAACCCTAAAAAAACACAAAAACCCCTAAACCTAAAAAACTCTAAACCCTATAAAGCCCTAAATTGTATGTGCTAAACCCTAAAAAACTAATAAAAAACCCTAAGCCCTAAACCCTAAACATATAAAACCATAAAGAACCTTAACCTAAAAAACCCAAGCCCTAAATCTTCAAAACCTAGATAAAACCCTTAACCTAAAACCCTAAACCCTAACCTAAAACCCTAAATCCTAAATCTAAAACCATTAGAAATCCTAAATCTAAAACACAAAGAAACCCTAAACCCTTAACCTTAAGAAACCCTAAATCCTATAAATGCTAAAATAAACCCTAAAAACCATTTAAAACCCCTACAAAACCTTAAACTCTAATCCTTTATTCCTGAAAATCCCTAAATCCTAAACTAAAACCCTAAATCCTAAAACCCCAAGAAACCCTTAACCCTAAACCTGAAGAAACCCTAAATCCTATAAACCCAAAAATAAACCCCAAGAAACCCTTAACCCTAAACCTAAAGAAACCCTAAATCCTATAAACCCAAAAATAAACCCTAAAAACCATTTAAAATCCCTACAAAACCCTCAACTCTTAATCCTAAATCCGAAAAATCCATAAGGCCTAAGTCTAAAAAACACAAAAAAAACAATCCCTAAACCCTAGAGCCTAAATAACCCTAAGAAACACTTAACCATTAAAAACCCTAAAAAAACCGAGAAACCCCTAAACCTAAAAACCTCTAAGCTCTAAACCCTATAAAGCCCTAAATCATATATGCTAAACCCTAAAAAAAAAGCCCTAAGCCCAAGACCTTAAACGTATAAAACCTTAAAGAACCTTAACCTAAAAGACCCTAGACCTAAGTCCTAAAAACCTAGATAAAACCCTTAACCTAAAACACTAAACCGAAAAAACCCTAAGCCTAAACCCTAAACCCTAACCTAAAACCTAAATCCTAAACCTAAAACCCTAAGATACCCTAAACCCTTTACGAAACCCTAAATCCTATAAACTCTAAAATGAACCATAAAAACCATTTAAAATGCCTACAAAACCCTAAGCTCTGAACCCTAAATCCTAAAAATTCATAAATCCTAAACCTAAAAAGCACAAAAAAAATATCCTAAGCCATGAACCCTAAACCCTAAAAAACCCTAAGAAACACTTAACCATTAAAACCCCTAAAACCCCAAAAAACCTAAGACCTAAACCCTTAACCTATAAAAGCCTCAGAAACCTTAACCTAAAAAAACCTAATCCCTTAACCTCAAACCCTAACCTAAAACCCAAATTCCTCAACCTAAAACCCTAAACCCTAAACTTTAAGAAACCACAAATCCTATAAACCCTATAAACCCTAAATATCATTTAAAACCCCTATAAAATTGTAATCTCTAAACCCTAAATCCTAAAAATACGTAAGCCCTAAACCAAAATCACACAAAATACCCTAAGCCCTAAGCCCTAAAAAACCCTAAGAAACACTTAACCCTTAAAAACCAAAAACCCCTAAACCTAAAAATTTCTAAGCTCTAAACCCTATAAAGCCCTAAATCGTATATGCTAAACACAAAAAAAAAAAACCTAAGCCTTAAACCCTCAAAACCGAGATAAAACATTTAACCCAAAACCCAAAACCTACAAAAAAAAACCCTAAGCCGTAAACCCTAAACCATAAACCCTAAATCCTAACTTAAAACCCTATATCCTAAACTTAAAACCCTAAGAAACCCGAAACCGTAAACTATATGATAGCTTAAATCCTATAAACCCTGAAAACCATTTAAAACCCTTACAAAACGCAAAGGTCTAAACCCTAAATCATAAAAATCCATAAACCCTAAACCTAAAAAACACAAAGAACCCTAAGCCCTAAACCCTACAAACCCTAAGAAACACTTAACCCGTAAAAATCCTAAAAAACCCAAAACCCCCTAAACATAAAAGACTTTAAGCTCTAAACCCTATAAAACCCTAAATTGTATATGGTAAACCCTAAAATACAAAAAAAAAAAAAAACGTAAGCCCTAAACACTAAACTGAAGAAACCCTAAAAAACTTTCCCTAAAAAACCCATAGTCCTAAACCCTAAAAACCTAGATAAAACCATTAACCTAGAACGCTAAACCAAAAAAAATACTAAGCCCTAACCTAAAACCCTAAAACCTAAACCTAAAATCCTAAGAAACCTTAAACACTAAATCTTAAGAAACCCTAAATCCATAAACCCTAAACCTAAAAAACACAAAAAAAAAATCCCAAGCCCTAAACCCTAAACCCTAAAAGACCCTAAGAAACACTTAATCCTTTAAAACCCTAAAATACTCAAAAACCCTTAAAACTAAAAAAAAAAAATCTAAGCTCTAAACCCTATAAGGCCTTAAATCATATATGCTAAACCCTAAAAACACACAAAAAAACCCTAAGCCCTAAACCTTAAACCAATAAAACCCTAAAAATCTTAACCTAAAAAACCCAAAGCCCTAAACCTTAAAAACCTAGATAAAACCCTTAACCTAAAACCCTAACCTAAAACCTTAAGAAGCCCTAAACCCTAAACCTCAAATCCTAAAAATCCGAAAACCCTAAACCTACAAAACACAAACAAAACCCTAAACCCTAAAAAATCCTACGAAACACTTAACCCTTAAAGACACTAAAAAACCCCAACAACCCCTTAACCTAAAAAACTCTAAGCTCTAAACACTATAAAGCCATAAATCGTATATGGTAAATCCTGAAAAAACACAAAAAAAACCCTAAGCCCTAAACCCTTAACCCATAAAACCCAAAGAAACATTAACCTAAAAGATCTAAAGCCCTAAACCCTAAAAACCTAGATAAATTTCTTAACCTAAAACCCTAAACCTAAAGAATCCCTAAGCCCTTAAGCCTAAACCCTAACCTAAGAAATATAAAACAAAAATCTAAGCCCAATACCCTAAACCAAAAGAAACACTTAACCCTTAATAACCCTAAAAAACCCAAAACACTATAAACCTTAAAATTCTAAGCTCTAAAACCTATAAAGCCCTAAATTGTATATGCTAAACCCTAAGACCTACACATAAACCTATAAATCCCTAAAAAAAACTTAACCTAAAAAGCCCAAAGCTCTAAACCCTAAAAACATATATAAAACTATTAACCTAAAACCCTAAACCAAAACAAAACCTAAACTCTAACCTAAAATCCTAAATCCTAAACCTAAAACCCTAAAAAACACTAAACCCTAAACCTTAAGAAAACCTAAATCCTATGAACCATAAAATATATCTAAAAGCCCAACAAAACCCTAAGATTGAAATCCAAAATCCTAAAAATCCGTAAACCCTAAACCTAAAAAACACAAAGAACCCTAAGCCCTAAACCCTAAAAGCACTAAGAAACACTAAAGCCCTAAAAATCCTAAAAATCCCAAAAACCCCTAATCTTAAGAAACTCTAAGCTCTAAACCCTATAAAGCCCTAAATTATATATGGTAAACCCTAAAATACAAAAACAAAACCTAAGCCCTAAACCCTAAACCTATGAAACCCTAAGAAACTTTCCCTAAAAAACCCAAAGCCCTAAACCCTAAAAACCTAGATAAAACCCTTAACCTAGAACCCTAAACCTAAAAAAATACTAAGCCCTAAACCCTAAACCCTAACCTAAAACCCTAAAGCCTAAACCTAAAACCCTAAGAAACCTTAAACCCTAAATCTTAAGAAACCCTAAACCTAAAAAACACACACAAAAAAAAAACAAGCCCTAAACCCTAAACCCTAAAAAAACCCTAAGAAACACCTAACCTTAAAAACCCTAAAATACTCAAAAACCCTTAAACCTAAAAATCTATAAGCTCTAAACCCTATAAAGCCATAAACTGTAGATGCTAAACTCTAAAAACACAAAAAAAAACCCTAGGCCCTAAACCCTAAACCTATAAAACCCTAAAAAACCTAGATAAAACCCTTAACCTAAAACCCAAACCTAAACCCCTAAATACTAAACCTAAAACCCTAAGAAACCCTAAACCCTAAACCATATGAAACCCAAAATCCTATAAACCCTAAAATAAATCCTAAAACCATTTAAAACCCCTACAAAACCCTAAGCTCTTAACCCTAAATCAGAAAAATCCATAAACCCTAAAGCTAAAAAAAATACAAAAAACACTAAGCCCCAGAACTTAAAAAACCCTAAGAAACACTTAACCATTAAAAACCCTAAAAAAATTCAAAAACCCCTAAACCTAAAAAAACACTAAGCTCAAAACCCTATAAAACCCTAAATCGTATAAGCGAAACCTCAAAAAACACAAAAAAAAACAAAAAACAAAAACCCTAAGCCCTAAAACATTAAACTATAAAACCCGAAAAAACCTTAACCTAAAATATTCAATGCCCTAAACCCTAAAAACCTAGATAAAACCCTTAACCTAAAACCCAAAACATAAAAAAACCCTAACCCCTAAATCCTAACCTAAAACCCTAAATCCTAAACCTAAATCCCTAAGAAACCCTAAATCCTAAAAACAATTTAAAAACCTAAGAACTAAACTCTAAATCCTAAAAATCTGTAAACCCTAAACCTCAAAATACAAAAAAAAAACCCTAAGCCATAAACCTTAAACCCTAAAAAATACTAAGAAACACTTAACCCTTAAAAACCCTAAAAAATTCAAAAAACCCTAAACCTAAAAAACTTTAATCTCTAAACCCTATAAAGCCCTAAATCTTATATGCTAAACCCTAATAACACACAAAAAACCCTAAGCCCGAAACCAATAAAACCCTAAAAAAAACTTAACCTTAAAACCCAAAGCCTTAATTCTAAAAACCTAGATGAAACCCTCAACCTGAAACCCTAAACCTAAAAAACCCCTAAGCCCATAACCCTAAACCGTAACCTAAAACCCTAAATCCTAACCCTAAAACCCTAAAAAACCATAAACCTTAAGAAACCCTAAATCCTATAAACCCTAAAATAAACCATAAAACGCATTTAAAATCTCGACAAACCCCTAGGCCCTAATCCCTAAATCCTAAAAATCCATAAACCCTAAACCTAAAAGACACAAAAAAACCCTAAACCCTAAAAAACCCTAAGAAATACTTAACCCTTAAAAATACTAAAAAAACCCAACAACCCCTTAACCTAAAAAACTCTAAGCTCTAAACACTATATTGCCCTAAATTGTATATGCTAAATCCCAAAAAAAACACAAAAACCGTAAGCCCTAAACCCTTAACCCAAAATAAACCTTAACCTAAAAGACCCAAAGCCCTAAACCCTAAAAACCTAGATAAATTTCTTAACCTAAAACCCTAAACCTACAGAATCCCTAAGCCCTTAAACCTAAACCCTAACCTAAGAAACTCAAAAAAAATCTAAGCCCTAAACCCTAAACTCTAAACAACCCTAAGAAACATTTAACCCTTAAAAACCATAAAAAACCCAAAACCCCGTAAACCTAAAAAATCTAAGCTCTAAACCCTATAAAGCCATAAATTGTATATGCTAAACTCTAAGCCCTACACCTAAACCTATAAAACCCTTTAAAAAAACCTTAACCTAAAAAACCAAAAGCCCTAAACCCTAAAAACATAGATAAAATTCTTAACCTAAAACCCTAAACTTAAAAAAAAAAAAAAAACCTAAATCTTAACCTAAAACCCTAAATTCTAAATATAAAACCCTTATAAATCCTAAACCCTAAACTTTAAGAAACCCTAAATCTTATAACCCTAAAATAAACCCTGAAAACCATTTAATACCCCTACAAAACCCTAAGGTCTAAACCCTAAAAACCCTAAGAAACACTTAACCCATAAAAATACTAAAAAAACCCAACAACCCCTTAACCTAAAGAACTCTAATCTCTAAACACTATATTGCCCTATATTGTATATCCTAAATCCCAAAAAAAAACACAAAAACCGTAAGCCCTAAACCCTTAACCCATAACACCCATAAAAACCTTAACCTAAAAGACCCAAACCCCTAAACCCTAAAAACCTAGATAAATTTCTTAACCTAAAACCCTAAACCTACAAAATCCCTAAACCCTTAAACCTAAACCCTAACCTAAGAAATTAAAAAAAAATCTAAGCCCTAAACCATAAACTCTAAACAACCCTAAGAAACATTTAACCCTTAGACTAAAAAACCCAAAACCCCGTAAACCTAAAAAATCTAAGCTCTAAACCCTATAAAGCCATAAATTGTATATGCTAAACCCTAAGCCCTACACCTAAACCTATAAAACCCTAAAAAAAACCTTAACCTAAAAAACTGAAAGCCCTAAACCCTAAAAACATAGATAAAATCCTTAACCTAAAACCCTAAACTCAAAAAAAAAACCTAAATCTTAACCTAAAACCCTAAATCCTAAACAAAAAACCCTTATAAATCCTAAACCCTAAACCTTAAGAAATCCTAAATCTTATAAACCCTAAAATAAACCCTGAAAACCATTTAATACCCCTACAAAACCCTAAGCTCTAAACTCTAAATCCTAAAAATCCATAAACCCTAAACCTAAAAAATATATAAAAAAAAGAAAACCCTAAGCCCTAAATCCTAAACCTTAAGTAACACTTAACCCATAAAAAACCTATAAAAGCCCCAAAACCCCAAAACCTAAAAAACTCTAAGCTCTAAACCCTATAAAGCCCTAAATCGAATATGCTAAACCCTAAAAAACACAAAAAAATATTCTAAGCCATAAACCATAAACCTATGAAAACCTAAAAAACCCAAAGCCCTAAACCCTAAAAACCTAGATAAAACCCTTAAAGTAACACCTAAAAGCTAAAAAGACCCTAATCCCGAAGCCATAAACCCTAAACCCTAACCTAAAACCCTAAATCCTAGACCTAAAACACTAAGAAACCCTAAACCCTAAATCCTTTAAACCCTAAAATAAACCATAAAAACTATTTAAAACTCCTACAAAACCCTATGCTCTAAGCCCTTATTCCTAAAAATCCCTAAACCCTAACCTAAAACCCTAATTCCTAAACCTAAAACCCTAAGAAATCCTAAACCCTAAACCTTAAAAAACCCTAAATCCTATAGACCCTAAAATAAACCCTAAAACCCATTTAAAACCACGAAAAAACCTTAAGCTCTTAACTCTAAATCCAAAAAATTCATAAACCGTAAACCTAAAAAACACAAAAAAAATCCTAAGCCATAGAACCTAAATAACCCTCCGAAACACATAACAATTAAAAACTCTAAGCTCTAAACCCTATAAAGCCCTAAATAGTATATGCTAAACCCTAAAAAACACAAAAAAGCATAAGCCCTAAACCCTAAAGCTATAAAACCTTAAAGAACCATAACCTAAAAAAGCCCAAGCCCTAAATTCTAAAAACCTAGATAAAACCCTTAACCTAAAACCCTAAACCTACAAAAGCCTAAGCCCTAACCTAAAACCCTAAATACTAAACCTAAAACCCTAAGAAACCCTAAACCCTAAACCTTAAGAAACCCTAAATCCAATAAACCCAAAAATAACCCTAAAAACCTTTTAAAAACCATACAAAACCCTAAGCTCTTAACCCTAAACCGAAAAATCCATAAACCCTAAACCTAAAAAACACACAAAAAAAAAAAAACCCTAAGCCCTAGAACCCAAATAACCCTAAGAAACACTTAACCATTAAAAATCTAGAAAGCCCTAAACCTCAAAAGCTCTAAGTTCTAAACCCTATAAAGCCCTAAATCGTATAGCTAAACCCTAAAAAACCCTAAGCCCTAAACCCTAAACCTATAAAACCTTAAAGAACCTTAACCTAACAAATCGAAGCCCTAAATCTTGAAAACCTAGATAAAACCCTTAACCTAAAACCCTAAATCGAAAAAACCCTAAGCCCTAAACCCTAAACCCTAACCTAAAACCGAAAATTATAAACCTAAAATCCTAAGAAACCCTAAAACCTAAACCTTAAGAAACCATAAATCCTATAAACCCTAAAAAGAACCCTTAAAACCATTAAAAACCCCTACAAAACCCTAAGCTCTAAACCCTAAATCCTAAAAATTCATAAACCCTAAACCTAAAAAACACCAAAAAAATCCTAAGCCATGAACCCCAAATTGTAAAAAATCCTAAGAAAGACTTAACCCTTAAAATTCTAGTAAACCTCACAAACCCCTAAACCTAAAAACCTCTAAGCTCTAAACCCTATAAAGCCCTAAATTGTATATGCTAAACCCTAATCCCTAAACCCTTAACCTATAAAACCCACAAAAACCTTTACCTAAAAAACCCGAAGCCCTTCACCCCAAACCCTAACCTAAAACCCTAAGAAACCCTAAACCTTAAACCATAAGAAACCCAAAATCCTATAAACCCTAAAATAAACGCTACAAACACAAAATATCATTTAAAATCCCTATAAAACCCTAATCTCTAAACCCTAAATCCTAAAAATTTGTAAACCCTAAACCTAAATCACAATAAAAACCCTAAGCCCTAAACCCTAAAAAACCCTATGAAACTCTTAACCCTTAAAAACCCAAAAACCCATAAACCTAAAAATTTCTAAGCTCTAAACCCTATAAAACCCTAAATCGTACATGCTAAACCCAAAAAAAACCCAAGCCTTACACCCTCAAAATCTAGATAAAACCCTTAACCCAAATTTAAAAAAGCCCTAAGCCCTAAATCCTAAACCTAAAACCCTAAGATGCCCTAAACCCTAAACCTTTAGAAACCTTAAATCCTATAAACCCTAAAATAAACCCTAAAAACATTTAAAATCCTTACAAAACCCTAAGCTCTTAACCCTAAATCCTAAAAATCCGTAAACCATAAACCTAAAAACTACAAAAAAAACCCTAAACCCTAAACCATAAATTACCCTAAGAAACACTTAACCCTTAAAACCTTAAAAAATGCAAGAACCCCAAAACCTAAAAAACTCTAAGCTCTAAACCCTATAAGTCCCTAAATCGTATATGCTAAATCCTAAAAAACACAATCAAAATCCTAATCCCTAAGCCCTTAACCTATAAAATCCTAAAAAACATTAACCTAAAAACCCCAAAGCCCTAAATTCTAAAAGCCTAGATAAAACCATTAACCTAAAACCCTAAACCAAAAAAAAACCTAAGCCCTAAACCCTAAACCCTAAGAAACACTTCACCCTTAAAAACCCAAAAAACCAAAAACCCCTAAACCTAAAAAACTCTAAGCTCTAAACCCTATAAAGCCCTAAATCGTATATACTATACCCTAAAAAACACAAAAAAAAACCTAAGCCCTAAACCTATAAAACCCTAAAAACCCTTAACCTAAGAATCCCAAATCCCTAAACCCTAAATACCTAGGTAAAACCCTTAACCTAAAACCTTAAACCTTAAAAAACCCTAACCTATAACCTTAAATCCTAAACCTAAAACTCTATGAAACCCTAAACCTTAAGAAACAAAAAATCCAATAAACCCTAAAATAAACCATAAAACACATTTAAAAATGCTAAAAACCTCGATGCTCTAAACCTTAAATCCTAAGGATCCGTAAACCCTAAACCTAAAAAACGCAAAAAAAAAAAACCTAAGCCCTAAATCCTTAAAAATACTAAGAAACACTAAACCCTTAAAAACCCTAAAAAACCCAAAAACCCCTTAACCTAAAAAACTCTAAGCTCTAAACCCTATAAAGCCCTAAATCGTATGTGCTAAACCCTAAAAAAACACAAAATAAAACCCTAATCCCTAAACCCTAAACCTATAAAATCGTAAAAAAGATTAACCTAAAAAATACAAAGCCCTAAACCCTAAAAAAACTAGATAAAACCCTTAACCTCAAACCCTAAACCTAAAAAAACCCTAAGCCCAAAACCCTAAACCCTAACTGACTTAGTATTTGAAGATTAGATGTCCTTGATGTGATGACTTTCAGATTTTGGGGATAATAAGTGTTAGACTTTAGAGGTTTATTTGATTGGTTACTTTAATAGGTTTTGAGCTTCAGCATTATTGTTGTTATTCGTAGTTGAATTATTGGTTTATGTTGGGTTTTGGATTCCTTGGTTCGCCCACTTAGGAGGTTAAGTGTGGGTGCTACTCATGACTCATTTTGGGTCGTGATAGATCATTTAAGGAAATATATTCTACCTAATTCAATTATGATGATGGAAGCTCCATTCAATAAAACATTTATCTATTATTACATGCTGCACAAGTAAGTATAAATAATTGTAATTGAATACTTTCATCAACAACAACAAAAGGATCAACAAGAAGAAAGTCGTGTTCATACTGGGAGCAACAGGAACGGGAAAATCTCGTCTCTCTGTTGACCTTGCCACCCACTTTCGAGGAGAAATAATCAACTCGGACAAAATGCAAGTATATAAGGGACTTGAAATCGTGACCAACACGATCACACACACTGAGAAACAAGGTGTACCACACTATTTGCTAGGTATACATATTAGAAAAAGACAGTTTTTTGTGATTCATTTATTTTAATGTGAATATTAATTGACAATTATTTTGTTTCACAATTTTTAGGTGAAATTGAGCCAGATTCCGACTTCACGGCCGAAGATTTCTGTCTGAAGTCCATTGTTTACATATAAAAATTTTTGAAGACTTAATGTGATCCAATTATCGTTGGAGGGTCAAATTCGTATATTGAAAAACATTTGGAAGACCCTGTGTTCATGTTCAATTATAAGTATGACAGTTGCTTTATTTGGATTGACGTAGAGCGATTAGTCTTGAACGGTAGAGTTGAAACAAGGGTTGATGAAATGGTCAATGCATTTAGTTTTTGTAGTTATTTTATATATAAATCAAAATATAATAATAAATCTAATTAAGACATTTCTTATATAGTTTTCTTAATAATATTTTAGGTTTTGAAATATATGTTCAACTAAATAAAACTATTCTTAAATTTATGTTGCATGCAGGGCTTGTGGATGAGGTGCAACAAATTTTCAATCCAGATGCAGATTACACCAAAGGAATACGACGGTCCATTGGTGTCCCTGAAATGGCCTGATATTTAAGTGAAGAAAAAAATATAGATGGAGATGATGAATCAAAGAAGATGATTCTTCAAGCTTCAATTTCAAGTATCAAGCGTAATACTTATATATTAATTTGTAACTAACTTGTATAGATTCAACTATTAATAAATAAGAAAATTTGGTCGGTGCATCATATTGTTGCTACTGACGTTTTCAAAGTAGATAGAAAAGAAGTTGTTGACGAAGCATAGAGGAATACTGTTTTGCAAGCATGCCAAGATACTGTGAAAAGATATCTCAAAAATGATGATCACAATATTATTATTGAGTGTACATAAACTATCATTATCTCTATCTTCGTTATTTTGTCTCTTTGTCACTTTAATTTTTGACCTATTTTGTATAGTTTGTATCGAACTGCAAATATATATACTATTCTTGTATGTAAAAACATTGTTATTTATAGAGCAAATATTTAAGCTTTATAAAAATATTTATTTTAAGGTCCGATCCAAGTCCAAGCCCCAAGTTCAAGTCTTTGATATTTAATATATATTAATATAAATACATACTTACACAATTAAATGAGATCATTCTTAATGTCAAGGTAATAGGGTGAAAAATTAAATGACTATAAATGTTTGGGAAGATTCTAACCTTAAAGAATTTAAAAGAATAAAATTCTTAACTCCAAATTTAAAATTGTTACATAGACAAAGAAGAGAAAATAATAAATTTGCAATCTATGGGTAAGGATCATTTAAGGAAATATATTCTACCTAATTCAATCACGATGATGGGAGCTTCATTCAATAAAACATTTATCTATTATTACATGCTGCACAAGTAAATATAAATAATTGTAATTGAAATAGTTATCGATAATTGTTCCTTCCCTTCTAATTGAATTAGACTTAACACTTATGACGTGTTGTTAAATAGTGTATGAATTGACTAATCATCACTTGAATGTATTCCTTCAGAAATTTTATTGAGTTATTTTAACAATCCTTTTGAAATCCTTATTATCGTCAATCTGGTATGTAATCTCATAACAATATGCATCGAGAAACTTCATCCTAAAATTATTTAAGCCTAATCACCCAAATTCAAGTTGACGTATCTGTAGGTTTTTTTCAAGAATTATTCTTGTCCTAAAAGACATGATTTTTTTAAAAAAAATTGGTATATACCAATTCATAAATTCATAATCACATTTTTCCTATAAATGCCCAGTTATATGCGATCTGCAAACAATATACATTTGATAACTTTATTCTACAATTATTTACTTGTCATTACCAAAATTCCAGTTGGCATATCTATACATTTTTCAAAAGTCATTGATCTTATCCTAAAAGATATCAGTATTTCTGAATATGGTATGCCAATTAATAAGTCCACAAATACATCTTACTATAAATGCTCAATGTAATCTCTTTCATAACCACCATCAAGAAAAATATTTTCTTTTACATAGTTTATTACATCTCAAGCAATGTTTCTACTTATTAACTTTATATTCATAAGATTTTTTAATGTATGAGTGTCTGCATGAGTGGTTTTCATGAGATTATTTACTATTTTAAACTAATTATTATTATGATTTTATTTTATGTGTAGCTAAAATGAATACTTTCATCATCAACTACAAGAAGTTCAACAAGAAGAAAGTGGTGTTCATAATGGGAGCAACAGGAACGGGAAAATATCATCTCTTTGTTGACCTTGCCACCCATTTTTGTGGAGAAATAATCAACTCAGACAAAATGCAAGTATATAAGGGACTTGAAATCCTAACCAACAAGATCACACACGCTGAGAAACAAGGTGTACGACACTATTTGCTTGGTATACATTTTTGGAAAAGACTTTTTTTTGTGATTCGTTTATTTTAATGTGAATATTAATTGACTGTTATTTTGTTTCACAATTTTTTAGTTGAAATTGAGCCAGATTCCGACTTCACGGCCAATGATTTCTATTTGAAGTCCATTGTCTACATAGAAAAATTTTTGAACACTCAAATAGTTCCAATTATTGTTGGAGGGTCAAATTCATATATTGAAAAACTTGTGGAAGACCCTGTGTTCATGTTCAAATACAAGTATGACAATTGCTTTATTTGGATTGATGTAAAGCAATCAGTCTTGAACCATAGAGTTGACACGAGGGTTGATGAAATGGTCAATGCATGTAGTTTTTGTAGTTATTTTATATATAAATCAAAATATAATAATAAATCTAATTAAGACATTTCTTATATAGTTTTCTTAATAATACTTTTGGTTTTGAAATATATGTTCAACTAAATAAAACTATTCTTAAATTTATGTTGCATGCAGGGCTGGTGGATGAGGTGCGACAAAGTTTTATTCCAGATGCAGATTACACCTAAGGAATCTGACGGTCCATTGGTGTCCCTTAAATGGCCAAATATATAAAGGAAGAAAAAAATATAGACGGAGATGATGAATCAAAGAAAATGATTCTTCAAGCTTCAATTTCAAGTATTAAGTGTGATACTCGTATATTAATTTGTAACAAACTTGACAAGATTCAACGATTATTAAATGAGAAAATGTGGTTGGTGCATCATATTATTGCTATTGACCTTTTCAAAGAAGATAGAGAAGAAGTTGTTGACGAAGCATGGAGGAATACTATTTTGCAACCATGCCTAGATATTGTGAAAAGATTTCTCAAAAATGATGATCACAATATCTCTATCATGTGTTATTTTATCTCTTGGTCACTTTAATTTTTGACCTATTTTGTACAGTTTGTATCGAACTACAGATATATATATATACTATTCTTGTCTCTAAAAACATTGTTGTTTATAGAGCAAATATTTAAGCTTTATAAAAATATTTATTTTAAGGTCCGATCCATGCCCAAGCCCCAAGTCCAAGTCCAATTCTTTGATATTTAATATATATTAATATAAATACGTACTGACACAATTACATGAGATCATTCTTAATGTCAAGGCAATAGGGTTAAAAAATAAATGACTAGAAATGTTTGGAAAGATTCTAACCTTAAAGAATTTGAAAGAATAAAATTCTTAACTCCAAATTAAAATTGTTACATAGACAAAGAAGAGAAAATAATAAATTTGCAATTTATCAGTAAGGATCATTTAAGGAAATATATTCTACCTAATTCAATCACTATGATGGAAGCTTCATCCAATAAAACATTTATCTATTATTACATGCTGCACAAGTAAATATAAATAATTGTAATTGAAATAGTTATTGATAATTGTTCCTTCCCATCTAATTGAATTAGACTTAGCACTTATGACGTCTTGTTAAATAGTGTATGAATTCACGCATTATCACTTGAATGTATTCCTTCAGAAATATTATTTTGTTCTTTTTACAATCCTTTTTAAATCCATATTTTCATCAATCTTTTATATGATCTCATTAAAGAAACCAGAGCAAAGATGAAAAAATTGTATATCTTATTGACCATATGGCTACTATATAAAGAATCTATACGAGACCTAGAAAAGATAAAGACTATTAAACAGATTCCTGAGGATTAGGAATTACAAAAATAGAATTCTACAAGTGTAAGGAGCCTCATCCGTTATTACGCCCCCGCAAGTTGGTGGTGTCAACAACACTCAACTTGGTGAAATGCTTGACAAAAGAAGCTCTTGGAAGTGGTTTCGTAAGTATATCTGCCACTTGATTAGCTGAGTGAAGCTGTTGAACTGTGATATGCTTGTTTTGAACTTGTTCACGAAAAAAGTGAAAATCAATAGCAATATGGTTCATCTGACTATGGAACACTGGGTTGGCGCAAATGTATTTGGTGCTGACATTGTCACAAAATATCTGAGGAGTGGTGGAAATATGAAACCAAAGTTCATGAAGTAAACTTGTTAGCCAATTTGTTTCAAAAATAGTAGTTGCAACAGCCTGATATTCTGCTTCTGTGGAGGAGCGGGAGACAGATCTTTGCTTTTTAGAGGACCAGGATACTGGAGAACTGCCAAGGTAAACAACATAACCTATTGTAGAGGTTCAATCGAGAGGATCTCCAGCCCAGTCAAAATCTGAGTAGGCTAGAAGATGGTGATCATGTTCTTTGTCAATTCGTAGGCTAAACAGAGATATCTGGTAAAGATACCGAAGGAGACGCTTCATGGCTGTCCAATGTGATAATAAGGGCTGGTGTATAGACTGTGAGAGTTTGCTAACTGCAAATGCTATGTCCGGACGTGTAAAAGATAGGTAATGAAGTTTTCCAATTATCCTCCTACAAAGAAAGCCATCAACTAGAGAATCTTCAGAAGATTCTGGGAAACCAATAGTAGAAGCCATTAGTATTGGAACACCCTTGCAATTGTGTATATTAACTTCCTGCAACAGATCTGTAATGTATCTCTGTTGACACAACAAAAGGCCACTAGGATAAGGTAATACTTCAACACTAAGAAAATAATCAATTGGACCAAGATCCTTCAATGAGAACTGGGTTGCAAGATTATCAATGATGTTGTGAACACCACGAATCTAATTACCTGTGACAATTATATCATCTACGTATACTAGAATATAAACAATAAACTCAAAATTATGCAAGATGAACAATGAAGAATCAGATTGGGCTTTAACAAATACCAAAGTTACTAGGTAATTTTTGAGTTCAGTATACCAGGTCCTCGGAGCCTGTTTGAGGCTATATGTAGCCTTATGCAGCTTGCAAACATACGTTGGATGCGCAGAAGATTTAAAACCAGGTGGTTGGCGCATATAGACTTTTTCATCAAGACGACCTTCCAGGAAGGCATTATTGATATCAAGTTGTTGAATGGGCTAGCTTTGTTGTGTTGCAATCGCAAGAACGAGTCGAACAGTTGCAGGCTTTACCACAGGACTAAAAGTATATTGAAAATCAAGTCCAGGTCTTTGTGTGAACCTTTTAGCAACCAGAGGAGCTATGTACCTGTCAATAAAACAATTAAGATTATATTTAATACGGAAAAGCCACTTACAATCCACCACATTTTTGGAAGGATCACATGGTACCAACTCTTGTTCTGTTCCGAACTAACGCATCAAATTTATTTCTCATAGCTTGTTGAGCTTGCATAAAGGTTCTAGGTAGGTAGGAAGTGGTTTGAACAACTGTGTGTAATTGTTTATGCTTAAGGCTATTGGTCTTAGACTGAGTAATCATGTAATGAGTGGGTGTCACTGTAGAGGTAGAGGCTACAAGGGAATGCTGTGTGGTTGTCACGACTCGATTCTACACCCTGGACGTGGCTGGCACTTAAAAACCATTGCTAGTCCTCAAGCGAACCCTCATCCTGGCTGACTACAAGTGGAAGACTAACTTAAGCATGCCAAAGCTTAAAACTGAATCAAATTCAATAAAATCAACTTTTCAAAACATTAACTCAAATGATCAACTTAGAATAAGAATGATATATTCAACTCGCCATAAAATAGGCCATTTAAGTCTTTAAAACATTTAATAAAATAAATGAATAATACAAACTTCTCAACTATACTAACTATCTATGAAGCCTCTAACTGATAAAGATGGAAATCGAGACAAGACCCACGACATCATGACTAATCTGAAAAGTAAATGAAATCCACCAGAAACAAGGAGGCTCACCATAGCTAACTCGAACTCTCGGAAGTATCAACAGAGCTCGTGTTGAAGATCCTGAATACCTTTATCTGCATCATGAGAAGATGCAAGCTAAATGGCTCACTACGTGGAATGTACGAGCATGTAAGGGGAATTCTAAAGCATAACATAAGCTTGAAAGTTGATAAAAAGGAAACATACTTACCGCTTCTCAAACTTACTCAACTCAAGGAATACTCAAAGACACTCAAAACTACTCAAACATACTCAACTCAGAAGTACTCAAGGATAAGATACTCAACTAAGAGATTAGATACTCAACTCAAAGATATGATATTCAACTCTGGGTACTCAACTCTAGATAATCAACTCAATAAAAAGCAACAATACACATGCAATATATGGAAATCTTTATAAAACAATAAAACAACTTAGTTCATTAAAGAAAATGCAATAACAAACTCAACTTTACTTATATAATAAAGTAATATAGTTTATGTCAGAGTTTCTCTAACCGACAACCATCACTATGAGCCTAAGTGATGGTACAACATTTTACCTCACGTTGCCAAGGACCGTCCTATACCTTGCCATCGGTATAGAACCTAAACTACTAAGGGGATCCACTAGTCTATGATAAAAAACACTAAGGAATCATCTAAAATGTATGATCCTTTTTCTGCCCATGATGGCTACATGGTTTATGGGGGCTTGACTTAATATGAACTCGTGTCCCCATATCGGTGCTCAATACTACTCCCAAAATATACTTAGCTCATATTGTTTTTTAAACAACTTCTTATCTGATTTGAGATAATTGCTCAAACTTAGCTTAAAAAGCTCTCTTGGAATTGATGTTCCCTTTTCTTGCTCAAAACTCATTCGGAAATCTCATTTTCCTCTCATCTTAAATGTGAAAACATTTACTCTTAGGAATACTTAGTTTCCATAAATCATTTTAAAGAAAAAGAGCTTTACTCTTACTCTTTACTCAACTTCAAAGCTTAAGTCTTCAAACAAAGTTTAAACATTTGTAAAAGACTTCTTAAAGGATGGTTCATGCCGAATGATGGACATGAATTACTCAATGCAAGGTTTTCAATAACCATAGATAGACCTCAATACTTGGAACTCAAGAACTTCAATGATACTACTCATCTCAAGATTTTTTGACTTATAGTGTTCATGTGGAATTATGGGCATGAAATAGTCAACTCAAGTACTCAAAGATGCTTCTCAAAAGGGATTAGGAACTCAACACTTAAAGGCTTATAACTTGAAGATACCACTTCTCTGAAAGATGCTCAACTTACAAAGTTCATGCGAAATTATGGGCATCAAACAACTCGACACGATGGTCTACATAACTATATGGAACTCATGTATACGACTCTTCTTAGTCTCTGACATACTTCCTCAAAACATAGTTCAAATCGATAGTTGATCTCAAAGGATTCACATTTGAACTCTAAAGGCTTCCTTGAATACTACTCTTAACTCTCTTGAATTTGAATTATGAATTCAAGAGTTATAGTTCATGATAATAAAGTTCTTATGATGAAAAGGTAGACTCATGAATACATTATTCTCACTCTCATACTCACTTGCTCGAGTGTTGAAACAAGTTATTAGAATTTGTAGAAGACTCGTCAAAAAGACAAAAAGGGATTTTGTGAAAAATGTTCGAAAGAACTCTCAAGACTTGACTCTCAACTCTACCTTGAATGTGATTTCTGAATTCAAGCTTTTGATTTGTGATAGGAAAGATCTCATGATGTTTTAGGATTGATTTTAGATAGCTGAACATGAGAAAAGATAAAAAAATTCACTGCTTTGAAACTAGTCCGCGACGCGGATATAGATTAAAAGAATTGGTCATGAAATAACTTTTGACGTAGAGAGGTTCGTGACCTCTCCGTGACGTGAAAGTAAATTTATGAAATGGGGAGGCCGATCCTCGACGCGAAGCCAAGTGCCAGATTTGCCGGACTTTTTCCTTCTTCATTTTCTAACCTCAATTAACCTAAACTCGGTTCTTTTTCTCAATTCCTCTTTAGATTTAGATACCCTGCATATGAAAACAAGAACCTACTCATAAAAACCTTTAAAATCGACATGACTTCATCCATAACTCAATAATCTCATCTAAACACCAGAACTAAAGCCAATTTCAATAACATCATACTTTCAGCTTTCTAGAACAAACTTAACGCTGAAATTAACATGATTGGCATGTGGGTGAACAAACCCAACACTATGGAAGCTTACATACCTGAAGGAACCATCTTCTTAAAGCAACTTGAAGGAAAACCTTTGAAGAAGAACCCTAACATTAGTTTTTTCTTGAATTTCTTGGTAGTAGAATTTTGGAGTGAATGAGATTATTTAGATTTAAGAAAACTGATTTTCTACACTTTTAGGCCAGTTTAGATGACCTCCTAAGGGTTTTTAGGACTAAAATACCCCTAAAGAAATAATTTAAATGAGCTGGGAGTCGAAAGGATCTTTCACCAGGCAGTGAGGTCCGTGTAAGCTCCGCGTCGCGGAGCTACTGCCAGGTTTGCGCGACGTTAGTAAATCCATCATAACTTCTTACTTAGAGCTCGAAATTGAGAAAGCTCGATGGTGTTGGAAGGATTATTTGAAGACCTTTCCTAAGTTATCTGGTACCACACCTAAATCATCTTGATCTAGGAGTTATGGTTGTTTGAAGTCAACCCAAAACTCATACATAGCTTAACTTGCAAAATTTCAGATTATTCTATTTCCAATTCGATTCTTTTTGGAACTCAAGGTGCTACGTCTAGTGACCTTAACACTCAAGAAATTTTAAATTCCTTGCTAAAATCTCACTCACTACAAATAAGGGTTCGAGCCTTAGTTCAAAAATTTTCTAGGGTGTTACAATATCTCCCCCTTGGGATCATTCTTCCTTGAATGACGACTGGACTGGGTATTGAATGGGTTACTCTTACTAATGTCTTTGTCTAATGGTCTGCTCTTACTATATTCAAGCTTAAACCAAATCCTTAAGTTCAGATTCTATAGGTCTCTATAGGGAATCTCATCTCAAACTATTACTCTTTACCACCATATCCAACCATAGTACTCTAACAACTCCATGGACTCCTACTAACCAGCTCCTTAAGAAATTCTCAACACTTGACTTGATTTCTCATCTTATCATCTCCCCTTTAGGTATAAAGCTAACACCTGAAGGCTATGGACCTATTCCACATTGAAAACTCAATTATGCTATCTAGGCAAACATGGAAAATTATAACTTAATTGGAACCTCATGTGGTAACGTACCGTCTTGGCACACCTCTTAATGCTCTTGTTACTCTTGTGACTTAGCCACACTTCACTGCCCTTATCGAAACGTTAGGGTACCACTCGTATCTATTGCATCTAATCACCTCAATTTAATCAATTCTTTTAGATCAAATCTTACGACTAACATCATCATCCTCATGTTGCCATTCCTTTTATCATGACACTCATCTCAAATTCAAGCTTAATGTTTATGACTAAACCCGAATATTAATATGATTGCTCGCTTATTATACTAACTTAAAACTACTAGATATAAATTCAAAAGCACTCGTCCACTAGGACCTTATGACAGATAGTCAATCGTCACCTCTTAGTCTTCATACTTACAATTACTATAACCTTCGACTTCGCAACATAAGTACTATTCACTCATTCACTATATATCAATGCCTAATTACTTCTATTACATTATGAATATTATGGGCTCTCCCTCAAAATCATAAGCCTAGATTACATCTATAACCTCTTGAATACTCTTTCTCTTCTATTCACCACTTACACTTAGTCATTTCCTACACAATGACACTTCATCACCAACTCCTTTCTAGCTACAACACACTCTACCTCATATGATGGAATCTTCACAACTCATCACTTCTTAGTCTACCCATAAGGGAAAACTACTCATTACTAACTACTAGGTACATGACTATAGTAACATAGCTTATCACAACACCATCTCCCTTACTTATATTACTAAACCTCTACATACTTTTCTCTAGCTATGGGCTCTTTCACTACTACTGCTCATGATCTCATAACTCATGTTATCCTTCAGGGTGATAATACGATCCAAGCTCTAAACATACTTCCTCATAAGGATCTAAGCTGAAACAATGCATAAGAAAAAGAGTACAACTCACTTTTAGCTCAAACGTATGATTAAAATAAATATGGGTACATTCCTCTGAAACTAAACACTTAACTTACTCTTGGACTTCTCTTAATCCCCTCTGGAGTCTCATGACTTCCTCAAAACTCTTGCTAAGAACAACTCATCCTCAAAGAACTGACTATGCTTTTCAACCACCTCTAATATGATGGGTAGTCGAATGATTCTGAGAAATGCACAAGTTAGAATAAGTCTTTATGACGTAGCTCTATTGCATGATTAAGAGTATGAAAGAAGGGAAACTTTTTTTAAATGTCTGCAGTTTCTCATTTATTGAAGTGGGGCCCTCACAACTATAAACAAGATCCTACTTCACAGGGTTTCATAGACACCCTGGGACACTTGAACTGTGTGCTTTGATACCAAGTTTGTCACGATCCGAGTCTAAACCCTTGATGTGGCCGGTACTTAAGAAACATTGCTGGTCCCCAAGCAAACCCTCATCCTGGCTGACCACAAGCGGAAGACTAACTTAAGCATGCAAAAGCTTAAAATTGAATAAAATTGAATAAACATAACTTTTCAAAACTTTAACTCAAATGAACAACTTAGAATAAAAATGATATATTCAACTCGCCATAAAATAGGCAACATAATTCTTTAAAACATTTAATAAAATAAATGAATAATACTAACTTCTCAACTATACTAACTATCTATAAAGCCTCTAACTTATAAAGATGGAAGTCGGGACAAGACCCACGACATCATGACTATACTGAAAAGTAAATAAAATCCTCCGAAAACAAGGAGGCTCGCCATAGCTAACTCAAACTCTCGGATGTATCAACGAAGCTCATGTTGATGATCCTGAATACTTGTGTCTGCATAATGAGAAGATGCAGGCCATATGGCTCAGTACGTGGAATGTACGAGCATGATCCTGAATACATGTGTCTGCATAGCATAAGCTTGAAACTTGATAAAAAGGAAACATACTTACCTCTTCTCAAACTTACTTAACTCAAGGAATACTCAAAGACAATCAAAACTACTCAAACTTACTCAACTCAGAAGTACTCAAGGATAAGATACTCAACTAAGAGATTAGATACTCAACTCAAAGATATGATATTCAACTCTTGGTACTCAACTCTAGATAATCAACTCAATAAAAAGCAACAATACACATGCAATATATGGAAATCTTTATAAAACAATAAAACAACTTAGTTCGTTAAAGAAAATGCAATAACATACTAAAATTTACTTAATAATAAAGTAATATAGTTTATGTGGGAGTTTCTCAAACCGACAACCATCACTATGAGCCTAAGTGATGGTACAACATTTTACCTCATGTTGCCAAGGACCATCCTATACCTTGCCATCGGTATAGAACATAAACTACTAAGGGGATCCACTAGTCTATGCTAAAAAACACTAAGGAATCATCTAAAATGTATGATCCTTTTTCTGCCCATAATGGCTACATGGTTTATGGGGGCTTGACTTAATATGAACTCATGTCCCCATATCGGTGCTCAATACTACTCCCAAAATATACTTAGCTCATATTTTTTTTAAACAACTTCTTCTCTGATTTGAGATAATTGCTCAAACTTAGCTTAAAAAGCTCTCTTGGAATTGATGTTCCCTTTTCTTGCTCAAAATTCATTTGGAAATCTCAGTTTCCTCTCATCTTAAATGTGAAAACATTTACTCTTGGGAATACTTAGTTTCCATAAATCATTTTAAAGAAAATGAGCTTTACTCTTACTCTTTACTCAACTTCAAAGCTTAAGTCTTAAAACAAAGTTTAAACATTTGTAAAAGACTTCTTAAAAGATGGTTCATGCCGAATGATGGATATGAATGACTCAATGCAAGGTTTTCAATAACCATAGATAGACCTCAATACTTGGAAATCAAGAACATCAATGATACTACTCATCTCAAGATTTTTTGACTTATAGTGTTCATGTGGAATTATGGGCATGAAATATTCAACTCAAGTACTCAAAGATGCTTCTCAAAAGGGATTAGGAACTCAACACTTAAAGGCTTAGAACTTGAAGATATCACTTCTCTGAAAGATGCTCAACTTATGAAGTTCATGCAAAATTATGGGCATGAAACAACTCGACTCGATGGTCTACATAACTATATGGAACTCATGTATACGACTCTTCTTAGTCTCTGACATACTTCCTCAAAACATAGTTCAAATCGATAGTTGATCTCAAAGGATTCACATTTGAACTCTAAAGGCTTCCTTGAACTCTACTCTTAACTCTCTCTTGAATTTGAATTATGAATTCAACAGTTATAGTTCATGATAAGAATGTTCTTATAATGAAAAGGTAGACTCATGAATACATTACTCTAACTCTCATACTCACTTGCTTGAGTCTCGAAACAAGTTATTATAATTTGTAGAAGACTCGTAAAAAAGACAAAAAATGATTCTGTAAAAATTGATTTTGTGAAAAATGTTCGAAAGAACTCTCAAGACTTGACTCTCAACTCTACCTTGAATGTGATTTATGAATTTCAAGGTTCTGATTTGTGATAGGAAAGATCTCATGATGTTTAGGATTTATTTTAGGTAGCTAAACATGAGAAAATATAACAATTCACTGCTTGGAAACTAGTCCGCGACGCAGAGACGCATTAAAATAATTGGTCGCGAATTAACTTTTGAGGCATAGAGGTCCGTGAACTCTCCGTGATGAGAAGAAAAATTTATGAAATGGGGAGGCAGGTCCGCGACGCTGAGCCAAGTGCCAGATTTGCCCGACTTTTTCCTTCTTCGTTTTCTAACCCCAATTTTCCTAAATTCAGTTCTTTTTCACAATTCCTCTTTAGATTTAGATACCCAGCAGATGAACACAAGAACCTACTCATAAAAAACTGTAAAATCAACATGATTTCATAAAGAACTCAATAATCTCATCTAAACTCAAGAACTAAAGCCAATTTCAAGAACATCATACTTTCAACTTTCTAGAACGAACTTAACATTGAAATTAACATGATTGGCATGTGGGTGAACAAACCCAACACTATGGAAGCTTACATACCTGAATAAACCATCTTCTTGAAGCAAATTGAAGGAAAACCTTTGAAGAAGAACCCTAGCCTTAGTTTTTTCTTGAATTTCTTGGTCGTAGAATTTTGGAGTGAATGAGAGGGCCTAGATTTAAGAAAACTGATTTTCTACACGTTTAGGGAAATTTAGATGACCTCCTAAAGGTTTTTAGGACTAAAATACCCCTAAAGAAATAATTTAAACGAGCTGGGTGTCGGAAAAATCTTTCATCAGGCAGTGAGGTCTGTGTTAGCTCCGTATCGCGGAGCTGCTGCCAGGTTTGCATGACGTTAGTAAATCTATCATAACATTTTACTCAAAGCTCGGAATTAAGAAAAATCGGTGGCGTTGGAAGGATAATTCGAAGCATTTACTAAGGTATCTGCTGGCACACCTAAATCACCTTAATCTAGGAGTTATGGTCATTTGAAGTCGACCCAAAACTTATACTTAGCATAACTTGCAAAATTTTAGATTTTTCTATTTCCAATTTGATTCTTTTTGGAATTCAAGGTGCTACGTCTAGTGTCCTTAACACTTAAGAAATTTTAAATTCCTTTCTAAAATCTCACTCACTACAAATTAGGGTTCGAGCGTTACTTCAAAATTTTTTGGGTGTTACAATATCTTCCCCTTGGGATCATTAGTCCTCGAATGACGACTGGACTGGGTATTGAATGGGTTACCCTTACTAAGGTCTGCTCTTACTATATTCATGCTTAACCCAAATCCTTAAGTTCGGATTCTATACTTCTCTATAGGGAATCTCATCTCAAAGTATTAATCTTTACCACCACATTCCATCATAGTACTCTAACAACTCCATGGACTCCTACTAACCAGCTCCTTAAGAAATTCTCAACACTTGACTTGATTTCTGATCTTATCATCTCCCCTTTAGGTATAAAGCTAACACTCAGGCTATGGACCTATTCCACATTGACAACTCAATTATGCTATCTAGGCACACATGGAAAATTATAACTTCAATGGAACCTCATTCGGTAACGTACCGTCTCGGCACACCTCTTAATGCTCTTGTTACTCTTATGACTTAGCCACACTTCACTGCCCTTATCGAAACGGTAGGGTCTCTCACTTGTACCACTCGTAGCTATTGCAGCTAATCACCTCGATTTATTCAATTCTTCTAGATCAAATATTAAGACTAACATCATCACCCTCATGTTGGCATTCCTTTTATCATGACACTCATCTCAAATTCAAGCTTAATGTTTATGACCAAACTCGAATATTAATATGATTGCTCGCTTACTATATTAACTTACAACTACTAGATATAAATTAAGAAGCACTCGTCCACTAGGACCTTATGACAAATAGTCAATCGTCATCTCTTAGTCTTCATACTTACAATTACTATAACCTTCGATTTCGCAACATAAGTACTATTCACTCATTCACTATATATCAATGCCTAATTACTTCTATTACACTATGAATATTATGGGCTCTCCCTCAAAATCATAAGCCTAGCTTACATCTATAACTTCATGAATACTCTTTCTCTTCTATTCACCACTTACACTTAGTCATTTCCTACACAATGACACTTCATCACCAACTCCTTTCTATCTACGACACACTCTACCTCATATGATGGAATCTTCACAACTCATCACTTCTTAGTCTACCCATAAGGGAAAACTCCTCATTACTAACTTACTAAGTACATGACTATAGTAACATAGCTTGTCACAACACCATCTCCCTTACTTAGATTACTAAACCTCTACATACTTTCCTCTAACTATGGGCTCTTTTACTACTACTGCTCATGATCTCATAACTCATGTTACCCTTCAGAGTGATAATACTATCAAAGCTCTAAACAAACTTCCTCATAAGGATCTCAGCTAAAACAAGGCTTAAGGAAAAGTGTACAACTCACTTTTAGCTCAAACGCACTATTTAAATGAATATGGGTACATTCCTTTGAAATTGAACACTTAACTTACTCTTGGACTTCTCTTAATCCCCTCTGGAGTCTCATGACTTCCTCAAAACTCTTGCTAAGAACAACTCATCCACAAAGAACTGACTCTTCTTTTCAACCACCTCTAGTATGATGGGTAGTCGAATGATTCTAAGAAATGCACGAGTTAGAATAAGTCTCTATGATATAGCTTTATTGCATGATTAAGAGTATGAAAGAAGGGAAACTTTTCTTAAATGTCTGCAGTCCTTCATTTATAGAAGTGGAGCCCTCAAAACTATAAATAAGATCCAACTTGACATGGCTTCATAGACACCCTAGGACACTTGAACTCTGTGCTCTGATACCAAGTTTGTCACGGCCCGAGTCTACACCTTGGATGTGGCCGGCACTTAAGAACCATTGTTGGACCCCAAGCGAACCCTGATCCTGGCTTACTACAAGTGTTTGACTAACTTAAGCATGCAAAAGCTTAAAACTAAATAAAATTCAATAAACTTAACTTATCAAAACTTTAACTCAAATGAACAACTTAGAATAAAAATGATATATTCAACTCGCCATAAAATAGGCAACTTAAGTCTCTAAAACATTTAATAAAATAAATGAATACTACAGACTTCTCAACTATACTGACTAATGATGAAGCCTCTACCTGATAAAGATGGAAGTCGGGAAAAGACCCATGACATCATGACAAAACTGAAAAGTAAATAAAATCCTCCGAAAACAAGGAGGCTCACCATAGCTAACTCAAAATCTTGGATGTATCAATGAAACTCCTGTTGATGATCCTTAATACCTGTATCTGTATCATGAGAAGATGCAGACCAAATTGCTCAGTATGTGGAATGTACGAGCATGTAAGAGGAATTCTAAAGCATGACATAAGCTTGAAACTTGAAAAAAATGAAACATACTTACCTCTTCTAAAACATACAACTCAAGGAATACTCAAAGACACTCAAAACTACTCAAACTTACTCAACTTAGAAGTACTCAAGGATAAGATACTCAAATCAGAGATTAGATACTCAACTCAAAGATATGATATTCAACTCCAGATAATAAACTCAATATAATACAACAATACACATGCCATATATGGAAATATTTATAAAACAGTAAAACAACTTAGTTCGTTAAAGAAAATGCAATAACAAACTCAACTTTTCTTATATAATAAAGTAATATAGTTTATGTGGGAGTTTCTCTAACTGGCAACCATCACTATGAGCCTAAGTGATGGTACAACATTTTACCTCACGTTGCCAAGGACCGTCCTATACCTTGCCATCGGTATAGAACCTGAACTACTAAGTAGATCCACTAGTCTATGCTAAAAACACTAAGGAATCATCCAAAATGTATGATCCATTTTTTGCCCATGATGGCTACATGGTTTATGGGGGCTTGAGTTAATATGAACTCGCGTACCCATATCGATGCTCAATACTACTCCTAAAATATACTTAGCTCATATGCTTTTTTAAACAACTTCTTCTCTGGTTTGAGATAATTGCTCAAACTTAGCTTAAAAAGCTCTCTTGGAATCAATGTTCCCTTTTCTTGCTCAAAACACTTTTGGAAATCTCAGTTTCCTCTGATCTTAAATGTTAAAATATTTACTCTTGGAAATACTTAGTTCCCATATATCATTTTAAAGAAAATGAACTTTACTCTTACTCTTTACTCAACGTCAAAGCTTAAGGCTTAAAACAATGTTTAAACATTTGTAAAAGACTTCTTAAAAGATGGTTCATGCCGAATGATGGACATGAACGACTCAATGCAAGGTTTTGAATAACCAAAGATAGAACTCAATACTTGGAACTCAAGAACTTCAATGATACTACTCATCTCAAGATTTTTCGACTTATAGTCTTCATGTGGAATTATGGGCATGAAATATTCAACTCAAGTACTCAAAGATGCTTCTCAAAAGGGATTAGAAACTCAACACTTAAAGGCTTAGAACTTAAAGATACCACTTCTCTGAAAGATGCTCAACTTACGAAGTTCATGCCAAATTATGGGCATGAAACAATTTGACTCGATGGTCAACATAACTTTATGGAACTCATGTATATGACTCTTCTTATTCTCTAACTTACTTCCTCAAAACTTAGTTCCAATTGATAGTTGATCTCAAAGGATTCACAATTGAACTCTGAAGGCTTTCTTGAACACTACTCTTAACTCTCTCTTGAATGTGAATTATGAATTCAAGGTTGTGATTTGTGAAAAATGTACGAAAGAACTCTCAAGACTTGACTCTCAACTCTACCTTGAATGTGATTTATGAATTCAAGGTTGTGATTTGTGATAGGAATGATCTCATATTGTTTAGGATTGATTTTAGCTAGCTAAACATGAGAAAAGATAAAAAAATTCACTGCTTGGAAACTAGTTCGCAATGCGGAGACGCATTAAAATAATTGGTCGCGAAATAACTTTTGACGCAGAGAGGTTCGTGACCTCTTCGCGATGCGAACACAAATTTATGAAATGGGGAGGCAGATCCGTGACGTGGAGCCAAGTGCCAGATTTGCCCAACTTTTTCCTTCTTCATTTTCTAACCCCAATTCACCTAAACTCGGTTTTTTTCTCAATTCCTCTTTAGATTTAGATACCCAGCACATGAACACAAGAACCTACTCATAAACAACTGTAAAATCGACATGATTTAATCAAGAACTCAATAATCTCATCTAAACTCAAGAACTAAAGCCAATTTCAAGAACATCATACTTTTAACTTTCTAGAACGAACTTAACGCTGAAATTAACATGATTGGCGTGTGGGTGAACAAACCCAACACTATGGACACTTATATACTTGAAGGAACCATCTTCTTGAAGCAACTTGAAGGAAAACCTTTGAAGAAGAACCCTAGCCTTCAGTTTTTTCTTGAATTTCTTGGTCGTAGAATTTTGGAGTGAATGAGAGGGTTTAGATTTAAGAAAATTGATTTTCTACACATTTAGGGCAATTTAGATGACCACCTAAGGGTTTTTAGGACTAAAATACCCCTAAAGAAATAATTAAAATGAGCTGGGAGTCGGAAAGATCTTTCACCAAGCAGTGAGATCCCTGTTAGCTCCGCATCACGGAGCTGCTGCCAGGTTTGCGCGATGTTAGTAAATATGTCATAACTTTTTACTTAGAGCTTGGAATTGAGCAAAATCAGTGGCATTAGAAGGATTATTTGAAGACCTTTCCTAAGGTATCTGGTAGCACACCTAAATTATCATGATCTAGAAGTTATGGTCGTTTGAAGTCGACCCAAAACTCATACTTAGCTTAACTTGCAAAATTTTAGATTTTTCTATTTCCAATTTGATTCTTTTTGGAACTCAAGGTGCTACGTCTAGTGACCTTAACTCTCAAGAAATTTTAAATTTCTTGCAAAAATCTGACTCACTACAAATAAGGGTTCGAGTCTTAGTTCAAAAATTTTCTGGGGTGTTATAGTGGGCATGTGAGGTGGGACAAGTGATGAGGAAGAGGGTTGTACTAGAGGTTTATGGATCAAAGGTTCGGTGGACTTATTTCGGTGTCGGTAAGTGATAATTGTGGATTACGGTTGAGCATTCAACTAGGGAGAAGTATGAACTGGTAAGGTTGAAACAGTCGGTTGTGGTGAATTGTGGCTGGAAATAGAATTTTGGATGGTGCGGGTATAGGGAAACGAAGGCATTGAAGAAGGAGATGAAGTATCATACAAGGGAGAAATAGAAGTACCTAAGATGGTGGCACCTGTTGAGGTAGAGGAGATGGGTGAATGTGTGCCCACGGGTTGCTGCACAATTTGTGAAGTAAGCTCACGAAAATAATTTGAGTTTTAAGTATTATCCTATTGTTGTTGCCCAGATGAATAGATTTCCCAAGATACATTATTTTGTGTTCTTTTTAGATGAGAAAAACTATTGTGAATGGGAACTGATTTTCCAAAAATAAGACATCACGTGATAGATATATTTTCGAAGTTAAAGGATCAAAACATTGATGGTTGTAATGTTTATTCGAAAAGCCTAAATAAACACATGGTGTCAAACGGGGCTCTAATTTGTTTTTGACATATGGTTTGAGCCATGGATAACAGAGGCAACCAAATACTTTAATTGAGTTATACTTTGGCATCTTTTGAAATAAAATTTCAAATGGACTCGTATGCTGAAGATTGGTTGTAGTTTGCCTGTTTATAAGATAGACAACTTGTTGACATGCAAAACTCCAGAAGTGTGATGGTAAAGACGGTTGATGTAGCAAGGTTCTAGCTATTTCAATAACATGACGGTTTCGTCTTTCAACTAGAGCAACTCGTTGTGGAGTATATGGAGGTGACACTAAGTGTTCTATGCCATGTGTTTTGAGATAGGACTATAAACTTTTAAATTTGCCACCACCATCCGTGTAATAAGATTGTATTTTGGTGTTAAACCTCCATTCACGCAATGGGTGAAAATTTTGAAAAACTTCCAGAGTTTAATTTTTTGTTTTTAAAGTAAACATCCACACGTATTTTGAAAATTGATCAACAAATAGTAGATAATATCTTTTTTTATCAAATGACAAAACAGGAGATGGAGCCCATAAATTGCTGTAAAGGATTTGTAGGGGCTTATTACTTTGCAATGAATATTCTGAGAAAGTCAACCTGTGCATCTTATTAAAATAACAAGAATTACAAGTGGAACTAACTTTAGGATCTAAAATAGGATAGGGAAAATTATTCAAGATAGTATCTAAAATGCGACGATTAGGATGACCTAAACACCGATGCCACAGGTGAATTGCAGCCACATTGCATTGAGGAGAACGATATGTACAGACCGGTGGCCACTCATACAACCCATTTTTATTCTGCCCGCGAGCTAGAGACGCCCCTGTATTCAGATCCTTCACAAGATAATGGAAAGGAAAAATTTGAGAAAATGATCAAAATGATCCTTAATATATGGGGGTTGAAGTGTTTTGATCCTTGATATATCCCACATAATAGATATAGTCCTTAATGTAAGTAAAATGTGATCATTTTTGTCCTAACCCTAAAACTTAACAATATCTGTTAAAGTTTAACAGGAAAACTCAAATCCTCTACCCTCTCTCTCCTCCTTTCTTCTTCCCTGCTACTGCTTCTACCATGACATGGATTTCAACAAAGCAATTTAAAATTTAAGAAACTCCCACACACTCCCAGAGAAAAATGGACATTGATGATGAAGAATTTGGCCAACTTACAACAAGAATAAGTTTACGATCACGATTTAGAATAAAAAAAAATTGATCCATGGAGGCAAATGATAAACCTCGTCGATTCAAAGGGGTGAATTTTGATAAAATTTTATGAGAAATTGGGCAGACCTGATGAAAGAAACGCGACACAAACATAGACAATACTACTTTTAAGAGTTTTCATAATCAATTTAAAATATATGCTGCTTATAAATTAAAGAAAATTAATTTTTGTTTGGAACCAATTGTGAAAAAATTTGGAAAAAAAAAGAACAAAGAAATTCAATTAAAGAAGCAGCAACGCCGAGGAAGAAAGGAGGAGAGAGTGCGTAGAGGAGGAGGATGCTTTTTTAGTTTTTCCCGTTAAAGTTAATGAATAAGTATTAAGTTTTAGGTTTAGGACCAAAATGATCATATTTTACATACATTAAGGACTACATCTATTAAGTGGGATATATAAAGGACCAAAACACTTCAACTCACATATATTAAGGATCATTTTGATCATTTTCTCAAAAAAAATTCAATAGAGGAATGATTATCACAACAAAACTGAGAAACAGAAATAAGATTAGTCTTTATGAGAGGGGAGCATAAGGTATTGAGAAGTTCGAAATGATGATTTGATGCACTTATGTTAGCATTACCAGTTTTGGATATTGGAATGGTGTGACCATTGCCCATAGTGATCTCTTTGATGCCGTTGTAGTCATGTATAGTGTCTAGGCTTTGAGCATCAGACATAATATGATGAGTGGCTCCACTATCCACGATCCAAAGGGTCTGTTGAGAAGGAAAATGACCAGTAAAGTTTGCCCGAGCTTGCAGATGGTTATGGGATTGAGATCTGCAGACCCTAGCAGAATGACCTACGCGATCGCATAGTTGACAA
Organism: Solanum pinnatisectum; assembly: GCA_035578085.1. Classification (NCBI taxonomy): domain Eukaryota; kingdom Viridiplantae; phylum Streptophyta; class Magnoliopsida; order Solanales; family Solanaceae; genus Solanum; species Solanum pinnatisectum. Next base: position 15,938,087 of record CM069079.1, read on the forward strand.
CGAAGATTCTTGTCAAAGGGCTACTGCTGGCTGTTTCTTAGTGGGCGACATGGTTGTGTCTGCCATTGCTGATTATTGGGAGGAGTGTTTGCATTTGGATGACGACTGCGGGAGTAATTATTGTTACCCTGGTGAGGAGGAGTTGAGCTGGTCTTTTGTGCTACAGGAGCAGTAATATTAGTTGATAAAGGCTTCTTGTCGTCCTCATACTTTAGAAAAAGGTCGTGATCCAGAAGCTTTCCATACAGCTCTTCATAGGAAATTGTTGAATCTCGAGCACGCATGCCAGCAAAGAGTTCTCAAAATTCAGATCCGAGTCCATTGAGAATTTTAACAAGGAGTTTCGGATTCGATACAGGCACACTAGCATTTGCAAGTTCATCACAAAGTGATCGAATCTGATGGAGATAATCTGCGACTGGACGAGAGTCTTCAGTGGGGCAAGTCAATAGGTCTCGCAAGTTGAAAATTCTTGTTTGAGATTTGTTAGCATACGCAGTATGCAGAGCATCCCAGGCAGCTTTGGCGGAGATTGCAACAGCAGTGGGGGCAAATGTAGCATTTTGAATTAACTGATCTTGGTGGCACTACACCATTTTAGTCCTAAGGCCACACTAAATCTAGACAACACTTATAAAGTGTTGCCAAAAATATTTTTGGGTACATTTTTAAAGTGTAGCTTTAGTTTTTAGCTTTTGGCAACGATAATATTGGCAACACTTGTAAAATGTGTTCTTTAATAGTATAGGCTACACTTTATAAACGTTTTTAAATTATGATATAATTGACAATACCTATTTACACATATGACTACACTTTTAAGCATGCTATTTTTATAGTTCTAAAAACAACACTTTATAACTGTGACCTTATATGTTTCCTAAAATATTTCAAATTTTTTCACTAAATTATTATATTCCCTCCTAAATATTTTACTCTCACTCCAATTTCTGATTGGCCAGTAAAACAACACTCATAAAATATGTTGTTTGCCCCAAATAAAAAAACAAATATGCAGGTATCATTGTTGTTTATAAACTTTCTCGTCATACATAGCGTCGCCAGAGTCTTGTAAGAGTGTCTCTTCGCCAAAATCAATACACTAAGAAACTGCCCAAATCACATACATATCTTTGAAGATTTTGTTCATAAACTTTCTCGTCGGCTTCTGCAAACGATTCCTATATGCAGGTATCATTGTTGCAAACCCTTTTTAGATTTGTTCTAATTTTTTGCTTCATGGGGTTTTGATTATTTTGTTATTTTGATTTTTTGATGGAATTTGTAGTTTGTTAGGGTTTTTTATAAGGTGAATTTAAGAGTTGAACTCGGAACTGGGAATAGGTTATCTAATGTGCTGGGAAATTGTAGAATAGTAGTCAATTTGTCTTTATTTATGGGATTAATGGGGTTGCATTAAGATGGAATTTAAAGTAAGTTAAGCTTTTATGAGCTAAATCTGTGAGTGGGACAAGGAATTGGTCACTGTGCATTTCTCTCTTCTTTGATGACGAATGGTGAGTTTCCTACTTCTTCTACGCCTTCGTTTGGGAAAATGGAGAAACAGTTCAAAGAATTCTAACATCGTTTGGAGGAGTTGGGGAGTCTGCTGAAGCGAATATGGGTTGTGGTGACTGAGATAGATTCAGTCATCCGACTCATATATGCCATCCTTCTTCTCGTTCAGATGATTACCTTTTCATTTTATGTGTTTTTAAAAAGTCAGAACGGAAGTTGAATTCCTATGCTGGACGATGATTTTGATAGGTCCATTAGTTTTTGGTATCTTTCATGTGAACTTAATAACGTATTGAACCATATATTTATACTTTCGTCTTTTATAAAAGAATTTGTTGATCTATATGTTCTTGTAGATTTCTTAGCTGCTCAGTCATTTCCACAACAGGAGATTCTAGGTTACCAGTATCTAGTTGGTCCATCTCATCATTTTTCTCCTGAAATAAAGTAGAGCCATCACCAGCATATACAAATTTCTCAGGAACTGGTACTCTTTTACAATTATTGCTTGTGTCTTCATCTTTCATTTCATTGTTCTGCTCGCCAACCTTAGGTGCTTCCATATGGTGACTCTTCCTCTTGCCTCTCCTTCCATATACCATCAAAGGACTACCAGTGCTAGGATCACGTAAAGTCCTAGACAATAGATTTTTAGGAAGGAAAGCATTTTTCTCTAAGTGGTCCTCTTTACATGCTGGTGGTCCCTTTCTATTTTGTGATTTCAACTTAGCAGGAGCTCTTTTTCGAGCTAAAGAACGAGTAGTTGGTCTCCTAATAGCGTACTCGTGACTTTGGGTATCACTTTCTATAGTATTTGCATTTTGCTTAGGCTTACCAACATGATTTCCACTATCTTTTTGCTCTGGTTTCGAGGATTTTGCACCTTGCTCGAGAACTAGAGAATTTGGACACTACTTGGTTAGGGAAGAAATAGTTCCTAAGATTTCCTGAAGCTTTAATTTCGAAGATGCATTGCCTGTATTTTCTGCTTTGGTAGTTTTTCCTTTGACTTCTTTCTCAGGCATGTCTTCCAGAGCAACCTTGGATTCATATTTCCTCCTCTCTATAGAAGCATCCTCTTTTGCCTGCTTGGATTTGTAAAACTGCAAAGTTATTGTCTGTGTTAAGAAAGACCTTAAGGAACACTTTGTTGGTCCTACCTCCACTCTGTGTGATGTGTTGCACATCTCAACTACACCCTGTGCAATTAAAGGTTTGTCTACTTGAGTATCTGCCTTTCAAGTTGGTTCATGGTGGACAATTTTAGTGGATATCAAAGGAGATTTCTGCTTCTCTGTGGGCTCTCTTTTATTTTTGATAGTAGAAGTGCTCGCTAATTCCTTCTTATTTCTATCATTCGTAAAAGTCCCCTTGCTTGAAGTTTTCTGAGCCATGTTGTCCCATCGTCAACAAATATCTCTTTGCTAGAAATTTTAACTGCTGCCAAGTGAGTCTAATCTTCAGCTTGCTTTACTTTTTGAGTTTTGCATTTTGAAACTGAATCTATTACAATTCCAATGGAGATATTTCTAGATTGACTGGATTGGTGGTAATTGCTGCCAAAACTCCAAGCGTCACCGGGAAGGTCCTGACAAGAACAAAATAAAAGAGTTTCAAGATCTAGCTTTCTAAGCATACCAACATGACATCAGATCCACTCAGTTGAGAGGTTTGTTTATATATGATATATTAGGTACTTGCAACTTTCTTATTCTTAACACTGTTAAAATTCTTATGTTGGAGTAGTGTTTTTCTTCATTTATTGTCATCTATTTGAATTTTATTAGACTAAATCTGATTTTAGGAGCTTGTATGTTGTCTATATTAAGAAATATTTTATCATGTAAAATGTGTATGTATTTCTACTAGTTCTAGCATGTTGTTGTTGCAGGATGAATTAGAGGCAGAACTTAAAGAATTAGAAGAGCAGCTGCTTCAACCAGCAGCTACAGTTCCTGCTGCTCCAGTCTATGTTCCTGCAGGGAAGCAACCTGCTCGGCCTATTCCTTAGAATCGTACATCTGAAGAAGATGAACTTGCTGCGTTGTAAGTAAAGATGGCTCTTTGAGCTAGATTTTATGGTTAATGTTTATAAGTGGATTTTATGAGATACATTGAATGAAGTTGCTTTGTGATGAAGTGTATGTACCCTCTTAGCTAAACTTTGTTTCACAATATTTGCATTTTTTATTTTCCAGACAAAGAGATCAGAATAGGACACTGCAGAACTGATGAATAAGCATTGTGCTGCAAGTGTAGTTCCTAAAGGTATTCACTGTCTTTTGTTGTGGTTTATCGATGATTGCTCCTCTAATGCTCATACACGCAGACAGTTCTCGCCACCAAAACTACTTTCTCTGCTTTCTGATAACTTGTTGCACCCTTGCATATTGTCGAATAACATCATTCTAGATATTTTATGGTTGTAAATTCTGTTGTGCAACCATTTGTAAAGCAAGAGATTATGGAAAGAGAATCCGAGTTGGTGAAAAAACTTGTAGAGGTCTTATTTTGGATTTTACTATAAACTAACGAATATCTATAGCCTTTTGGCGGATCACCATTTGAGAGTTATATTGCCAGGTTGATTTCACCCTGTTTTCACCTGGAATCTTCAAGTTTTTACTCCCATGCCTTAACAACACAACCACATCCCCCTAGGGATAAGGAAAACTTTTTCTATTAAGAAATGAATCTAGTTTCTTATCATAATTTTGATTTGGTACTTTTATCTATTGTTTATATTATTTCAAGGCAATCTAGCAATAGAACTAACCTTTTTTAGCAAAACTGCAAAACACTATTTGGCAGTGTAAGTCTGTACAACATTTTATTATAAATAGAAGATAGAGTAGGTTTATTGGCTCAAGAAGGAAATACCTCACTTTAGCCATGTATTTTGATGCATTGAGGGGAAATTAAGTATAGAAGCTTCACTGTCATTATCTGATTTGATCTAAGCCATATGTCATTTAATTAAAAGGCTGTCATTTTCCCTTTGAAACTTCAAAACTGGAAAGTAGGTCACTAGTTCAGCAAGGTTAGCTTAAATAGTTAAATGACTTGGATGTATTAATGTCTCAGTTAGTCTTAAGTGGTGCCATAATATATACAATTATTAAGGTATTTCTAATGAAGATTTTGTTATATAGCTCACTTGGATTTATCTATTATCAGTACTCATTTCTGCATGTTACTGCTTTTCACTGTTATACATGATTTATTTTTTTATAAAAAGATGATCTAAGTTGACTCTTGTTGCTATTACAGAGATCAAAGATGAATTATCGTGCATGGTATCACCGTTGCTGGTTAGTTTCGTACATGTTAGAAGAACAGGTGAGATGAAGGCCCGTGGAATCATATTTCTTTTGCGATTCTTGCCAGTTTAATTTCACTGACTATGCAGAGTAGGCAAAATTTTGGTCAGTGGTCATCGTGTGATAAAGTGTTTCGGTTATTCGTGATCTTCCATTGAACATGAGCTCAGTTTTCTTCAATAGCATTCATGTTGTTTCGTTTTGATTTTCTTTAACGATGATAATTTCCTCATCCAATCATTAATGTTGCTTTTAATTCAGTTTGTTTTGATTTGGTAATAGAGTGTTTAGTTTAATAATATGAAATTTGTGGCTCAAATCTACATTGTCGTCCTCCTTCCCATGGCAAGAGCTAAAGAATTAAAAGTGTAATCTTGTGAACTAGCTAGCAATCCCTATATAGTAGGTACTGTAATTGCATGGTCAAATTGTGTACAAAAGTAATAGGCTTGCCCTTTAAAAGAGTGATACGTGTTTATGCAGATTATCATTAACTATGGTTGTGCTTACCCAATTGTATTGAGCCTTTGGAAACTCATTTTTGTTGTTGTACTCCTTGTGATAAAACTTATGGGTTGAGAACATTTGCAGGCTACGTGGAACATATTGCAGCTACCATAAGCAGGTAACCAAGGTAACCAATTTACTGTATATTAAGTCTATTTGGTTGCTTTCTCCGCCCTCTCCGTGTTCTCTTTAACTGAAACTTGATTTACTAGCAAAAGAAAATAATAAACTGATTGTTTTTCTGTTACTTGTTCCTTCAGAAAACATCTGAGAAATACTCCTCCAGCATGAGGGCTGAACTCAAAGGCGGGTGAGTGATTACCTTCTCAACCTCTTTCACTAAGTCATTTTTATAATGAGGATATAGAAGATGAAAACAATGAATATGGTTTCTTTCTAATGTTTGATTTGTTGAATATGGTTTGTTTTTTACTTTTAATTTTATTTTGAATGTGTAGGAAAGTGTCGGCAATCAATTCGATTGATTGAGGAAGATGATGAAGAGTTTTTGAACTATTGTAGAAGTTTGAATATAATATATTTGGTTTTGTGAAATTTATTGGTAGTACATAAAGTATTGCTTTATAAGTATGCGTAGTACAAGACAAATTACTTTTTTTTAATGTTTATTGCAAATGTGTACATTTGAATTATTTATTAGCTAATTTAATACTTATTTATTGTACAACAATATTCTCATTTTTCAATTAAAAATTTTTGGCATTCTAAATATTTTTATAGCCAAAATAACATTGCAACCCTTCAAAGGTGTTGCCATAGGGACGCTAATTGTGTAGCTTATTAATTGGAAATCGTCATATGTATATTGGCAAAGACTACACTTCAAAGTGTTGTTGTAGATAAGCTAGAAAATGCCACACTTCAAAAGTGTAGCCAATAAGGAAGCAAAGGCTACGCTTAAAAGTGTAGTTATAGGAGATAGAAATGTTGCTATAAGCGGTAATGCAAAGTGTGGCCTTGTTACATTATAGGGCACACTTTTGACGTGTAGCTGATTAGGCCACACTTGAAAGTGTGGCCTAAAGTCTAAGGTTACGCTTCTTAAGGCCACCCCCAGAAAAGCGTTGCCTAAAGTCGAAAAATGTGGCCTTTGATCAAAGGCTACATTTTTTGATAGTTTAGGCCACACTTTTCTAGGGTGGCCTTAGGACTAAAATGGTATAGTGTGGTACCAAAGAACAATCTCAGGGTTAGCAACATCTTGATTGTTTTGCGAGATGGTGAGAGTGGGGGCAGGGATGGAGCCATCAAGATTCCCATAGAGATTGTGACCACGCATAAGCATTCAAACTTGAGCTTTCCACACGGAGAAATTGTGACTGCCAGTTAATTTTATGGGCAGTTGGGTCATAGGATTGAATTGACAATAGTGATGGCATTAGTGACTCCATCAGCATTGGTCACAGAAGTATTGGGGGCCATTTTGACGACTTAGCAGAAAAAAAAAGATCTCGTGGGAGTTTAGAAGAGCTCTAATACCATAAAGAAATGAGAGCAAAGATGGGAAAATTGTATATCTTATTACTAACCATATGGCTATTATATAAAGAATCTATACAATACATAGAAAAGATAAAGACAATTAAACAGATTCCTAAGGATTGGGAAGTACGAAAATAGAATTCTACAAAAGTAAGGAGTCTCATCTGTTATTACTCATAACAATGTGCATCCAGAAACTTCATCCTAAAATTATTTAAGCCTAATCACCCAAATTCAAGTTGACGTATATGTAGGTTTTTTTCAAAAGTTATGCTTATCCTAAAAGATATGAATTTTTTTAAACTTTTGTATATACCATTTCATAAGTTCGTAATCACATTTTTACTATAAATTCCCAGCTATATGCGATCTCTAAACAATGTACATTTGATAACTTTATTCTAAAATTATTTACTTTTCATTACCAAAGTTGACAAATCTATACATTTTTCACAAGTCATTGATCTTATCCTAATAATATCAGTATTTCTGAATATGGTATGCCAATTAATAAGTCTACAAATACATTTTACTATAAATGCTCAATGCAATCTCTTGCATAACCACCATCCAGAAAAATATATTCTTTTACATAGTTTATTACATCTCAAGCAAGGTTTATACTTATTAACTTTATATTTATAAGATTTGTTAATGTATGAGTGTATGCATGAGTGGTTTTCACGAGATTATTTACTATTTTAAACTAATTATTATTATGATTTTATTTTATGTGTAGCTAAAATGAATACTTTCATCATCAACAACAACTCGTTCAACAAAAAGAAAGTGGTGTTCATAATGGGAGCAACATGAACGGGAAAATCTCGTCTCTCTATTGACCTTGCCACCCATTTTCAAGGAGAAATAATCAACTCGGACAAAATGCAAGTATATAAGAGACTTGAAATCATGACCAACAAGATCACAGAGAAACAAGGTGTCACGACCCAAATCAAGTCATGAGTGGTACCCACACTTAACCTCCTAGGTGGGCGAACAAATGAATTCAACCCCAACTCATATTTATCATTCAGCTTATAAAATACTAACCATAATGCGGAAGCTTAAATCTTATTAGTGTAAGAAACACAAATCCATTATAGTCTACTATATGTCATTCCCAAAACCTGAAAGTCATCACATCAAGGACATCTAATCTCCAAATACTAAATCTAAGAGTATCAAAGACACCGAAATAAATGAAATAAAGTAATTTGTATCAGAAAACTAAGGATATCAAGTCATGACTGAGAGAATCCAACACAAGCTCGAATGAATAGCTCACCCTTGAACCTGATATGGTGAGACTGGCTAAAGCTAAGGGCGAGTCAAAGTCGTTGGTACACTCGATGCACTCCATAAAAGGAAAACAAAGAAAAATACAAGTAGGGCTTAGTAGGGGGCAACATGTACTGAGTAGGTATCGTCGGCCAACCCAAAATAGAAACTAATATACAATGAATAATAGTATAAAATCAACTATGACACTTAAAAGGTGGCAAGCAACAAACAACACGAACCAGTGTCAACAACACTAAAGTAAGTACGTAATAAATCAACAATATCAAGATCACACATGAGGACTCATTCCTCCAAACCAAACCATCTTGGGAATTGAGTTCTTTGAGATTGAATACATTCAGCTAATTCAATATGTTTTTCCTTTAATGTTACCGTGTCAGAACGTGACACTCTAATCCAATTATATCGTGTCAGAACGTGACACTCCGATCCAAGAATACCGTGTCGAAACGTCGCACTCCAATCCAATAATACCATGTCGGAACATGACACTCCGATCCAATAATATTATTAATTTATCATTTATTAGCACCACTTTGCAATTCATTAACAATATTTCATCAAGTCTTCTTTATTCAAGGCATCACTTCGATAAAGAGGGTTCAAGATTATAAATTCCATGGCCTCAGGATCCTAAACCATTCACAAACAACACATAGATTATCCAAACCACACAACCACACAATCAAGTACATAGAGAACTTTACAATATCACTCAATACAAATCAATCACTATTAAGAGTCTATCTATCAAATAGAATAAACCATAACCTATCTCCACCGAAGAATCGAAGTCAAGCAAACTACTTCTCCAATGTTTTTCCTTTCCTCAATGCCTCCAAACCTATCCAATCTAACAAGTATATTTGCATAATTTGTAAGTTAACGAGTCTATAAACACTCATATTATTCTATGTCTAGCCTAGGCCCAAAAACACACCTAATTCTATAATCAATATCCTAAAGTTCAAACCTAAGGGTAAGTCTTAATTCCTCCAATTTGTGTAACTTTAATGGAATTTAAATAATTTGATACACCTAATATTTACTTCCCTATCTCTATATTTCAAAACTTAATTTATAACGAGATACTAAAATTATGTGTAGTATCCATGACCCTCATTTTCATGCGACTTTATTCATTCTATATACTATATGTTTGTAATGAATTTGTCCACTGCCAATAATTAATTGGCCATTAAGAGGTCCAAATATAATGCCAAGAACTCAAACTCACGTGAATGACTAAACAACGTTTCAATCCAATTTTTAATACATCAACACTAACAAAACCACCAACTACTATTATCTAATCACTGTAACCTCAATTTTCTCAAATAACAATTTCCTACACCAACAAATTATATTCATTAACTTTCAATTCTTTGCCAATAATATGCCATAATTATCTTTTACCATTTATTAACGATAAACTAAGAGAATCAATCCCCACAAGCTGCAATAAATTGTAACTTCAATTCTTCGTAATTGATTTATATTATAATAAGACTTTAATTCCTCAATACAATGCTTTCCAGCCAACGTATATAATAATAATAATAATAAATTTATCTTTAAGAACCAAAACTTTCAGCAATTCTCAATCATTTTCTATATATTCAACAATAGATATAACAAGGCGTCTTAATATATTTAGCGAATCCACATATGAACGTAGAGTTTGTGAAAACTACCTGATGCAATCGCCGCTTTACTTTGTTCTCGTCTTCCCCTCTTTTCTTTTCTTCTACAGATATCTACTACCCTAATTATTAAAAGACTAATTACAAAAGTGGTAAAAGTGACCCACTATTAATTTTAATGTTATCTTCTTTAACCACCAACTATATTTAATTATTAAAATTACCCCATCACTTATATAATTATAGTTACGAATAATCCAAAATACCCCTTTAGAATCTATCGATATTTTATGATAAAAAGCTCTAGTACTCAAAACGACCAAATGGGTCATTAAATTAGATACCAATTTACCCATCGTTCGTCCTCGAATGATGAAAAGAAGGTGAGGGTAAGAAAGGGTAATTGTCTCAACAATTCCTTCAAAATATTAGTAACCAAGATCTCTATCAAAAGTATCAAACCAACCAATTGGAGATCTACACCTCCTCCCATACAATGTCTCAAATGGGTCCATCTCACTACTCTAATGATAACTGTTGTTGTATGTAAACTCAACTAACAACAAAACTATTGCCAAGTGGACTCTTGAACTGACTGATTCTCCAACAAGACCTTAACACAACCATCATGACAAATATTATCTAACATAACCATAATAAAATCTTGAATCAATATTGCCTACAATCAGGAATGAACCTGAACCAGCCAGCACACACTCATAATGCACAAACTATCATAGATCTTATCAAGATTACATCCTCACAACAAAATATTTCCTCGAGCTTAAGCTATTAAAATATTATCTTTAGAGATCAAGTAATCATCCAGGAGAATCGAACTCATCTGATCCATAGATGGAAATGATCAAGTAACCACCATCGAGTGATATACCCAAGCATATAGAACCTCTAACAACACTGTCGAAATGCTAGATTAGTAGCTATTATAGACAAACCTTAAGAATGACAAAACTAGACCCAATGGTCCTAACATTCAATCACACGTAGCAATAACATGATACCAATGATGAGATAAATCTTAAGTCTATCGAACAACTATAATTTTCATGGTAACTCTCCTATAAATTCTCATAAGCAAAGTTGTGTGTGTCGAATCACTAGTATACTTTAACTATCCCCAAACAACACCAAATCTTCCATAACTAGAATGAACAAGTCTAACCAGGATGCCACCCTACCAGGAGGACCATCATAGAATCAGTACACCCGATCCACTACTAGGGACTCACCCATAGAAGCGAAAATACACATGGACGTAGAAAGTGAATCATACTCTAACCATGCCCAGAATGAAGTAGTTGGTCACATAAGAATGTACATAACCATGGTCGAATAACTCTAGATACTCCTTCCATAGTGTCCATATAAAACATTTTCATTCATTTAACTCTATCTCTTTAATTTTCTAGCTACCCACAATCACTAATTTAGTCCCTATTATAATTACACACATACTTGGTTTATCAAACCTCACATCCACTGAAGTCAACACTCTTAATACTAACAAAACATCATAACCACACTGATCATCTACCTTACTCCCAAACCATCATTAGTATCAAAATATTCTTATCAAATACATGTTCAAACTATGGCTTGCTCTTTCTATTTAAGCATTTCATGACAAATACGAGTCCCAAACAAGGCTAATAGCCCTAATTTCAAATTTGATAGTACCTTTACATCGAGATTAAACAATTAAATCACACCAAAGTCAACTTCACGCAACTTCCACATACCATGCTTTAGCTACCATTCAAAACCATCACATACCTCATGCCAACACTTAGGAAAATTCTTAATCACTCAAATTATTCTGTTTATTATAAGCTCATAACCTCTATTCTCCATCAAATGTCTATGTAACTCATCATAACATTCTATGTAGTCCCATCAATAGAGTAGTATTAACCAACTCTAAATTCTTAATGATCATGTAGAATTATATCTCACATTGTACATCATTCTTAAGTCATCTATCATAATTTGAGCAAAGTTTCGGGCATATAATTGGATGAAGAAGCTAGTAAATACTGCCTTAAGTCATAGGTAGTGCCTTTACTAATCGGCACTCAACATGAGACTACCAACACATTTTGCGTCCCTACAAAATTAGTATGTCACAAACTCACTACTAAGCCTCTCCACTATATTCATTTTATGAAGCAGGTTAATACACTCAACAATGAAAGCATAAGCATATTCATAATCAATACCATGAAGAATGAGGATTTCAACTTTATGAACTTAATAAAAAAATCATGTTGCTCACTAGTCATTACAGGCACTGTAGTTAATCGAGAAAATATACCTCTTTCCAAGGAAACATTTTTTTTTTCTTTCTGGCATTGCTATTTCTACTTCTAATACTCCAGTACTAATCATATGTGAGATAGAGTGAAGAAGTTCAGATACCAATTTCTATCACCTAGATACCAATTGGATTCAAGTAGTAACACGAAAGAAAGAAGGAATGAAGTCTTCCTATATTCCTATAGCCTCTCAAAGAAAAGTAAAGGCGTCCTCGTACCATTCCACAAGAATCTACTAGACCTGTCCTTGTGTGATGAGATCACTGAACCTAACGCTATGATACCAAGTTTGTCATGACCCAAATCGAGTCATGAGTGGCACCCACACATAACCTCCTAGGTGGGCTGACCAATGAATTCAACCCCAACTTATATTTATCATTCAGCTTACAAAATACTAACCATAATGTGAAAGCTTAAATCTAATTAGTGTTAGAATCATAATTCATTATAGTCTACTATATGTCATTCCCGAAACTTGAAAGTCATCACATCAAGGACATCTAATCTCCAAATACTAAGTCTAAGAGTATCAAAGACACCGAAATAAATGAAATAAAGTAATTTGTGTACGAAAACTAAGAACATCAGGTTATGACCGAGAGAATCCAAAACAAGTTCGAATGAATAGGTCACCCTTGAACCTGACATGCTGAGACTGGCTAGAGTTGAGGGCGAGTCAAAGTTGCTGGTACAGTTGCTGCACTCCATAAAAGGAAAACAAAGAAAAACACAAGTAGGGCTCAATATGGGGCAACATGTACTCAGTAGGTATCATCAGCCAACCCAAAATAAAAGCAAATATACAATTAATAATAGTATAAAATCAAATATGACACTTAGCAGGTGGCAAGCAACAAACAACATAAACCAGTGTCAACAACACTAAAGTACGTACGTAATAAATCAACAATATCAAGATCATACATGAGGACTCATGCCTCCAAACCAAACAATTTTGGGAATTGAGTTCTTTGAGATTGAGTACATTCAGTTAATTCAATATGCTTTTCCTTTAATGTTACCGTGTCGGAACGTGGCACTCCGATCCCATTATACCGTGTCGGAACATGACACTCCGATCCAAGAATATTGTGTCAGAACGTGACACTCCGATCCAATAATACCGTGTCAGAACGTGACACTCCGATCCAATAATATCATTAATTTATCATTTATTTTCACCACTTTTCAATTCATTAACAATATTTCATCAAGTGCCTTCTTTATTCAAGACATCACTTCGATAGAGAGGGTTCAAGATTATAAATTCCATGGCCTCAAGATTCTAGACCATTCACAAACAACACATAGATTATCCAAACCACACAACCAAGTCACACAACCACACAATCAAGTACATAGAGAACTTCACAATATCACTCAATATGTATCAATCACTATTAAGAGTCTATCCATCAAATAGAATAAATGATAACCTACCTCCACCGAAGAATCGAAGTCAAGCAAACTACTTCTCCAATGCTTTTCCTTTCCTCAATGCCTCCGAACCTTTCCAATCTACAAGTATATTTGCATAATTTGTAAGTTAACGAGTCTATGAACACTCATATTATTCTATATCTAGCCTAGACCCAAAACCTCACCTAATTCTATAATCAATATCCTAAAGATCAAACCAAAGCATAAGTTTTAATTCCTCCAATTTGCGTAACTTTAATGGAATTTAAATAATTTGATACAACTAATATTTAATTACCTATCTCTATATTTCAAAATTTAATGTATAACGAGATACTAAAATTATGTGTAGTATCTAGGACCCTCACGTTCATGCGACTTTATTCATTTTATATACTATATTTTTGGAATAAATTAGTCTACTGCCAATAATTAATTGGCCATTTAGAGGTCCTAAAATAATGCCAAGAACTTAAACACACGAGAATGACTAAACAACGTTTCAATCCAATTTTTAATACATCAACACTAACAAAACCACCAACTAATATTATCTAATCACTGTAACCTCAATTTTCTCAAATAACATTTTCCTACAACAACAAATTATATTCATTAACTTTCAACTCTTGGCCAATACTATGACATAATTATCTTTTACCATTTATTAAAGATAAACTAAGCGAATCAATCCACAAGCTGCAATAAATTGTAACTTCAATTCTTCGTAATTGATTTACATTATAATAAGACTTTTATTCCTCAATCCAATGCTTTCCAGCCAACATATATAATAATAATAATAAATTTAGCCTTGAAGAACCAAAACTTTCAGCAATTCTCAATCATTTTCTATATATCCAACAATACATATAATAAGGCGTCTTAATATATTTAGCGAATCCATATATGAACGCAGAGTTTGTGAAAACTACCTAATGCAATCGCCGCTTTACTTTGTTCTCTTCTTCCCCTCTTTTCTTTTCTTCTACAGATTATTTACTACCCTAATTATTAAAAGACTAATTATAAAATTTGTAAAAGTGCCCACTATTAATTTATATGTTATCTTCTTTAACTACCAACTATATTTAATTATTAAAATTACCCCATCACTTATATAATTATAGTTACGAATGGTCAAAAATAGCCCTTTAGAATCTATCGAAAAATATTTTATGATAAAAAGTTCTAGTACTCAAAACGACCAAATGGGTCGTTACACAAGGTCTACGACACTATTTGCTAGGTATACATATTCGAAAAAGACATTTTTTTGTGATTCGTTTATTTTAATGTGAATATTAATTGACAGTTATTGTGTTTCACAATTTTTTAGGTGAAATTGAGCCAGATTCCGACTTCACGGCCGAAATATTTCTGCCTGTAGTCCATTGTCTACATAGAAAATTTTTTGAAGACTTAATGTGTTCCAATTATTGTTGGAGGGTCAAATTCGTATATTTGAAAAACTTGTGGAAGACTCTATGTTCATGTTCAAATATAAGGATGACAGTTGCTTTATTTGGATTGATGTAGAGCAATCAGTCTTGTACCATAGAGTTGACACGAGAGTTGATGAAGTGGTCAATGCAGGTAGTTTTAGTAGTTATTTTATAGATGAATCAAAATATAATAATGACTCTAACTGAATCTTTTTTACATAGTTTTCTTAATAATACTTATGGTTTTCAAATATTTGTCCAACTAAATAAAACTATTCTTAAATTTATGTTGCATGCAAAACTGGTGGATGAGGTGCGACAAATTTTCATTCCAGATGCAGATTACACCAAAGGAATCTGATGGTCCATTGGTGTCCCTAAAATGGCCGGATATTTGAGGGAAGAAAAAAATATAGACGGAAATGATGAATAAAAGAAGATGATTCTTCAAGCTTCAATTTCAAGTATCAAGAGTAATACTCGTATATTAATTTGTAACCAACCTGACAAGAGTCAATGATTAATAAATGAGAAAATGTTGTTGGTGCATCATATAATTGCTACTGGCGTTTTCAGAGAAGATAGAAAAGAAGTTGTTGACGAAGCATGGAGGAATACTGTTTTGCAACCATGCCTAAATATTGTGAAAAGATTTCTCAAAAATGATGATCACAATATCATTATTGAGTGTACATAAACTATCATTAGCTCTATCTTGTGTTATATTGTCTTTTGGTCACTTTAATTTTTGACCTATTTTGTATAGGTTGTATGGAAATACAAATATATATATATATATATATATATATATATATATACTATTCTTCTCTGTAAAAATATTGTTATTTATAGAGCAAATATTTAAGCTTATAAAAATATTTATTTTAAGGTCCGATCCAAGCCCATGTCCAAGTCCAAGTCTTTGATATTTAATATATATTAATATAAATACGTACTTATACAATTACATGAGATCATTCTTAATGTCAAGGTAATAGAGTGAAAAAATAAATGACTATAAATGTTTGGGAAGATTCTAACCTTAATGAATTTGAAAGAATAAAATTCTTAACTCCAAATTTAAAATTTTTACATAGACAAAGAAGAGAAAATAATAAATTTGCAATCTATCGGCAAGGATCATTTAAGGAAATATATTCTACCTAATTCAATCACAATGATGGAGGCTTTATTCAATAAAATATTTATCTATTATTCCATGATGCACAAGTAAATATAAATACATGTAATTGATATAGTTATCGATAATTGTTCCTTCCCTTCTAATTGAATTAGACTTAGCACTTATGATGTGTTGTTAAGTTGTGTATGAATTGACGCATTATCACTTGAATGTATTCCTTTAGAAGTATTATTGAGTTCTTTTTACAATCTTTTTGAAATCCATATATTCGTCAATCTTATATGTGATCTCATAACAATGTGCATCTAGAAACTTCACCCTAAAATTATTTAAGCCTAATTACCCAAATTCAAGCTGACGTATTTGTTGGTTTTTTGAAGAATTATTCTTATCCTAAAAGATATGAATTTTTTAAAATTTGGTATATACCAATTCATAAGTTCATAATCACATTTTTACTATAAATGCCTAGATATGTGCGATCTCCAAACAATGTACATTTGATAACTTTATCCTAAAATTATTTACTTGTCATTACCAAAATTCCAGTGTACATATCTATGCATTTTTCAAAATTCATTGATCTTATCCTAAAAGGTAGCAGTATTTCTGAATATGGTATGCCAATTAATAAGTCCACAAATACATTTTATAATAAATGCTCAATGCAATCTCTTTCATAACCACCATCAAAAAAAAATATATTCTTTTACATAGTTTATTACATCTCAAGCAAGTTTTCTACTTATTAACTTTATATTTATAAGATTTTTTAATGTATGAGTGTATGCATGAGTGGTTTCGATGAGATTATTTACTATTTTAAACTAATTATTATTATGATTTTATTTTATGTGTAGCTAAAATTAATACTTTCATCAACAACAACAACAAGTTCAACAAGAAGAAAGTGGTGTTCATAATGGGAGCAACAGACACGGGAAAATATCATCTCTCTGTTGACCTTGCCACCCATTTTTGAGGAGAAATAATCAACTCGACCAAAATGCAAGTATATAACGGACTTGAAATCGTGACCAACAAGATCACACACACTGAGAAACAAGGTGTATGACACTATTTACTAGGTATACATATTCGAAAAAGACAATTTTTTGTGATTCGTTTATTTTAATGTGAATATTAATTGACAATTATATTGTTTCACTATTTTTTAGGTGAAATTGAGCCAGATTTCGAATTCACGACAGAAGATTTGTCTGAAGTCCATTGTCTACATAGAAAATTTTTTAAACACTCAATGTGTTCCAATTATTGTTGGAGTGTCAAATTCATATATTGAAAACCTTGTGGAAGACCTTGTGTTCATGTTCAAGTATAAGTATGACAGTTGCTTTATTTGGATTGATGTAAAGCAATCAGTCTTGAACCGTAGAGTTGACACGAGGGCTGATGAAATTGTCCATGCAGGTAGTTTTTGTAGTTATTTTATATATGAATCAAAATATAATAATGACTGTAACTAAAACTTTTCTTATATAGTTTTCTTAATAATACTTTTGGTACTCAAATATATGTTCAACTAAATCAAACTATTCTTAAATTTATATTGCATGCAGGGCTGGTGGATGAGGTGCGGCAAATTTTCATTCCAGATGCAGATTACACCCAAGGAATCCGATGGTCCATTGGTGTCAGTGAAATGGACAGATATTTAAGGGAAGAAAAAAATATAGACGGAGATGATGAATCAAAGAAGCTGATTCTTCAAGCTTCAATTTCAAGTAGCAAGCGTAATACTCGTATATTAATTTGTAACCAACTTGACAAGATTTTAATAAACGAGAAAATATGGTCGGTGCATCACATTATTGCTACTGACGTTTTCAACGAAGATAGAAAAGAAGCTGTTGACGAAGCATGTAGGAATACTCTTTTGCAACCATGCCTAGATATTGTGAAAAGATTTCTCAAAAATGATGATCACAATATTATTATTGAGTGTACATAAACTATCATTATCTCTATCTTGTGTTATTTTGTCTCATTGCCACTTTAATTTTTGATCTATTTTGTACAGTTTGTATCGAACTACAGATATATATACTATTCTTTTCTGTAAAAACATTGTTATTTATAGAGAAAATATTTAAGCTTTATAAAAATATTTATTTTAAGGTACGATGCCCAAGCCCTCAAGTCCAAGTCCAAGTCTTTGATATTTAATATATATTAATATAAATTCATACATGCACAATTAAATGAGATCATTCATAATGTCAAGGTAATAGAGTGAAAAAATAAATCACTATAAATGTTTGGGAAGATTCTAACCTTAAAGAATTTGAAAGAATAAAATTCTTAACTACAAATATAAAATTGTTACATAGACAAAGAAGAGAAAATAATAAATTTGCAATCTATTGGTAAGGATCATTTAAGGAAATATATTCTACCTAATTCAATCACGATGATGGAAGCTTCCTTCAATAAAACATATCTCAATTATTACATGCTGCACAAGTTAATATATAAAATTGTAATCGAAATAGTTATCTATAATTGTTCCTTCCCTTCTAATTGAATTAGACTTGGCACTTATGACAAGTTGTTAAATAGTGTATGAATTGAGACATTGTCACTTCCATGTATTCTTTCAAAAATATTATTGAGTTATTTTTACAATCCTTTTGAAATCTATAATTTGGTCAATCTTGTATGTGATCTCATAACAATGTGCATCAAGAAACTTCATCCCAAAATTATTTAAGCCTAATCACCCTAATTCAAGCTGACGTATCTCTAGGT
Organism: Solanum pinnatisectum; assembly: GCA_035578085.1. Classification (NCBI taxonomy): domain Eukaryota; kingdom Viridiplantae; phylum Streptophyta; class Magnoliopsida; order Solanales; family Solanaceae; genus Solanum; species Solanum pinnatisectum. Next base: position 15,956,996 of record CM069079.1, read on the forward strand.
TTGTTTCAAGAATTATTCTTATCCTAAAAGATTTGATTTTTTTTTAAAATTTGGTATATACCAATTCATAAGTTCATAATCACATTTTTACTATAAATGCCAAGTTATATGCGATCTCCAAACAATGTACATTTGATAACTTTATCCTAAACTTATCTACAGGTAGTTTTTGTAGTTATTTTATATGTGAATCAAAATATAATAATAACTCTAACTAAAACTTTTCTTATATAGTTTTCTTAATAATACTTTCTGTTTTCAAATAAATGTTCAACTAAATAAAACTATTCTTAAATTTATGTTTCATTCAAGGCCGATGGATGAGGTGCGGCAAATTTTCACTCCAGATGCAGATAACACCAAAGGAATCCGACGGTCCATTGGTGTCCCTGAAATGGCCAGATATTTAAGGAAAGAAAAAAATATAGACGTAGATGATGAATCAAAGAAGATGATTCTTCAAGCTTCAATTTCAAGTATCAAGCATAATACTAATGAGTCCACAAATTGGATTCTTTTAGGGTTATATTTTAATAGATTTAGCGTCCTCAAATGCATATTTTGTCTTAATAACTGATGTAAATCCTTGAGTTTCAGGTATTTGAATAGAGAGAATAGGATGGACGCTATTGAGCAAAAAGGAATAAGGCAATTGAAAGAATGAAGAAATGAAGGCCTGAGGATCGCCTAAACCAATAGGTGATTCACCGAAGGGTCTTAGTCTCGCCTAATGTTCTAGTATGCGATGCCCTAAAGGAAAAGATCAAGTCAGTGATGGGAAGGAGCTATCGGCGCATCGCCGAATAGTCCACAATGTAGTGCTATATTGTCCAATGATTCAAAACGCGAAGATGCTGAAGGCAAAAGCTAAACAACGATGGAATATACCAAAGGGTGGATTGCCGAGTTGACTGGCGATCCCGACTAACTGCACCGAGTGTTGCTTCACAGCACAAATTTTTGAAAACTATAAAATACTTGCTTAATTTGTATCTTAGTATCGAATTTTTATCTGAGACTTAGAAATTTTCATTATTATTCAGTTTTAGTTCTTAGAGTTTTTGGGAGACATTGTTCTTAAGCTTTGTGAATTTGAAGGTTTCCAAATCCAAGAAATTAGAAGAGGGTATTGAAAAATCTTCATCTTTGACGTGCGTAAAGACATTTTATATCGTACCCACTTGATGGAAACATTTTTTGGTATTGATTTCTATCTCTTTACTATGTCTAGCTAAACCCCCAATTCTTGGGCTATGATTATGCGAATATAGGTTGAATTTACTGCTGGATGTTGCTAATTAATAGTCTATTTGTTGTTTACATGTGATTTTATTCAGTAGTTATGTTTGAATTTAATGGATTGTAGTTTCAAATACAATTTTAACTTCATGTTTTTTACTTGCTTGAGAGAGAGGTTTTAAAACAAACCTACTAAATCAATAGCCTATGGTTAGTGGGTTGTCATGGGTTCAGCTCGAGAGAGTGAATCCTAAACCCTCTTCCACACATTCAGCTCGAGAGAGTGAATAAGCCAAGGCGAAGGCTGCAGTTAATTGCTGCTGATCGATGTTCGAGAGAAACCGATTTGATTCGGGGTAAATTGTTTGAGAGAAAATTACCCATATTAAAGTCTAGCTTAGTTACAAATTTACAGAAATTGATTATCAATTGCAATCACCCGGTTGTTTACCTTAACCCTTATTCCTATCACATCCCAAGAATCCCGTCTCTATATTTGTATCTTAATACTATTCATTATTTTTGCTTACTAGTTGAATACAAACCCCCCTTTTTATTGATAATTGACATTCGTGTCACCCTTTGATTTAGTAAGCATTTATTCGTTAATGTCTTTAACTATAATTGATTAGAACATAGTTTTACTTTTCTACTTGATTTCCGACTACTAACTGCTCTCTTGGGACTCGACCCCAACTCACTAGTTGGGTTAATTACTATTGAACGATCGTTGATGTCTAGAATTGGATGAAACATCTTTGATTACGTTAAACCAATTAAAATGGCGCCAGTGCTGGGGAGTGGTAATAGTTGAGAGTTTTTAGTTAAGTAGAATTTTTGTTCTTGTTAATTATAGTGAACTTACTTAATTTTTAGTTTTGTTTTTCTTTGTTGCTGCTTTGACACCTAGGAGGTGAATAGATGGATTTTCCTCCGTTGGAAGTAATGATGTTCTGGGATAAAATTCTAACCTTCAGGCAATTGGAAGGCGAACTCCTTCATGAGTCATGGTTATGGTTCAAAGCACTTCTGATTCAATGCACTACTCATGAAATTCCCGATGTAGTCCTTCTGGAATATTTTTATAGAAGTCTGGGTCCAGGGAACAGAATGTTGGCTGATCAACTTATCCCAGGTAGTCTAGTACGACAACCCTATATGATAGCAGCACAACTGCCTGACAACTTGACTGAGCCCAATCAAGCAGTAGAAAGAGATTTCAGCTTAGCAATCCTATTAACTCAATTGGATGAGCTAACCAAGAAGATTAGGGAGCTTGAAGTCCAGTGCAACAAGAAGGGTCACTATGTTCGTCCTAATGAATGAAGTAAACTTAAGAACAAGAAGGATGGACAAATCGAAGAAATGCTCACACTTCTGCTCCAAAAAGCCAATGAGCAGGATAGGGTGCTGGAGGAGTGGAGGGAAAATGTCTTGATGCTGAACTAGATGACAACTTCCCATTCCATCCTCATTCAGCTACTGGGATCCCAAATGGACCAAGTGTTGTCTTCTATCTACCCAAAGCGAAAAGCAAGGTGTCCTTACGAAAATGAGGCAAACCCCACTAATGGAGTTTGAATAAGGAGTTGTGTCGTGCCACGACGTTAACTAAGGCGCTTCTTGGGAGGCAACCCAAGGTTTTATAACTTTAAGTTTATTTTAGAATAATGGTGTGTTAAATGTGCAGGACAAAGTGAGGAAAGTGTTTGAAAAACGCAAGAATTGGCGAGCTAAAGTTCTAGTCGGCGTATCGCCAAAAGCTGTCGGCAACCCCGACTTAGACTGCTGTTGGACTCCAGAAAAATTCAACTTGGAGTCTATAAAACTCACCGTGCTCAGGAAATTATTGGTAGATCACCGAACGGTTAGGCAATCGCAAACTAGTCTGCTGTTTGGACTCCCAGTTTAACTGAAAGTTCTATACAATTCAGTGAGGTAAGTGATCATTCGGCGTGACGCCTAGTAGTTTGGTGAGCATGACTAATGTTGTCAAATAGTTGATATCTGGACGGTTTTTATAAGACCAAAGGTTTAAACTTTCAACCCTTTTCATTTTCCCTCACTTTCAACTTTCACAAACTCGCACCTACTTAGTAGTTTCAATATTTTTGCATTCTATAAGTATTTTAGTTGATTGATTTATGCTTGAAATTGGATTACTTTGCCGCCTAGCATTACAATATTGTTTTAATCAGCAGTAAAGGTTGGTTTTCCAAACCCTGCATTTATTTTTGGTATTTGTACTCTTATGCAATTGATCTTGTCCTGTTGAAGTGTGCTAGACCTCTCAGATAGGATTAGAATGCTTCATTTCCTGCTTTAATTTGATAATCTTGCTTATAGCTTATTTATGGTTGAAATCCTATAATTATGCGTCGTAATGTGAATTAAATCTCTAGGGGTTGTGCTTGCATGTTGATGGGTGCTATGGGCCTAGTCATAATTTGAGTTGTGCATGGTTTGATTTTGTTTCGGGGGGTTGCCGGGTTGACTTCGAGAAGTTAGGTTGAAAATAGGAACGTTGAGTCATTTGGCGAGCTGGGTGGAGCTCGTTGGACCACTCAGTTGTTCACCTAATGTCCTCATCTCGCCTTTAACTTCATGCTCTATGAGTTGCTGGGTTTTGAAATTTTCGGCGAGAAGCCTCAGGTCACCTAGGGCACTCGTTGACTTGCTAAAAGTCTTCTCTCTCACCTTTTGTCTGGTCCCCTGAGTCCCTTTTGCACTATAACTTTCAGCGAACTATACCTTGCTCGCCGAAAGCTGATGGTGATTTGCCAAGTGGTTCGGCGAGTCGGTTTGCAACCGAGTTTCTGTGCATTTTTTTGAAGTCTTCTAACTTTTTCAGATATTTTACAGACATGGCCAGACCTAAAGTAGTTGGGAGAAACATGCCACCCCAAAAAATAAGAGCACAGATTTTTGAAATGAATTAAGGGAGGACAAATCCTCCCATGAAAGGAAGACAAGGACCTCCACCTGGAGACAAAGGCAAGGGAAAAAGGGCCATTTTTAACAAGGAGAGTACTCCCCAAGGCACCTCTATTCCTTTATGGGAATGGGGATTCTATTCAGTTGTGTAGAAAGTTTTCGTGAATGCACCTGTGGCAGCTCCAAGTGGATCTGATACTAATGCTCCTCCTGAGGCAGCACCGGGCACCGATGCCCAGACAGATGGAGCGACTACTTAGACATGATCCCCTCTTTACCTCCCTCTCTGTCTTTCTTTATTTTAACTTTCAGATAATTTTGTTTGCATTTGAGGACAAATGATTTTATTTGTGGTGGGGTGAGGCCCACATTTCTTTTGTGATTGATGTTTTGTGTATATATTTAGGTTTTTATGCTTAAAATTGTGTTTTATACTGCTTTTTGTGGATGTTTGAGCTTGTGGCTCTTTATGCTTTAATTGTAAATGATTTTTAACCCTTCCGAAAATTTTTGCCACCTCTTGTATGTGTTGGAATATGGCTATTCTTTTGCAAATTTGAGTCTCGATTTTGATCAATACCGATGACTTGAATAGTGCTCATAATCGAACGAACATGAATGTGCGGCTATGATGAGACCAAATGAAGTTGCATAGACAATATGTGAACTTTTTGCATCTCGTTGTGCTTAGCCAATTATTAAATTGATTCTCTTGCGATGAACATTGCACACTAGCGAATGTGTGGAGTCTTGTTTAATTTTAGTGTTGATGCCTTGAGTGATAAGCTTACCATGAACCATGCATGATAACACCTAGAATTTTCCCCATTGGTCTGGTCGACTAAGTGAGGCTATCTCTTGAAATGATCTGAGGTAACTTTGAAGGGTGTGAGCCAATTTGACATTATACCTCTTTTGTGGCCTACCTTGTGAGTGTGTGAACCTCTTTTGAACACCCCTTGAGTCTTACCTTCTCTTGGAAGAAACTTGATGAAAACATACCTTTCTTGATCCATTACCCATAATCCTCATGATTTGTGGTTTATTTGAATAGCCAACTTAGGCCGAAAGCCTAAGTTGGGGGTGTGGTGAAAGGAGAAGGCAAATCAAGGAGTGCAAGAAAATTCCCTTTTATCCATGTGTTGAGAAAAATGGAACCCCTCCATACAAAAAAAAAAAAAAAAAAAAAAAAAGAATGAAAAAGAAAAAGAAAAAGTTGTGGAATAAAGTTAGGAATATGCAAAAAGAAATGGGACAGACCATGGAAAGTGAATAATGGGATGACTTGTGAGCATGAATGAACTTGATGAGGAAAAGGAAAGGAAGTGTTGTAAGCACCACATTTCATGAGGATGAAAGTCACTGAGCCTAAATAACCATACCTTTGCGCTCAACCCCATTACAGGCCTTGAAAAGACCTTTTTGATCTTGAGTGAGCTAAAGCAATTGTTAATTCGAAAATACAGGCAAACCCATGGGTGAAAGCATGCATTGTGTTCATCTTTGTGAGTGTGAGCGTTGCATTTGATTCCGAAACTTTAAATGATTGAACCATTGTGTGTGATAATGGAATCATTCTTTGTGTAAGGGCATTTGAACGCTTTTGTTGAGCTTGAACTTGCATTTGAAGAAAATATTGTGAACTTGAGAATCTTTGATAATGGTGTGTCACAACTTGAGTCTTTGAGTACACAATTGATCCTTGCATGAGTAAGTTGAGTCTTGTTGTGTATATTCATGATTGAGTCTTGTGTAGCATTATTTGAGACATCCTTTTTGAACCGTTGAACTTGAGTTTTACTTGAGGACAACCAAAAGTCTAAGTTGGGGGTGTTGATGAGTCCACAAATTGGACTCATTTAGGGCTATATTTTAATAGATTTAGTGTCCTCAAATGCATATTTTGTCTTAATAACTGATGTAAATCCTTGAGTATCGGGTATTTGAATTGAGAGACAAAAGCATGGACGCTATTGAGAAAAAAGGAACAAGGCAACTGAAAGAACGAATAAATAAAGGCCTTAGGATCGCCTAACCTATTAGGCGAGTTGCCGAAGGGTCTTAGACTCACATAATATTCTAGTGTGCGAAACCTTAAAGGAGGAGATCAAGTCGGCAATGGAAAGGAGCAGTCGGCGCATCGCTGAACAGTCTGCGATGTAGTGCTATATCACCCAATGATTCAGAACGCGAAGATGTTGAAGGCTAAAGCAAAATGGCAATGGAATATACAAAAGGGTGGATCGTCGAGTTGATCGGCGATCTCGACTAATTGTGCCAAGTGGTCCTTCGTAGCACAAATTTATTGAATATTATAAATACTCGCTTAAATTTGTAGCTTAGTATCAAATTTTTATCTGAGACTTAGAAATTTTCATTATTATTCAGTTTTAGTTCTGAAGAGTTTTTGGGAGACACTGTTCTTGAGCTTTGAGGATTTGAAGGTTTCCCATTCCAAGAAATTAGAAGTGGGTATTGAAGAATCTTCATCTTTGACATGTGTAAAGACATTTTCTATCGTACCCGCTTAATGGAAACATTTTTCGATATCAATTTCTTTCTCTTTACTATGTCTAGCTAAAACCCCAATTCTTGGGGGGTGATTATGTGAATATGGGTTGAATTTACTGTTGGGTGTGTCTAATTAATAGTCTATTTTCTATTTAAATGTGATTTCGTTCAGTCGTTGTGTTTGAATTTAATGGATTGTAGTTGCAAATACAATTTTAACTTGTCACAACTCACTAGTATGCTTTAATTAGTTAATGTATTTAACTATGATTGATTAGAACATAGTTTTACTTTTCTACTTGATTCCCTACTACTAACTACTCCTTTGGGACTCGACCCCAACTCACTAGATGGGATAATTACTATTGAACGATCGTTGATGTTTAGAATTGGATGAAACATCTTTGATTACGTTAAACCAATCAAATACTCGTATATTAATTTGTACCTAACTTGACAAGATTCAATGATTAATAAATGAGAAAATGTGATCGGTGCATCATATTATTGCTACTGACATTTTCAAAGAAGATAGAAAAGAAGTTGTTGACAAAGCATGGAGGAATACTGTTTTGCAACCATGCCTATATATTGTGCAAAGATTTCTCAAAAATGATGATCACAGTATTATTATTGAGTGTACATAAACTGTCATTATCTCTATCTTGTGTTATTTTGTCTCTTGGTCACTTAAATTTTTGACCTATTTTGTACAATTTGTATCAAACTACAGATATATACTATTCTTGTCTGTAAAAACATTGTTATTTATAGAGCAAATATTTAAGCTTTATAAAAATATTTATTTTAAGGTTTGATTCAAGCCCAAGCCCCAAGTCCAGGTCCAAGTCTTTGATATTTAATATATATTAATATAAATAAGTACTTACACAATTGCATGAGATCATTCTTATTGTCAAGGTAATAGAGTGAAAAAATAAATGACTATAAATGTTTGGGAAGATTCTAACCTTAATGAATTTGAAAGAATAAAATTCTTAACTACAAATTTGAAATTGTTACATAGACAAAGAAGAGAAAATAACAAAGTTGCAATCTATTGGTAAGGATCATTTAAGGAAATATATTCTACTTAATTCAATCACGATGATGGAAGCTTCATTCAATAAAACATTTATCTATTATTACATGCTGCACAAGTAAATATAAATACATGTAATTGAAATAGTTATCGATAATTGTTCCTTCCCTTCTAATTGAATTAGACTTAGCACTTATGATGTGTTGTTAAATAGTGTATGAATTGATGCATTATCACTTGAATGTATTCCTTCCGAAATATTATTGATTTCTTTTTACAATCCTTTTGAAATCCATATTTTCGTCAATCTTGTATGTGATATCATAACAATGTGCATTTAGAGACTTCATCCTAAAATTATTTAAGCCTAATCACCCAAATTCAAGCTGACGTATCTGTAGGTTTTTTTTCAAGAATTATTCTTCTCCTAAAAGATATGATTTTTTTTTAATTTTGGTATATACCAAGTCATAAGTTCATAATCACATTTTTACTATAAATGCCTTGTGATCTCCAAACAATGTACATTTGATAACTTTATCCTAAAATCATCCTCTAGGGAAGGGAAATCTAGTCTCTGAAAGTTGAAATCTAATCCCAAACGAGCAATCGAGACCAGAAAAATCTGGTCGCCACTTGTCCTAGAAAGTGTCGTCGCTACTGGTCACTAAGGACGAGTTCACAAAACTGGTCCCTGAATGTCTTTGAGACGAGAAAAGACGCTGGTTGTGAAACACTTTTAGAGACTACATATCTAGTCTCAAATGGACCATTGATATTTTGTTTTTCAGGTCGTTAAACCTCTTTTGCGACCTTCCGCAACCTAGTCCTAGTAACTTTTTAGAGACGAGTGTGATCTGGTCCTAGAATAGTGTTAGAGACCACTAACAATCTGCTCCTAGAACAGCTGTAGCGACAACTACAACCTGGTCCTAGAGTAGTTTTAGGGACGAACAACAACCTGGTCCTAGAGTAGTTTTATGGATGAACAACAACCTGGTCCTAAAATAGCTTCAAAACGAACATCATTTCTAGTCGTAGATTGACCTTTAGAGAAAGTCAATAATTATGGTCTCTAACTAATCACCATTGATCCTACAACCATTGATATCACAAGAATCTAACAAAATATCAAATTAATTACACAACTAAAAATTAGGAAACAAAAGAAAATATAGAAAGGTTTGCAGGGCAATAGAAATAAAGAGTTGTGCAATTGATTATAATAAATTTGTGAGCATCACAAGATGTAAGTTTCAATATTTTCTTAATTAATAAATAAGAAAACTAAGATAACATCCAAGGTTTTGCATAACATTCATAGCAAAGTAAGAATGAGTGGTGCATCTTCTAAGCTATAATTCACTGAAGAATGAACAAAAGTTGGGCAAAAAACTTTAAAGTTTAGTCTTTGTCACGTGATATCCAGAAACATCTACAAAACGTGCAAGAAATAAAAAAAAATCTATTAGAGAAACTTTAAGATACATCAATTGAGAAACCAACATCTATTTTGGAGAACCACACCTAACTAACGTCTAGTAAAAATTAGAAACAAACGGTAGAAAAGATAGCTTAAGAGACAAGGTGCATGAACTATTTGGAAGTGAAACTTAGCTGATTTTGTAACAAATTAAAGAAAACTGCATGTGACAATAATATTTTAGGCTATAGCCTTTGCTGCACAGGTGTAGATAAATTAACAATAGTGATACAAATGCATTGGGACAGCCATGAAGATTGAGGCGATGTCCAAGATATAAGAACAAGAATTTTGACGTACACTTATGAGTTGATAGAAGGAAACAACAGAGAAGGAATTTTATGGCCAATCTAAATCATCTGAGCTGAATGAAAATAACAGGTACACATGCAATATTAGTCTTGTATTACTATGAATTGAGAAAAAATAAATTGCATTTCATTTGTATTTGAACCTTGTAATAGTTGTTATTAGTAATTTGTGTATGTTCATGTTGTTGAAATAGTAGAATGCTTCATCAGTCAATCGCCCAATCACGTGGAGCATTCTTGTTGCTAAAAGAGCAATAGGGTAAGACCACTACTTGAAATTTTATGACATGAATCAGAATCTTATATACTGGAGACACAAGGAACAACAAAAATGAATGAGTCTTTAAGCTCTATTATTGTGAAGTTGTCCTAGAATTCATCGGAGGAATGACAAAACAATCTGAAATAATTTATTCAATTGGAGTGAACTGTTGTTTCAAGCTTCTTCATATTGTAAAAAAAGCGAGATGGATGAAGGAATGGAACCTTAAGAGCAGAGTCCCAGCAATTGTTCCTAGCTAATAGCATCATGGAGAGCCTCCAAAACTGCCTTGGGCCAAAGATTAGTGTACTTTCCTAAGTTGGCTTTCCTCTCGATACCTCTAATAGAGGCTTCTTTTCTAAGTATACGAGAAAGGTTTTTTTGCAGCCCTTGCGACTGCCATGAGGATTGAGGGGATTTCCAAGATATAAGAACAATAATTTTGACGGACACTTATGGGTTGATACCAGGAAGCAACAGAGAAGGAATTTTATGGCCAATCTAAAACAGAGAAGCTGGTAGCAATGTTATGTTGCTTACTGTGCAAGAAATTTTACATTAAACAGAGATATACACCTGACACTCACCAATAAGCCTCTCTAGGTACATGATAACGTGAATTGTTATCTTGCGCACAGCCGCGGAATGGCGAGAGGGAGGACGAGAAAAGCCAGCATCGAGAAGCTATTGATCGATTTTCAACAGCAAGAAAAGAATGTGAACCAGAAAAAACTACATTTTGGATTAGGGGAAAGTCAGCCAATTAAACAATGGCCTTATTTGCTACCTGAGATGGATGTTTCTAGGAGCGGCCGAAGAAGGTTAGAGTCAAGGATCCTAACCTTACATGGCAGCACTGTTACGTTGCAGCAATGTAGCAAATTTAAAAATAGGCTTTGTGTCCTTATGCAAAAAATGGTAAAATAGAGAAGCTCACAACAATGTTACGTGGCAGCATTGTTACGTTGCAGTAGTGCAGAAAGGATATCTTAAAAGACGAGCAGGATGAACAACAATCGAACAGAACATGGTAAAACAGTGAAGCTGGCAGTAGTGTTGCAGCATTGCAGAAAATTTAAAAACAAAGTTTGTGCCGTTATGAAGAAAATGAAAAACAGAGCCAATCACAATTAAAGAAAGTTGTGCAGATATTCAAAAACAGATCCCATCTCTACAACCACTAAATCTAAAGAAAAATAATTAAAAAGTCCGGTATATTGTTACTAGCTTAGTCAGCTGAAGAGGCAGTGGTCATTCAATTGAAATGGATGATGTTGTAGGTGTGACATGTGATTGCTGAGCAACGAAGAATTCTTTCATATTCATTATCTCTTTCATCTTATTTTCTATGGTAGACAAGTGACTATTCAAATATTTGTTTTCCTCATTCAATGATTTGATATCCTCTCGAGTTGAACGTAACGCGGACAATAATTCAGCCTTTGAAGAAGTTCCACCTTTCATGTCTTTTGCTTTTACTCCACCCCTAATCCAAATACATGGCTACGATTGAGGTCCACAACATTTTTCAACAATCTCTATAATAGGTAGAGATGGATCTGCTTGAACCATTTCTTCGAGTTGATCCTATAAAATTTATCAAAGAATATTTTCTATCATAACACATCAATTTCATGTAATTAATAGATTAAATTTACCAAACGCACATGTTTTTCAATTGCCTCAGGTTCAACAAGCTTGTTATCTTTCTTACAAGTCTCAAAGAAAATAGCTGCCAAATCTAGTGCGCTGCAATCTTTCCTTCCCTTTAAATCAAAGTCAAACATGTCAAATAACACACACCTTGTAAAAAGTCTATTTCGAAAAAAGTAATTTTATGATATTACCTTTTGATAGATAATCTCTCTAATAGGCCTACTACTAATATGATGAAGCATCTTCAATTTAGCTCGGTTTGTTGCATTCCTTCTGCTTCTTGCCTATATTTGTTCAATAATGAGTTGCATTCTAGGAGGATAAATGAAAATAACAGACCATATAAAAGCTAATAGAATTGCGGATCAGATATACTCTCCAAATAGGGCTCCGCTCTTTACAAAACGGGTATGTACCAAGAGGGAAAGCAAACTGTAGAAAAGAGAAGCTAGCAAAGTAGACTATTAATTTAGTAGGCATACCTGAAAACTTTCAGATGAAAAATGCTCCTTTTATAACCATTCCCATTCTTTTTTGTCTACTCCCCTTGGGACATTCTTAAGAGACTGTTGGATTGGCTTGTCCTTCACATATTTTGCATGCAAGTGTCCTCTCCATTTATTCCATAAGTCATTCATCCATCCCAAGATATGATCACGATGATCATTCATATCAAAACTCTCAAATTTATGCTACAACAATTGACACATGAGTTGAGTTATCATCTATAAGCTTGATCTCTGCTTCTGAACAATTTGCTCTTAAATTATAAAAACACTCTAAAGTACTTGATTATAGATTCTTTATCTATTACAATTGATTATCGATACTATCTACTATAGATAGAATTCTAAAATAAGAAGCATTAGCTGTATGGACAAGAACACACAAAATATCACGTAGCGCTAAATAATACGAATCATATGTATATTTATTACCTCAACCATGATTCAACTTTTCTTGCTTAATATCATGCCACGATGATACTCCCAAGGGACAAATATTATGATCACGAACATTTTTACATAAATCCCTCGAAAACAGATTGCTATTTGCTCCAACCGTTAGATTATTGTAAAAGGTTACTTTCAGCTTTTGTCTAATTTCAAGTGAAGCAACTTCTTTGCACATGTTGCTTCCTCGAAATTTTTTTACCTTTGTAGGATTAGATGAACCTACAGTTGTATAATTTGATAATAACTATAGAAATCAAACTCAATTCAAAAACTTAATAATATATGAATTTAAGTTATCATACCTTTTTCAGTTGTTTGAGAGTGTTTTATAACATGATCAATAGATGGAGACAAAGAAACATTGGTATGCATATCCTCTTTCTCAAGAACAATTGTTTTCAGTTTTCTTATTTCTTGACTAGAGGAGGAGGTAGAACTCGATTTTGTGCTTTTAGAAGGAGTTTGCATATGTTGATTAACACAAACAAAACTCTTGTTAAAAGATCCCACCTCAGATTCAGAAATTCCTAAAGGTGAGCTCAAAGATCTAGATCTTTTCTCTAGTCCCATTCTTATAGCAGCTGGATGCACTAAACGTAATATAAGAGTTCATCAAAAAAATTCAAAACATAACAGATTTATAAAAAGGACATGTTTGAAAAGATCTTACTTGTTTCAACTTCTTGGGTGCATTTCTCAACCGTGGAGTTCTTATAAATCGTTTGCATTCCTTGACTAGTGAAAATGGTAGACTTTTTAAGTCCTTGTCCTCTGTCCTTCTCTATAGAACCTGAAAAAAAGTCATTTGTTTGAGATTAAAATGTTTGTAGCTGGAATGAAAGATCAGGTGAAATATGAGCTACTATTAAGACTTGGTTTACACTCGAAGAATTCCCTATCAGATACTTGGGACTGCCTCTATCATATTAGGGACTGATAGTGACAATCATTCATGTACATATGAGGCTGATAGGTCTAGACACCTAGTAGATTATACATACTATTACTATTCTTAACTTTTGTCAGTAGTGGAAATGACAATTATTCATATGTTTGTGCAGTGAAGTATATTCTGCAATCTATGGGGCTGGTAGGTTTAGAATGTTTGACAGTAGTTGTATGGATCAACAGTGGAGAAGTCCAAATTGGAAAAAAGGCATGATTGCGCGCAAGGTGAATCAGAAACTGAGAAGATTAGTTTCTGCAGTAAATTTAGACTTCATAAAGCTAGATAGTCGAGGGTAAAATAAGGAAAACCTTAAAATCTCTCCATGGCCATTTAAGCCATTAGTTTTTGTGAACCATAATGAATGTGTTTTATTTAGTATTTTTGACAGGTTCCTTGCCTGTTGCAGGAGTTCTAAAAACTACAAAAAGTAGGAAAAGATATTTCTATTCAACACAATTAAATCAATAGGTTCAGTAATTTTTCATCGAAAATGATTGACATTCACTACAAGAAAATCGGCTTCATATTCAGAAATTCCTAAAGAGGAGCTCAAAGATCCAGATGTTTTCTCTAGTCTCTTTCATATAGAAGCTAGACCCACTAAACATAATATAAGAGTTTATCAAAAAATATTAGACCACAACAAATTTGCCAAAAATACATGTTTGAAATATCTTACTTGTTTCAACTTCTTGGGTGCATTTCTCAACTTTAATATCAAATGTGGAAATAAAAAATTAATTTGCATGTTCTCTTTCTCAGGAACCATGGAGTTCTTATAAATCGTTTGCATTCCTTGACTAGTGAAGATCGTAGACTTTTTAAGTCCTTGTCCTCTGTCCTTCTCTGTAGAACCTGAAAAAAAAGAGTCATTTGTTTGAGATTAAAATATTTTTAAGGGTGGGGGAAACCAATATACATGGAGTGATAAGCAAGAAAGCAATAGAGTTTATTCGACGACAGATTGGGTATTTGTAAATGGAGATTGTGGTACTACTTTCTTGGACGTGGGGGTGAGTGATCATATTCTAGCAATGTTGTCCTTAGTACATACCTAGGTGGGGAGGATGAGATCTATCAAATAGATGTAGCAGGGGGGGATTATTTCTGAGACTGAGGCTGCTAGAGATGAAAGGTAAATTACTTTACATAATCCTTTAGATATCCAAGTCAAGGTAGCAAAAAGGAAAGTATTTGAGAGAGTCAATAAATTATGGCAAAATCTTACTTACTTTAAAGTAGAACAACAACATGGTTTAGGCTTGGGGACGACAACACCAAGTACTTCTACTCAGTGATCATATAAAGAAGATTGATACAAGTTGTGACACAACTGATATATGAGAATTTAAGAGTATAGACTAACCCGGACAAAGTGGATGATATATTTTTGAAGTATTATCAACAATTATTAGGTGAAATAGGGGCACTTACTGTCCATTAACAATGTAAGCATTAGAACGCGCCGAATATTTGGTGGGACCGTGTGAAAGTGAGAGTAGATCTTCCATGATACAACTATCATCTCCTTTATGCTATTGTGCGACCTATCAACAAGATTTCGTTGAATATTTTAGAATGAGTATTACAATATTAGAATATCAATTTTTATATTTATGTATTACTCACCCTATCTTTAAACCATTCAATAAATTTTCGCCTCCATTCTGCATCAGACAAGTGTCAAGCATTCTCATGAGTTTGTGCAAATTCTCTACAAAATTGAACTGAACCATAAGTCTTCATATAGAAAAGAAATTACCCTAAAAGAAATAACAATGAGATAATATGAAAGAACTCTCCATACTTGAGATATGGTAAGACTTCATCACAATTCTTCAATATGTATATATGTGCTTATTCTAATTTATCCACTTCAAGCTCACATGGATCTTTAGCCCCTAGAGTTCTTCCAAGTTGACTAAAGATAGATAAATCGCCATTTAATTGTTTTAAACCACCATAATAATTTTGCTTTGGCCAATTGATTCTTGTGTCAACTTTATGCAGATACCTTGAACATAGTGTCATACATTCATTTGCAATGTATTCCTTTGCAATACAACCTTTAGGACATGCTCTATTACCAATGAGAGATTTCAAAAAAAAAAATAATCATCATTCCACAGGATACATCCACCAATAATGAATCGGTCTAGCAATCTTAGCTTCAGTAGCTAAATGAACAGGTAAGTGCACCATCACATCAAAAAATGAAGGAGGGAAGACCTTTTCTAACTTGCAAAGTGTTATAGGTATTTGCGCTTCAGTATGTGCCAAGTTATCAATTCTCAACTCCTTTGATCCAAGCACACTAAAAAATATAGATAATTCAAGAAGTGGTTCACACACTTCTTTTGACAACATACCACGAAGTGCAAGAGGAAGTAGATGTTGCAAGAGAACATGACAATCATGGCTTTTCAATCTAGATATTTTGTGATCTTTCAGGTTCACACATTGAGAAATATTAGATAAAAAACCATCAGGAACCTTTAGATTCTTTAAGAAAAGGCACAATTTGTGCTTATCTTCTGGAGACGATGTGTAGCATGTTGTTGGAACTTCAATCTTCTCCCCCTTTTGGATGGGGTGCAATTTTGGCTTAATGGTCATCTCTTGCAAGTCTAATCTAGTTTTGATTGTGTCCTTGGTCTTGCCTTAGACATTCATGATTGTCCCTATGATATTATCACCTATATTTTCTTCAATATGCATAATATCCAAATTATGTCGCAACAAGAGACACTTCCAATATGGAAGTTCAAAAAGATACTTTTCTTGTTCCAATTATCCTTTCGAATTTCATGTGTATCTTCTTTCTTTTCTTAGGATCCTTTGATAACTGTAGCCCTTCAAGATCTTGTACTTGATTAAGTATCTCAATACCTGAACACATTTTTTGTAGGGGCCTTTTCTCGATTGTACCATCAAATGAGTCCTTATCATTTCTCCATTTGTTATTTTTAGAAAGATAATGTTGATGACCCATAAAACACTACTTCTGACCATTCATCAATCAAATTGAAGGAGTCTCTTTATTGCAACATGGGCATGCCATTTTTCCTTTTGTACTCCATCTAGATAAATTTCTATATGATGGAAAGTCATTGATTGTCCACAATAAAGAAGCATGCAATTTAAAATTTGTTCTACTAGATGCATCATATGTCTCAATACCAACTTCCCACAACTCCTTCAATTCCCCTATTAAAGGCTAACGATATGTATCAATTACATCTCCTGGACCATTTGGACCAGGAATAAGCATATACAAAATAAAATTTTGTTACTTCATACACAACCAAGGTGGTAAATTATAAGGAATAAGAACAACATGCCAAATGCTATGTGAGGTTTTTGAATTCCGAAATGGTTGAAATCCATCACTAGCAAGTCCAAGTTAAACATTACGAGGCTCGGCCGCAAATGAAGGATGAAGTTCATGAAATGACTTCCATGCCATTCAATCAGCCGGATGCCTCATTATTCCATCATCAACTCTTTTATCCTTGTGCCATGTCATTAGAGTAGATGTCTTTGTAGACATAAAAAACCTTTAAAATCTAGGCTTTAAAGGAAAATAGCGTAAGCTCTTTAATGCTATCTTTTTACCTTTTTTATTCTTTGTTTCCCGGCTATGTGTATTTATTTTTCATCTGGATGCACCACAAACATTGCAAGAATCAAGTAAGCTATCCTCCTTCCAGTATAACGTGCAATCATTAGTACAAGCATCAATCTTGTTGTATGAAAGCCTAAGTTCTTGAATTATCTTCTTTGTCTCATAATATGAGTTTGGAAAATTGGCGCCATCAAGCAACAACTCGTCTTTCAACATTTTCAATAACATGGTAAATGATGCATTACTCAAACGACTCATACTTTTGATGTGAAGCAATTTGATCAAAGAAGAAAGCTTTGAAGCTTTAGAATGTTTGTATAATGGCAGTTTGAAATCCTTCAATAGGTTGTAAATTTTTTTTGCTTCAGCATTCGGCTCCTCCTCAAGTAAATCATCACAATTAGTATGTGTAGTTCCTCCATCAAGATTAGGATATAAATCTCTCAATAATTCTTCTACTTCATCTTCACTCTCATATTATTCTACTTCATTATTATATTCATCTTCTGACGTATCTTCAGATTCAGATTCTAATTCTGACAATGGCTCACCCAAAAGTTCTCCATGGTGATACCAAAAAGTATAATTGCGATTTATTCCATATACTATCAAATGTGTCTCAACTATTTTACGAGTTCCTAAAGTTGTATTGTAACATTTGACACATCGACATTGTATTTCATATTCTTCTTCTGTTTTTTGAAAAGCATAATCCAAAAACTTTTGCACTCCAACTAAGTAGATTTCATCGAGAAGATTATCAACAAGTTCCATCCACTTCTTGCTAGGTGCCATAACCTTTTAAGAGAACATACAATTTTTTAAAAAAATATAAAGAAGAACAAAAATATTAAGATGAAAATAACTTGTTACGATCCGATACACACAATAGGGTTGAATTCTAAGGTTAGAAAGAAATAATTAAGAAAATTAGAAATCACAATTTTCCACCAGAACTGTATGTTACAACCTTGAGAAACAATCAGAAAAGACAATGTTTCTAAATAGTTGATTTACTTGAATATTGAAACAATACATAAAGAAAGAACTAAGAAAATTAGAAATCACAATTTTCCACCAGAACTATATGTTGCAACCTAGAGGAGTAATCAGAAAAGAGAATTTTATCCTATATTCATTGCTACAAGCTACAAAAAATTTTGTACTTTCTGGAACACATAGTCGCTAGAACGCCACATGGAGTTAGCCCCACGAAATTCATAAGCAAAACATTTTGTTATTTGTTCAAAAAGAACCAGCGCACCAACCTGTATATATCAACCATAAAGAAAGATATACAGTTAGGAGAAGTCATATCCTTGTTTCTATGTAGAGAGCAAAGGATAAATAGGTCCTCCTTGTACAACTTGTATCCTATGTACATTAAGGCTTCAGTAAGTATGATTGTGTACAGAAAAAAAAGTAGCAAAAGATGACTTCTGGTACATGTACACAGCCAAAAGGCTACAACAAGAAGCTTAAAAATTTGTTGTTCATTACTTAAGTTAAATTGCTTCCTCTTGATCCTAAGTGGTCAATCTTCACCATTGTTTTAGCTTGTGTTGACATCAAAGTGGCATTAGCGAGGAAAAACTATGTATATTTCTTTGTTCCTATATTAGCCATAACACAATTAGCCTTCTAATAGCAATGGTTGACTAGAATCATATGTCCAAAGCTGAACTAATTGGGCAGGCTGCAGGTCACTGCCTCACTGGTGGTCAGTCACAACTCACAATTCTAAATGATATAGACTTACTATAGGAATAGGGGTGGTCTTTAGTGAATTTCTACCATTAATTTCTGAACTTCTCTTACGGTTCATCATGATGCTTCCTCTTTAAATTTGACGAAGCAACAAATATCCTACGCCCATATTTCTCTTTCTTAATAAGTTATATGGAAAAGGTATGGACCTTATAGATACAATACATCTGTTTGAGAGTCTCGCCTCCCATAATTATAACAGAAACATTAAAATTATGTAAGTATATCTTACTGTTAAAGTTACATGTAACGGGTCTAGTTTTGATTTCGCTCGCAAAATATCAACATCGAATACAGAAAAGTAGTATATGTTGTTGGCGAAATAATTAGACTTTTAAAATACAATATGCACTACATACAAAATTGGAATCCTCAGACACATACAATAGTTAACAAAAATGAGTCACTATTAGAAACTTAACCGAATAATCTTCCACCGACTGTACATAAGAAAACATATCAGATTGTGACACTTTTAACCTATCTAATGTTAGAAGGTTAGGACTTAAATAAAACAATAAAAAATCTATCAATACAGTTTATGAAATTAGAAACAATAGAAGCTTGATTAGAAGAGAAAGCAAACCTGTAAGATCTATTTCACCGATCAAGCAGTTATAAGCAGCAACTATACAGTTTACCTCTTTGATGAGCAGCTGCGATGGAAATCCTTCGATGAAGAAGACAGAGCTGAGAAGCTGTGAAGGAAATACTTTGATGAAGAAGACAGATCTGCGAAGAAGAACAATGATATAATATTGTTGAAGAGATCGATCGATCGATATAGAGAAGCTTGTGAGTTGTGACCAGCATAGGAAGAGTTTTTTTTCTCTTTGTATGTTTTTAACTTTTAGAAAACAGAGGAGGGTTTTTCCTTTTTGGCTAGTTTCTATGTAAAAAAATTGGCGCCGAAATTTTGGTTAAAAAAAAGGATTTTTTTAATACTTGTTTAAATTTTGGCTGGCAGTAACGTGCTAAATGTCTTTGAATTAGACTTTGGGACTAGTTAATATGTTATTTAGGGACTGTATTAAGTATCTTCAAAATAGATTATACAAATAAGGACCGAAATATAATATCGTCCCAATACATATAACTTTAGAGATGGGATTAGTAGCTGGTCCCTAAATGTCGGCCTTAAATAAGAGTTTTTTTTGTAGTGAAAGTCATTGATCTTATCCAAAAAGATATAAGTATTTCTGAATATGGTATGCCAATTAATAAGTCCACAAGTACAATTTACTATAAATGTTCAATGCAATCTCTTTCATAACCACCATCAACAAAATTATATTATTTTACATAGTTTATTACATCTCAAGCAAGGTTTCTACTTATTAACTTTATATTTATATTAATGTATGAGTGTATGCATGAGTGGTTTTCATGAGATTATTTAACATTTTAAAATAATTATTATTATGATTTTATTTTATGTGTAGCTAAAATGAATTCTTTCATCAACAACAACATCAAGTTCAACAAAAAGAAAGTAGTGTTCATAATGGGAGCGACAGGAACAGGAATATCTCGTCTCTTTGTTGACCATGCAACCAATTTTCGAGGAGAAATAATCAACTCTGACAAAATGCAAGTATATAAGGGACTTGAAATCGTGACCAACAAGATCACACACGCTGAGAAACAAGGAGTACGACAACATTTGCTAGGTATACAAATTTGAAAAGGACATTTTTTTGTGATTCGTTTATTTTAATGTGATTATTAATTGACAGTAATTTTGTTTCACAATTTTTTAGGTGAAATTGAGCCAGATTCCGACTTCACAGCCAAAGATTTCTGTCTGAAGTCCATTGTCTACATAGAAAATTTTTTAAAGACTCAATGTGTTCCAATTATTGTTGGAGCGTCAAATTCGTATATTGAAAAACTTGTTGAAGACCCTGTGTTCATGTTCAAATATAAGTATGACAGATTCTTTATTTGGATTTATGTAAAGCAATAAGTCTTGAAATGTAGAGTTGACACAATGGTTGATGAAATGGTCAAAGCAGGTAGTTTTTGTAGTTATTTTATATATGAATCAAAATATAATAATGAATCTAAGTAAAACTTTTCTTATATATTTTTCTTCATAATACATTTGGTTTTCATATATATGTTCAACTAAATAAAACTATTCTTAAATTTATGTTGCATGCAGGGTTGGTGGATGAGGTGCGGAAAATTTTCATTCCAGATGCAGATTACACCAAAGGAATTCGACAGTTAAGTATCAAACATAATACTCGTATATTAATTTGTAACCAACTTGACAAGACTCAACAATTAATAAATGAAAAAATGTGGTCGGTGCATCATATTAGAAAAGAAGCTATTGATGAAGCATGGAGGAATACTGTTTTGCAACCATGCCTAGATATTGTGAAAAGATTTCTCAAAAATGATGATCACAATATTATTATTGAGTGTACATAAACTATTATTCTCTCTATCTTGTGTTATTTTGTTTCTTGGTCACTTAAATTTTTGACCTATTTTGTACAGTTTGTATCGAAATACAGATATATATATTATACTTGTTTGTAAAAACATTGTTATTTTAGAGCAAATATTTAAGCTTTATAAAAATATTTATTTTAAGGTCTGATCTAAGTCCAAGTCCAAGTCTTTGATATTTAATACATATGAATATCAATACAAACTTACACAATTACACGAGATCATTCTTAATGTCAAGGTAATAGAGTGAAAAAAATAAATGACTATAAATGTTTGAGAAGATTCTAATCTTAAAGAATTTGATAGAATAAAATTCTTCACTCCAAATTTAAAATTTTTACTTAGACAAAGAAGAGAAAATAATAAATTGCAATCTATTGATAAGGAACATTTAAGGAAATATATTCTATCTAATTCAATCAAGTTGATGGACGCTTCATTCAATAAAACATTCATCTATTATTACATGTTGCACAAGTAAATATAAATAATTGTAATTGAAAGAGTTATCAAAAATTGTTCCTTCGCTTCTAATTGAATTAGACTTAGCACTTATGACGTGTTGTTAAATAGTGTATGAATTGACGCATTATCACTTGAATGAATTCCTTCAGAAATATTATTGAGATCTTTTTACAATCCTTTTGAAATCCATATTTTCGTCAATCTTGTATGTGATCTCATAACAATGTGCATCTAGTAACTTCATCCTAAAATTATTTAAGCGTAATCACCCAAATTCAAGTTGTCGTATCTGTAGGTTTTTTTTCAAGAATTATTCTTATCCTAAAAGGTATATTTTTTAAATTAGGTATATACCAATTCATAAGTTCATAATCACATTTTTACTATAAATGCCCAGTTATATGCGATCTCCAAACAATGTACATTTGATAACTTTATCCTAAAATTATTTAGTTGTCATTAAAGAGAAAGAGAAGAACTGTATGCGATGCAGATGAACTGATCTGTATTTATTAATGTGTTGGCCTTTATATAGCCAGTGTATTACAAACAAGGCTGAGATTAAAATAACAACTTAGAGAAGCCTACGTAATTACACTTCAAAAGATAAAAAGGCTGATGAGCAAAATAAAAACAGTCCTACAAGTGAGAAGAGTCCTACAGGTAACAAAAGTCTTAGATGCTAGCCGTTATTACACCCCCGAAAGTTGGCGTCGAGGTTTACTACCCACAACTTGGAGAAATGATTACCAAAAAGTGCACGCGGAAGAGGCTTTGTAAGAAGATCAACTACTTCATCAGCAGTATGTAAATGGGCTGATTCAAGTTGTTTGCGCTCAATCTGCTCCCATACAAAATGGAAGTCGATGGCCATATATTTCATGTAGCTATAGAAAACAAGATTCGCACAAATATAAGTGATGCTGATATTGTCACAGAGAAATCTTGGAACAGGAGTAAGAGGAAACTAAAGCTCTTGAAGAAGATGGGTGAGCCAGTTAGTTTCAGAAACAGTAGCAACAACTGCCTGATATTCTGCCTCTATCGAAAAATGAGAAACTGAATGCTACTTCTTTAAAGACTGTGAAATAGGGGAACTACCAAGACAGATAACATAACCAGTGGTCGATATGCGATCATGAGGATCTCCTTCCCAGTCTGAGTTAGAGTACATAAGCAACCTACGATCAGTTTCATTGGCAATGAGTACACCAAAAAAGGTAGTTGAACGGAGATAGCGCAGAAGTCATTTAAGAGCAACCCAATGAGACATAAATGGTTGATGCATAGCTTGGGACAACTTGCTGATAGCAAAAGATATGTCCGAACGCGTGAATGAAAGGTAATGAAGTTTACCAATAATGCGCCGATATAAGGAACAATCAACAAGATGATCATCAGGTGATAGATCAAAATCTATAGTAGATGTCATAGGTGTGGAAACACCTTTGCAGTTATCCATAGCTACCTCATGTAGGAGATCCATAGTGTACTTCTCTTGAGATAGCAGAAGACCAGCAGAAGAAAGAATCAGCTCAATACCAAGAAAGTAATGAAGAGGTCCTAAGTCCTTCAACGAAAAATGTTGAGAAAGAGCCTTAATGATATAATGAACACCTCGTTGGTGGTTACCAGTCAGTAAGATATCATCCACATAAACTAAAATATACATAGTGAACCGAGCTTTATGCATAATGAAGAGTGAGGAATCAGAATGTGACTTAACAAAACCCAAAGTAACAAGGTAATTTTTGAGTTCGGTGTACCAAACACGAGGAACCTATTTGAGACAATAAATTACCTTCTATAGACGACATACATGGGTAGGATTCCCAAAGTTTTCAAATCTTGGTGGCTGTCGCATGTAAACTTTTTCAATAAGACTACCCTGCAAGAAGGCATTGTTAACATCCAGCTGATGGACATGCCATTCAAGTTGAGTGGCGATAGTTAGGATGAGATGGACAGTAGAAGGCTTGACTACTGGATTGAAAGTGGAATGATAATCAAGTCCTAGGCGCTGTGTAAATCCCTTAGCAACCAAACGAGCCTTGTACCTATCAATAGACAATCGGGTTTATGTTTAACTCGGAATAGCCACTTACAATCCACCACATTTTTGGAAGAGTCACATGGAACCAAATCCCATGTATGGTTGTGAACAAGCAATTAAATTCGGCTTGCATTGTTGAATTCCATTGGGGAATTAGCTTGGCTTGCTTATGAGTCATGGGGATTTTTGGAGACAATGTAGTGGTTGTGAGAAACTGATGAGGCTTAAGGCTATGAGTCTATGATCTAGTAATCATTGGGTGTACTTTGGTGGCTAGCTGGTTTGGCTGTGTTTGGGTAGGTCGGTCAGGTTGACTAAGAGTTGCTGCTGGTTGAGGCAGGCAGGAAGCCATATGTGGCTGATTTTGTGCCGTAGCGGATAGATTATGAGGAGGACATGGAGTTTGCCTATGAATGGGTGGTCTCTCTTGTCTATGATACATGATAAGTGGTCGTGAGGGCAACGGTTGAGGTGCTGCAAAAGAATTAGTTCTCTATTTGAGTGGAAGTTGAGACAGGAGAAGGAATATTACCTGATTGTGGAGAGACACCATCTGGAGTGGAGGAGATAGCTTGCAGGCATTGAGTGACCGTGGGCAACGTAGTTACTGGTGGGGGGAGTTGATAAGAGGAATGCAAAATTGAATTTGTTTCCTCTTTGGATTGTTGTTCAACGAAAATGCTATCCCAAGAAACATTGACTTTATTACTAAACCTGGAAAAAATATTTTGAAAAGGAAAATTGTCTTCCAAAAACATTACATCCCTAGATAAATATAATTTGGAGTTAACTGTATCAAAACAGTGATGGCTATAATATTTGTTAGAAAATCCTAAATAAACACATGGGGAAGATTAAGGCTCCAATTTATTTCTAGAATACGGTTTGAGCCATGGATAGCATAAGCAGCCGAAAACTTTGATAGAATCATATTTAGGCACAATCTGAAATAGGATTTCATAAGGGGATTTATTTTGTAGATTGGGAGTAGTCATCCTATTGATCAAATAAACAGCTTGATGACATGCATAACTCCAAAACTTTAAAGGTAAGGATGCTTGGTGTAGTAGGGTGCAGGTTGTCTCGATGACATGCCAATGTCAGCGTTCAACTAAGGCTACCCTTTGTGGCCTGTATGGGGGGGGGGAGTAAGTGTTCAATGCCATGTGTTTTTAGATAGGAATATACTTTTTGAAACTCACCACCACCATCAGTGTAAATGGATAAAATTGTTTTGCTAAAATGTTTTCAAGCATGGGATGTAAAGTTTCAAAGATTTCTAGAACTTCACTTTTAGCTTTTAGTGTGAACACCCACATATATCTTGAATAATGATCAACAAATAAAACATAGTATCGCTTTTTGTCAATCGATAAAATCGGAGATGGCCCCTAGAAATCACTGTAAAGTAAATTTAATGGTTCGAAACAGTGCAAAGAACTTTTAGAAAAAGGCATCATGTGGCTATTATTAGAACAACATAAATGACAAACAATACTATTTTTTGAACCAACTATTGGAATAGAAAAATCATGCAAAAACTTATTCAGAACTTGACAATTAGGACGGCCTAATTGTTGATGCCA
Organism: Solanum pinnatisectum; assembly: GCA_035578085.1. Classification (NCBI taxonomy): domain Eukaryota; kingdom Viridiplantae; phylum Streptophyta; class Magnoliopsida; order Solanales; family Solanaceae; genus Solanum; species Solanum pinnatisectum. Next base: position 15,982,298 of record CM069079.1, read on the forward strand.
CAGGTGGTAAGGAACAATGACGTTGTATTACAGTAGACCATCAGCGACCCCAGTGGCCATTTATATAACCCATTTTTACTCCATCCATGAGCCAATGGCACGCGGGTAGTCAGATCCTTCACAAGAGAAGAAAAAGGAAAATATTTCATAAATGAGTTATTATCTTGACAGAATTTAGAGATAGATATTAGATTATTTGTAATAGCTAGACAACAAAGGACATGTTGAAGTTGGAATTTGTGATTTGATGCATTAAAGTTCACATTTCCAGTATGAGAGATTGGAATGGTATTACCATTACCCCTGACGATCTCCTCCGAACCGTGGTAGTCTTGCATAGTAGTTAGACTTTGTGTGTCTGAGGCAACATGGTGGATGGCACCACTATCAACAATCCATGGAGCTGACTGGTTCTTGAGGTGTTCAGCATAATTAGCATGCGCTTGAAGATGATTGTGAGAACGTGTTTGGCAGACACGAGCACCATGACCTCTACCATCACAAAATTGGCAGTAGAGGTTGTTGTTTGAAGACTATTGTTGTGGATTGTTGCACCGAGGTTGCTGATTGTTACGCCAAGACTGGTTACGATTTGGATGATTTTGTGCATTGGGTCGTCGATTACTGTTTTGGTTATTGTTGGAGCCCTGACGGGTAGGAGTGGAAGCAGTCCTTTGAGGAAAGTTGGCAGTAATGGGAACAAAAGGTGTCTTCTTGGCTTCCTTATGCTGAAGGAAAAACTCCTGGTCAAGGAGCTTTTCATATAGTTCTTCATAGGTGATCACCGAATATCGAGTGTAGATAGCAGCTGAAATTTCTCAAAATTCAGACGCAAGACCAGTGAGATCTTGACAATCAATTCTTCATTGGAGATAGGGGAGCCAGCAGTTGCAAGTTCATCACAGAGAGAGCGAACATAATGGAGATAGTGTGCAACAGGACGAGAATCTTTGGAGAGATGGACTAAATGGTCTCTAAGACTAAAGATACGAGTTTGAGATTTATTTGCATAAGCAGTATGCAAGGCATCCCAAGTGACTTTGGCATTTGGAGTAAAAGCTACTGTATTGTGAATGGTCACATCTACAGTTGCCAAGATAGCATTTTGTATAAGCTAATCTTGTTGAAACCAGGAAAAATATGTAGGATTGGATACTTCGAGGTTGTTTTCAGAGATAGTTTTGGAAGGTATTGGGATCGATCCATCAAGATAACCAAAGAGGTTGTGTCCACGCATAAGCATGGACACCTGAGCCTTCCATAATGAAAAGTTATGGCTACCAGCAAGTTTGATGAAAAGGAATAAAAAAGATCAATCTTGTTAAAGCAATAGAGCTCTGAATACCATAAAGACAAATAGAAGAACTGGATGCGATGCAAATGAACTGATATGTATTTATTAATGTGTTGGCCTTTACATAGCCAGTGTATTACATACAAGGCTGAGAATAAAATAACAACTTATAGAAGCCTACGTAATTACACTTCTAAAGATAAACAGGCTAATAAGCAAAATAAAAACAGTCCTACAAGTAAGAAGAGTCCTACAAATAACAAAAGTCTTAGATGCTAGCCATTATTAGTCATTACCAAAATTCCAGCTGACATATCTATACATTTTTCAGAAGTCATTGATCTTATCCTAAAAGATATCAGTATTTCTGAATATGGTATGCTAATTAATAAGTCCACAAATACATTTTACTATAAATGCTCAATGCAATCTCTTTCATAACCACCATCAAGAAAAATATTTTCTTTTACATAGTTTATTACATCTCAAGCAAGGTTTCTACTTATTAACTTTATATTTATAAGATTTTTTAATGTATGAGTGTATGCATGAGTGGTTTTCATGAGATTATTTACTATTTTAAAATAATTATTATTATGATTTTATTCTATGTGTAGCTAAAATGAATACTTTCATCAACAACAACAAGTTCAACAAGAAGAAAGTGGTGTTCATAATGGGAGCAACAGGAACGGAAAAATCTTATCCCTCTATTGACCTTGCCACCCATTTTCGAGGAGAAATAATCAACTCGGACAAAATGCAAATGTATAAGGGCCTTGAAATCGTGACCAACAAGATAACACACGTTGAGAAACAAGGTGTACGACACTATTTGCTAGGTATACATGTTATAAAAAGACATTTTTGTGTGATTTGTTTATTTTAATGTGAATATTAATTGACAGTTTTTTTGTTTCACAATTTTTAGGTGAAATTGAGCCAGATTCCGACTTCACGGCCGAAGATTTCTGTCTAAAGTCCACTGTCTACATAGAAATTTTTTTAACACTCAATGTGTTCCAATTATTGTTGGATGGTCAAATACATTTAGTGAAAAACTTGTGGAACACCCTGTATTCATGTTCAAATATAAGTATGAAAGTTGCTCTATTTGGACTGATGTAGAGCAATTAGTCTTGAACCGTAGAGTTGACACGAGGGTTGATGAAATGGTCAATGAAACTAGTTTTTGTAGTTATTTTGTATATGAATTAAAATATAATAATTACTATAACTAAAACTTTTCTTAATAATACTTTTTGTTTTCAAATATATGTTCTACTAAATAAAACTATTCTTAAATTTATGTTGCATATAGGGCTGGTGGATGAGGTGCTGAAAATTTTCATTCTAGATGCAAATTACAGGAAAGGAATCCGATGGTCCATTGGTGTCCCTAAAATGGCCAGATATTTAAGGGAAGAAAAAAATATAGACGGAGATGATGAATCAAAGAAGACAATTCATCAAGCTTCAATTTCAAGTATCAAATGTAATACTAGTATATTAATTTGTAACCAACTTGACAAGATTCAACGATTAATAAATGAGAAAATGTGGTCGGTGCATCGTATTATTGCTACTAACGTTTTCAAAGAAGATAGAAACAAAGCTGTTGACGAAGCATGGATGAATACTGTTTTGCAACCATGCCTACATATTGTGAAAAGATTTCTCAAAAATGATGATCACAATATTATTATTACTTGTACATAAACTATCATTATCTCTATCTTTTGTTATTTTGTCTCTTGGTCACTTTAATTTTTGACCTATTTTGTACAGTTTGTATCGAACTACAAATACATATACTATTCTTGTCTGTAAATACATTGTTATTTATAGAGCAAGTATTTAAGCTTTAGAAAAATATTTATTTTAAAGTCCGCTCCAAGATGAAGCCCTAAGTCCAGGTCCAAGTCTTTGATATTTAATATATATTAATATAAATATGTACTTACACAATTACATGAGATCATTCTTAATGTCAAGGTAATAGAGTGAAAAAATAAATGACTATAAATGTTTGGGAAGAATCTAACCTTAAAGAATTTGAAAGAATAAAATTCTTAACTCCAAATTTAAAATTGTTACATAGACAAAGAAAAGAAAATAAAAAATTTGCAATTTATCGGTAAGGATCATTTAAGGAAATATATTCTACCTAATTCAATCTTGATGATGGAACCTTCATTCAATAAAACGTTTATCTATTATTACATGCTGCAAAAATAAATATAAATAATTGTAATTGAAATAGTTATCGATAATTGTTCCTTTCCTTCTAATTGAATTAGACTTAGCACTTATGATGTGTTGTTAAATAGTCCATGAATTGACGCATTATCACCTGAATGTATTCCTTCAAAAATATTATTGAGTCCTTTTTACAATCCTTTCGAAATCCATATTTTCGTCAATCTTGTATGTGATCTCATAACAATGTGCATCTAGAAACTTCATCCTATAATTATTTAGGCCTAATCACCCAAATTCAAGCTAACGTACCTGTAGGTTTTTTTCAAGAAATATTCTTATCCTAAAAGATATCATTTTTTAAAAAATTTTGTATATACCAATTCATAAGTTCATAATCACACTTTTACTATAAATACCCAGTTATATGCGTTCTCCAAACAAAGTACATTTGATAACTTTATCCTAAAATTATTTGCTTGTCATAACCAAAATTTCAGTTGACATATCTATACATTTTTCAAAAGTCATTGATATTATCCTAAAAGATATCAATAATTCTGAATATGGTATTCCAATTAATATGTCCACAAATGCATTTTGCTATAAATGGTCAATGCAATCTCATTCATGGCCACCATCAAGAAAAATATTTTTTTTTACATAGTTTATTACATCTCAAGCAAGGTTTCTACTTATTAACTTTATATTTATTAGATTTTTTAATGTATGAGTGATTTTCATGAGATTATTTACTATTTTAAACTAATTATTATTATGATTTTATTTTATGTATAGCTAAAATGAATACTTTCATCAACAACAACAACAAGTTCAACAAGAAGAAAGTCGTGCTCATAATGGGAGCAACAGGAACGGGAAAATCTCGTCTCTCTGTTGACCTTGCCACCCATTTTCGAGGAGAAATAATCAACTCAGACAAAATTCAAATATATAAGGGACTTGAAAACGTGACCAACAAGATCACACACACTGAGAAACAAGGTGTACGACACTATTTGCTAGGTATACATATTCGAAAAAGACATTTTTTTGTGATTCGTTTATTTTAATATGAATATTAATTGACAGTTATTTTGTTGCACAATTGTTTAGGTGAAATTGATCCAGATTCCGACTTCACGACCAAAGATTTCTGTCTGAAGTCCATTGTCTATACTGAAAAAATTTTGAACACTCAATGTGTTCCAATTATTGTTGGAGGGTCAAATTCATATTTTTAAAAACTTGTGGAAGACCCTGCGTACATGTTCAAATATAAGTATGACAGTTGATTTATTTGGATTTATATAGAACAATCAGTCTTGAACCATAGAGTTGATATGAGGGTTGATGAAATGGTCAATGCAAGTAGTTTTTGTAGTTATTTTATATATGAATCAAAATATAATAATGACTCTAACTAAAACTTTTCTTATATAGTTTTCTTAAAAATACTTTTGGTTTTCAAATATATGTTCAACTAAATAAAACTATTCTTAAATTTATTCTGCATGCAGGGCTGGTGGATGAGGTGCGGAAAATTTTCATTCCAGATGTAGATTACAGGAAAGGAATCCGACGGTCCATTGGTGTCCCTCAAATGGACAGATATTTAAGGAAAAAAATATAGACATAGATGATGAATTAAAGAAGATGATTCTTCAAGCTTCAATTTCAAGTATCAAGCGTAATACTCGTATATTATTTTGTAACCAACTTGACAATATTGAACAATGAATAAATTAGAAAATATGGTCGGTGCATCATATTATTGCTACTGACGTTTTCAAAGAAGATAGAAAAGAAGTTGTTGATGAAGCATGGAGGAATACTGTTTTGCAACCATGCCTAGATATTGTGAAAAGATTTCTCAAAAATGATGATCCCAATATTATTATTGAGTGTACATAAACTATAATTATCTCTATCTTATGCTATTTTGTCTGTTGGTCACTTTAATTTTTGACCTATTTTGTATAGCTTGTATTGAACCACAGATATTTATATTATTCTTGTCTGTAAATAACATTGTTATTTATTGAGAAAATATTTAATCTTTATAAAAATATTTATTTTAAGTTTCGATCCAAGCCTAAGCCCCAAGTCCTAGTCTAAGTCCAAGTGTTTGATATTTAATATATATTAATATAAATACTGTAAGATCTCGTAATTTGAAATAACTACGAATAAGCTAAGAATTTGAAATAGTTATTTTTGAAAAGAATAAAAATCTTGAAATTTTGTTAAGTTAGGAAAAAGTGAGTTTCTGGTCAATTTCAAATGGCCATAACTTCTAGCTCAGGATGGTAAGAAAGCTCTTGGAATGATCTTTCCAACGCCGCTGAGTTTGCGCGATTTCGAGCTCGTATGAGTGAGTTATTCCCTTTGGAAGTTGGGTTGTTGGAATAAGGAAAGTCCAATCAAGATTTTTAAAGGGTACTTTGGTCTTTTCCTTGCCCAATTATTTTATTTCATTTTTGGTAATTAAGTTAGGGTCTAATAAAAATTAGATCAGTTTACACTTTTACCAAAATACGCTAGGGCTTGGAGAAAAGAGAAAAGAAGAGGAGAAAGGAGAAAAGAAGCAAGATTCATCAAGGTCGTCGAGTTTAGCTTCTGGATTTCATCGGGGGTGATCCCTACAAGGTATGTGAGTTCACACAACATTGGGTTCATTCGTCCATGTGCCAAACATGTTTAATTCAATGTAAATTCTTTCTAAAAATTGAATGTTTGAATGTTCTTGATGTGTGTTCTTGAATTTACTTTCGTTCTTCAATTTAAGGTGATATTGAGGAATTCTTAAGAGTTTAAGGTTGATTTCAGAGTTGTTTTGAGTTGGGTTCTTGGGTACATTTGATGGGTATCTGAATCTAAAGAGGATTTGAGAAGAAGAATCAAATTTAGGTGAATTGGGGCGGGAAAACGAAGAAGAAAATTAGTCGGACAAATCTGGGCATTGGCTCTGTGTTGCAAACTTGCTCCCTAAATTTGAGAAAAATTCCTTTACATCGCGGAGTGGTTACGGACCGTTCTGCCTCAAAATTGATTTCGCGACCAAAAATTTAAATACATCTTTGCGTCGCGGACCAGCTTCTAGACACTGATTTTTTGATATTTTCTCATGTTTAGTTATCTAAAAACACTCCTAAACATCATGAGATCTTTCCTGTCAAAAATCACAAATCTTTAAATCCATAATTCAATTCAAGGATCAGTTAAGAGTCAAGTCAATAAAAGTTAAGAGCCAAGTCAAGAGAAATTCATAGAGTCTTCCAAGAGTCTTTTACAAATGATTTAACTTTGTTTAAAGACTTGAGTTTTGACTTCAGTAAAGAATAAAGTTGAAGTTCATTTCATCAAAAGTATAAGGGGGCTATGTATTCCCAAAGAGTATAAAATGTTTTCACATTTAAACAGTTAAGGAAACTTTGATTTCCAAAGAGCCTTCGGGCTAGTTTTCAGAAAAGACTAATCACTTTCTAAATGAAGCAAGAAGGGAAACTTTGATTTCTAAGATAGCCTTTGAGCTAAGTTTTTGAGCACTAACCTAAAATCACAGAAAGAAGTATGTTTTTAAACATAAGAGCTAATATTATATTTTTTGGAGTAGTATTGAGCACCGATATAGAGGAGAGTTTAGACAACTCACAGCCCCTATAAACCATGCATCCATCATGGGTAGAAAAGGGTCATACTTTTTAGATGATTCCTTTAGTGCTTTATAGCATAGACTAGTGGATACACTTAGTAGTTCAGGTTCTATACCCTCGGCAAGGTATAGGACGACCCTGGTAACGTGAGGTAAAATGTTGTATCATCACAATAGCTTTTACCTGATGGATGTCGGTTACAGAAACTCCCACAGAAGAAATTGTATTCTTATATACACACTTATTTGTATTTTCACATACATTTCAAAATTTTAGTGTATTGCATACACACAAAGTTGACATCATGTTTTAAACAGCTTTTCTTTATATTGCACTTGTTTTAAACTGCTTTATATTAAAATGCGTTAAGTTATATTGAGTTGAGTTGAGCCAGGTAAGTTCTTCAGATTCCTTTCAAGCCTATTTTATGTTTAGTATTCCAACTCGCATACTCGTACATTCAATGTACTGATGTCATTAGGCCTGCATCTTATTATGATGCACACACAGGTAACTAGGATCGGCATCCAGCGCATCGTTGATCCAGTGAGCAGTACAGAGTCTATTGGTGATCCTCCTTGTATTTCGGAAGAGTCCTTTACTTTGTTTTTAGTATTTTTCATTGTTAGGATGATCGGGGGTCTTTTCCCGACATCCATCTTTGTTTTAGAGGCTTCATAGATAGATAGTAGTTCAGTTGTCTTTACATTATTCTTTCATATGCTAAGACTTGAGTTGCCATTTTTGGCCAAGTTGAATGTTTGACTTTCAAGCATTCTCAATATTTTATTATTCAAGTGAGTATAGTGCTATAGATCATTATAAATATGCATATAGTCTTCCACTGAGTAAGTAAGTCAGGCCAAGGGTTCGCTTGAGGCCAACAAATGGTTCTCGAGTGCCAGTCCCGCCCAGGGCGTGACAAACTTGGTATCAAAGCATAGAGTTCAAGAGTCCTAGGGAGGCTATGAAGTCATGTCTACAGAGTCCTAGTTATCGATGTGAAGCGCGCCACAACTATAATTAGGAGGTTGCAACAGTTTGGAAATTCTCTCACTTCTTTCACACTTATTTTGTGCGTTAGAGTTTGATCTCTAAAAAGTTTCCTTCTAATTTGTGCTTGCACGTGTTTACATATAATCATGCCTCCACGAAGAGTTATTAGAGGTCGCCCTACTAGATGAAATGTTGAGGAACAAGAGTTACCAGATGCACCTTAACTGCAACTTCAAGGAGAAATTACCATTGTTGAGTTCCGTGAGGCTATCCGGATGTTGAGCCAAGTTGTGACCAACCAAGTTGGGCAACAAAGAGGAGCTAGGTAGAAATTGGCTAATACTTCTAGGATCTGAGAGTTCTTGAGGATGAATCCTCCAAGTTTCACGGGTTCGAGCACTATTGAGGATCTGGAGAATTTTATTGAGGAAGTGAAGAAAGTATTTGAGGTCATGCATGTTGCCGATACTGAGCGAGTTGAACTAGCTGCATATCAACTAAAGGATGTTGCTAGGACTTGGTTTGATCAGTGGAAAGAGGGTAGAGCTGAGGATGCACCACCTGCGAGTTGGGTTTGTTTTAAGAAGGCTTTCTTGGGGCATTTCTTTCCCTGAGAACTGAAAGAGGCTAAGGTAAGAGAGTTCCTAACACTTAAGAAAGATTCTTTGAGTGTTCATGAGTATGGGTTGAAGTTCACTCTATTGTCCCATTATGCTCCATAAATGGTGTCGGACATGAGGAGTAGAATGAGCTTGTTTATTGCTGGGTTGGCTCGTCTATCGAGTAAAGAATGTAGGGCCGCTATGGTGATAGGTGATATGGATACCTCAAGGTTGATGGTCTAGGTACAGCAGGTAGAGGAAGAGAAGCTGAGTGATAAAGAAGAGTTTAAGAACAAGAGGGCCAAGATAGGAAATGAGTCCGGGCAACAAAAGAATAATGCCAACCGATCATCATTCCAATAGAAACAGAAGGGACCTGCTCAATCATCTGCTAGTTCACCTGCACCTAAGAACAAATGTGAGTATAATAGTCAAAATTTCAGAGCTAAGCCTGTTTATTCTCAGGGTAGCATGGCGCAAAGGGGTAGTAGGCCTCCTACCTGCGCTAAGTGTGGTAGAAACCACTAAAGTACATGTCATGAAGGCTCCACAGGTTCTATCAAGTGTGGTTAGAATGGTCATTTCATGCGAGAATGTCCAAAGAACAAGCAGGGAAATGGTAATTGGGGCAATAGAGCCCAGTCTTCTTCAATTGCTCCACCAGACAGAGCTGCACCTAAAGGGGCTATTTTCGGTACTGGAGGAGGAACAAACCGCTTATATACTATCAACAGTCGCCAAGAGTAAGAGGATTCACGATGTTGTCACTGGTATGATCCAAGTCTTTGATTTTACTATTTATGCTTTGCTAGACACATGAGCGAGTTTATCCTTCATAACTCCTTATGTTGCTATGAATTTTGATGTTATTACTAAGCAAGTTAATGAACCATTCAGTGTTTCTACACCTGTTGGTGAGTCTATTCTAGTAGAGAGAGTCTATCGTGATTGTCCCATTTCCGTCAATCACAAGAGTACCATGGCTGATTTAATTGAGTTAAACATGATAGATTTTGATGTCAATATTGGTATGGACTGGCTTAAGGCCTTTTATGCCTCAGTTGATTGTAGAACTCAAGTTTTCAAGTTTTAGTTTCCAAATGAGCCAGTCTTAGAGTGGAAAAGCATTTCAGTAATGCCTAAGGGTCTTTTTATTTCATACCTTAAGGCAAGGAAGTTAGTTTCTAAGGGGTGTGTATATCACTTAGTCCGATTTAATGACTCTAGTGTTGAGATACATCATATCCAGTCAGTTCCAATAGTAAAAGAGTTTTCGGAAGTCTTTCCTGATGATCTTCCTGGAGTCCCTCCGGAGAGAGAGATAGACTTCGGTATAGATACTCTTCCAGATACTCGTCCTATATCTATTCCGTCATATAGAATGGCACCAGCATAGTTGAAAGAGCTTAAAGAGCAGTTAAAGGATCTCTTAGAGAAGGGCTTTATTCGACCAAGTGTCTCACCTTGGGGCGCTTAAGACTTGTTTGTGAGAAAGAAAGATGATTCCCTTAAGATGTGTATAGATTATCGTCAGTTGAGCAAGGTTACCATCAAGAACAATTATCCTCTTCCAAGGATTGATGATCTATTCGATCAACTTTAAGGTGCCACATATTTCTGGAGATAGATCTCAAATTTGGCTACCATCAGTTAAGAGTAAGGGAGTTTGATATTACAAAGACAACTTTCAGAACCCGTTATGGTGATTATGAGTTTTTGGTCATGTCCTTTAGTTTGACCAATGCGCCTGCAACATTCATGGACCTTATGAATAGGGTATTCAAACCTTATTTAGATATGTTTGTTTCGTCTACATTTATGACATACTAATCTATTCAAGGAATAAAGAAGATCATGCTAGTCATCTCAGAATAGTTCTCCAAACTTCAAAAGATAGAAAGTTGTATGCCAAGTTCTCTAAGTGTGAGTTTTGGCTTGAGTTTGTGGCATTCTTTGGCCATATTTTTTCTGGAGAGGGAATTAAAGGTGATACTCAAAAAATAGAGGCAGTGTAGAATTGGCCTAGACCCACATCTCTAACTGATATTAGGAGTTCCTTGGGTTTGGCTAGCTATTGTAGAAGGTTTGTGGAGGGGTTCTCATCCATTTTGTCTCCTTTGACCAAATTGACTCAGAAGACAGTTAAGTTTCAATGGTCTTAAGCTTGTGAGAAAAGCTTTCAAGAATTTAAGAAAAGGTTGACTACTGCCCCAGTTTTGACCTTACCAGAAGGTACGCAATGTTTTGTTGTCTATTGTGATGTGTATAGAGTTGGTTTGGGTTACGTGTTAATGCAGAATGGCAAGGTTATAGCTTATGCCTCCAAACAGTTGAAAGTTCATGAGAAGAACTATCCAACACATGACTTAGAGTTCACTGTTGTAGTATTTACTTCGAAGATATGATGTAACTATTTGTATGGTGTTCATGTTGATGTATTCACTGACCACAAGAGCCTTCAATATGTGTTCACTCAGAAAGAGCTTAATCTCAGACAAAGGAGGTGGTTAGACTTGCTCAAGGATTATGACATGATTATTCTTTTTCACCCAGGTAAGGCTAATGTTGTTGCTGATGCATTTAGCAGGTTGTCTATGGGTAGTATTGCTCATGTTAAGGAAGAAAAGAGAGAGTTAGTGAAAGATGTGCATAGTCTTGCACGCTTAGGAGTTCGACTAATGGATTCCACAGAAAGAGGAGTAGTGGTGATGAATGGGCTGAATCTTCATTAGTGTCATAAGTTAAAGAAAAGCAAGACCAGTATCCTATTTTGCTAGAATTGAAGGCAAATGTTCATAAGAAAAAAGTATTAGCTTTTGAACAAGGGGGAGATGGTGTATTGAGATATCAAGGTAGATTGTGTGTACCAATGGTGGATGGACTCCAAGAGAGGATCATGGAGGAAGCTCATAGCTCCAGATATTCCATCCATCCGGGTTCCACAAAGATGTATTATGACTTGAAAGAGGTATATTGGTGGAATAGTATGAAGAAGGGAATTGCAAAATTTGTTACTAAGTGTTCAAATTGCCAACAAGTTAAAGTAGAGCATCAAAGGCGCAGTGGTTTGGCTCAGAATATAGAACTTTCAGAATGGAAGTGGGAGATGATTAATATGGATTTCATCAAAGGTTTACCAAGGTCTCGCAGGTAGCATGATTCCATTTGGGTGATTGTTGACAAAATAAGTCCACTATTTGCTAGTAAAGACTACTCATTCGGCAAAAGATTATGCTAAGTTGTATCTTTGAGAAGTAGTTAGACTTCATGGAGTTCTGGTCTCCATTATTTTAGACTGAGGTGTGCAATTTACTACACAGTTTTGGAAGTCTTTCCAAAAGGCTTGGGTTCAAAGGTGAACTTAAGTACTGTATTTCATCCTCAGACAGATGGGCAAGCATAGCGAACTATTTAGACCTCAGAGGATATTTTGAGGGAATCGATGATTGATTTAAAGGTAATTGGGATGATCACCAACCTCTAATTGAGTTTGTTTACAACAATAGTTACCACTCGAGCATCCAAATGGCTCCTTATGAAGCTTTTTATGGGAGAAGATGCAGATCTCCTATTGGATGATTTGAAGTTGGTGAATCAGGGTTGATAAGACCAGATTTAGTTCATCAAGTTATAGAAAAGGTGAAAGTGATTCAAGAGAGGTTAAATACGACAGAGTCGTCAGAAATCCTATACTGATGTTAGGAGAACGAAATTAGAGTTTCAAGTAGATGATTAGGTATATCTAAAAGTTTCACCCATGAAGGGTGTTATGAGGTTTGGTAAGAAGGGGAAACTTAGTCCCTAATATGTTGGACCTTATTGAATATCGAAGAGGATGGTAATGTAGCTTATGAGCTGGAGTTATCACAAGAGTTAGCAGCGGTACATCCGGTATTTCACATCTCCATGTTGAAGAAATGCATGGGCTATCCTTCATTGATCATACCAACTGAAAATATTGAAATCAATGATAGCTTATCTTATGAGGAGATCCCTATTCAGATTCTAGATCGCCAAGTTCGCAAGTTGAGGACTAAGGAAGTAGCATCAGTCAAAGTCCTTTGGAGGAACCAATTTGTTGAAGAAGCTACTTGGGAAGCTGAGGAGGACATGAAGAACAGATATCCACATTTCTTCAAATTCGGATAGGTTCTGAATTAAGGTACTAATCCTTTCTTTGTATTTATTTATAAGTTGGCATGTTGTTTTGCTTTTGCTTGTGGGTGCTTGAACTAAATGTTGCATGTTACACCCTTAGCATAGTAAGAGTAATCTCATTTGAGGACGAATGTTCCCAAGGGAGAGATATTGTAACATCTCGCAATTTGAAATAACTAGGAAGAACCTAAAAATTTGAAATAGTCTGTTTTGGAAAGAATGAAAATCTTGAAATTTTGTTAACTTAGGAAAAAGTGAGTTTTTGGTCAACTTCAAATGGCCATGACTTCTAGCATAGGATGAGTTAAAGGTATTTCCAAACATGGTAGGAGAGAGCTTGGAATGATCTTTCCAACTCCGCTGAGTTTGTGCAATTCCGAGTTCATATGAGTGAATTATGCCCTTTGGAAGTTGGGCTGTTGGAATAAGGAAAGTCAAATCCGGATTTTGAAAGGGTAGTTTGGTATTTTCCTTCCACAATTACAAATGATTTAACATTGTTTTAAGACTTGAGTTTTGAGTTCTGTAAATAGTAAAGTTGAAGTTCATTTCTTCAAAAGTATATGGAGGCTAGGTATTCCCAAAGAGTTTAAAATTTTTTCACATTTAAATAAGTAAAGAAACTTTGATTTCCAAAGAACCTCCGGGCTAGTTTTCATAAAAGAGTAATCGCTTTCTAAATGAAGCAAGAGGGGAAACTTTGATTTCCAAGATAGCCTTTGAGCTATGTTTTTGAGCACTAATCTCAAATCACAAAAAGAAGTATGTTTCTAAACATAACATCTAATATTATATTTTTGGGAGTAGTATAGAGCATCGATAAGGGGGAGAGTTCAGAAAACTCATATCCCCAAAAAATCATGTAGCATTATGGGTAGAAAAGGGTCATATTTTTAGTTCCTTTAGTGTTTTTTATCATAGACTTATGGATCCCCTTACTAGTTCAGGTTCTACACACTCGACAAGGTATAGGACGGCCTTGGTAGCGTGAGGCAAAACACTATATCATCACAATAGCTTTTACGTGATGGTTGTCGGTTAAAGAAACTCCCACATAAGTAATTGTATTCTTATATACACAGTTACTTGTATTTTTACATACATTTAAGAGTTTTAGTGTATCTTTGTATACACACAAAGTTGACATCATGTTTTAAACATATTTTCTTGATATTCCACTTGTTTTAAACTGCTTTATATTGAAATAAGTTTAGTTATGTTGAGTTGAGTTGAGCCAGGTAAGTTTTTCAGATTTCATTCAGGCCTATGTTGTGTTTAGCATTTCAACTAGCATACTCATACATTTAATGTGCTGATGCTAGTTGGCCTGCATCTTATTATGAATCAGACACAGGTAACTTGGATCGGCATCCAGCGCATCGTTGATCCAGTGAGCAGTTCAGAGTCTGTTGGTGAGCCTTCTTACATTACGGAGGAATCATTTACTTTGCATTCAATATTTTTCATTGTTAGGATGATCGGGGGTCTTGTACCGACATTGCACTTTGTTTTAGAGGCTTCATAGACAGTTAGTAGTTTAGTTGTCTTTACATTATCATTTCATATGTTAAGACTTGAGTTGCCATTTTTGGCCAAGTTGAATGTTTGACTTTTAAGCATTCTCAGTATTTTATTATTCAAGTGAGTATAGTGCTATTGATCATTATAAATATGTATAGAGTCTTTCGCTAAGTAAGTCAGGCCAAGGGTTCACTTGGAGCCAACAATGGTTCTCGAGTGCTAGTCCCACCAAGGGCGTAGGCTCGGGGAGTGACAAACTTGGTATCAGAGCCCATTGTTCAAGATCCCTAGGGAGTCTATGAAATCGTGTCAGTAGAGTCCTAGTTATCAGTGTGAAGCGCGCCACATCTAAAATTAGGAGGCTGCAACACTTAGGAAATTTTCTCACTTTTTTTACACTCATTTCGTGCGTTACAATTTGATCTCTAAAAAGTTTCTTCTAATTTGTGCTTACACGTGTTTCCAGATAATCATGCCTCCATGAAGAGCTATCAGAGGTCGTTCTGCTAGATGTAATGTTGAGGAACAAGAGTTATCAAATGCACCTGAAGTGCAACCTCAAGGAAAGTTACCAATGCTGAGTTCCGTGAGGCTATCCGAATGTTGAGCCAAGTTGTGACCAATAAAGCTGGGCAACAAAGTGGAGCTAGACAGGAAGTGGCTAATACTTCTAGGATCCGAGAGTTCTTGAGGATAAAACCTCCAAGTTTCATGGGTTTGAGCACTACTAAGGATTCGCAGAATTTTATTGAGGAACTAAAGAAAGTATTTTAGGTCATGGATGCTGCCGATATTGAGCGAGTTGAACTAGCTACATATCAACTAAAGAATGTTGGTAGTTCTTGGTTTGATCAGTGGAAAGAGGGTAGAGTTGAGGATGCACCACCTCCTAGTTGGGCTTGATTTTAAGAGGCTTTTTTGGGGTGTTTCTTTCCCCGAGAACTGAAAGAGGCTAAGGTATAAGAGTTCCTCACACTTAAGCAAGATTCTGTAAGTGTTCATGAGTATGGGTTGAAGTTCACCGAATTGTCCCATTATGCTTTGGAAATGGTTGCGGACATGAGGAGTAGAATGAGCTTGTTTGTTGCTGGGTTAGCTCATTTGTTGAGTAAAAAAGTAGGGCCACAATGCTGATAGGTGACATGGATATCTCAAGGTTGATAGTCTATGTGCAGCAGGTAGAGGAAGAGAAGTTGAGGGATAAAGATGAGTTTAAGATTAAGAGGGTTAAGATGGGGAATGAGTCTGGGTAGCAGAAGAGTAATGCTAATCGGTCATCCTTCCAACAAAAACAGAAGGGACATGTTCCATCATCTGCTAGTGCACCTGCACCTAAGAACAAAGGTGAGTACTATAGTTAAAATTTCAGAGCTAAACCTTCCTATTCTCAGGGTAGCCTTGCGCAAGGGGTAGTAATCCTCCTGCCTGCACTAAGTGTGGTAAGACCCACTTGAGTACATGTTGTGAGGGCTCCACTGGTTGTTTCAAGTGTGGTCATACTGGTCACTTCATATGAGAATGTCCAAAGAACAAGTAGGGTAATGGTAACGGGGGCAATAGAGCCTAGTCTTCTTGTCGCTCCACCAGACAAAGATGCACCTAGAAGGGCTACTTCCGGTACTAGTGGAGGAAGAAACCACTTGTATGCTATCAATAGTCACCAAGAGCAAGAGTATTCACCAGATATTGTCACTTGTATGATCCAAGTCTTTGACTTTACTGTTCATGCTTTTCTAGACCTAGGAGCGAGTTTATCTTTTCTAACGTCATATGTTGCTATGAATTTTGATGTTATTCCTGAGCAACTTAGTGAACCATTCAGTGTTTCTACACCCGTTGGTGAGTCTATTCTAGTAGAGAGAGTCTATCCTTATTGTCCCATTTTCGTCAATCACAGAAGTACCATGGCTGATTTAATTAAGTTAGACATGGTAGATTTTGATGTCATTCTTAGTATGGACTGGCTTCATGCCTATTATGCCTCAGTTGATTGTAGAACTCGAGTTGTCAAGTTTCAATTTCCAAATGAGCCATTCTTAGAGTGTAAAAGTAGTTCAACAGTGCCTAAGGGTCATTTTAATTCGTATCTTAAGGCAAGGAAGTTAGTTTCTAAGGAGTGTGTCTATCACTTAGTCCGAGTTAATGACTCTAGTATTGATATACCTCCTATCCAGTTAGTTCTAGTAGTAAAAGAGTTCCTAGAAGTCTTTCCAGATTATCTACCCAGAGTCCCTCCTGAGCGAGAGATAGACTTCGGTATAGATATTGTCCCATGTACTCATCCTATATCTATTCCGCCATATAGAGTGGCACCACCAGAGTTGAGAAAGCTTAAGAAAAGTTAAAGGATCTCTTAGATAAGGGCTTTATTCGACCAAGTGTCTCACCTTGGGGCGCTCTGGTCTTAGTTGTAAGTATGAAAGATGGTTCTCTTAGGATGTGTATAGATTACCGCCAATTGAACAAGGTCACCATCATCAAGAATAAGTATACTCTTCCGAGAATTGATGATCTTTTCAATCAGCTTCAGGGTGCTTCTTGTTTTTCAAAAATAAACCTCAGATCTAGCTACCATCAGTTGAAAGTAAGGCAATATGATATTCCAAAGACAACGTTTAGGACCCGTTATGGTCATTATGAGTTTCTGGTCATGTCGTTCTGTTTGACTAATGCACCTGCAGCTTTTCTGGACCTTATGAATAGAGTTTTCAAACCTTATTTAGATATGTTTGCTATCGTCTTTATTGATGACATACTAATCTATTCAACGAATGAAGAAGATCATGCTAACCATCTCAAAATAGTTCTTTACACTTTAAAAGATAAGGAGTTATATGCTAAATTCTCTAAATGTGAGTTTTGGCTTGAGTCTATGGCATTCTTAGGCCATATTATATCTGGAGAGGGAATTAAAGTTGATACTCAATAAATTGAGGCAGTGCAGAATTGGCCTGTACCCACATCTCCAACTGATATTAGGAGTTTCTTGGGTTTGGTTGGCTATTATAGAAGGTTTGTAGAGGGGTTCTCGTCTATTTCGTGTCCTTTGACCAAATTGATTAGAGACAATTAACTTTCAATGGTCTGAAGCTTGTGAGAAAATCCTTCAGGAATTGAAAAAGAGGTTGACTACTACCCCAGTTTTGACCTTACCAAAAGGTACTCAAGGTTTTGTGGTGTATTGTGATGCATCTAGAGTTTGCTTAGGTTGTGTGTTAATGCAGAATGACAAAGTTATAGGTTATGCCTCTAGATAGTTGAAAGTTCATGAGAAGAATTACCCAACCCATGACATAGAGTTAGCTGTTGTAGTATTCGCTTTGAAGATATGGCGTCGTTATTTGGATGGTGTTCATGTTGATGTATTCACTGATCACAAGAGCCTTCAATATATGCTCACATAAAAAGATCTTAATCTCAAACAAAGGAGGTGGTTAGAATTGCTCAAGGATTATGACATGAGTATGCTTTATCACCTAAGTAAGGATAATGTTGTTGATGATGCCTTGAGAAGGTTGTCTATGGGTTGTACCGCTCATGTTGAGGAAGAAAAGAGAGAGTTAGTGAAAGATGTGCATAGACTTGCACGATTAGGAGTCCGACTACTGGATTCCACAGAAGGAGAAGTAGTGGTGATGAATGGGGCTGAATCATCATTAGTGTCAGAAGTGAAAGCAAAGCAAGTCCAAGATCTTATTTTGCTTGAATTGAAGGCAAATGTTCATAAGCAAAAAGTATTAGCTTTTGAATAAGGGTGAGATGGTGTATTGAGATAACAGGACTCCAATAGAGGATCATAGAGGAAGCTCATAGGTCTAGATATTCCATTCATCTGGGTTCCACAATGAAGTATCATGACTTGAGAGAGGTATATTGGTGGAATAGTATGAAGAAGGGCATTGCAAAATTTGTTGGGAAGTGTCCAAATTGCCAATAAGTTAAAGTAGAGCACCAAAGGCCTGGGTGTTTGGCACATGATATAGAACTTCCGGAATGAAAGTGGGAGATGATTAATATGAATTTCATCACAAGTTTTCCAAGGTCTCACAGGCAGCATGATTCCATTTGGGTGATTGTCGATAGAGTGACAAAATCAGACCACTTTTTGCTGGTAAAGACCACCCATTTGGCAGACTATTATGCTAAGTTGTATCTTCAAGAAGTAGTTAGATTCATAGAGTTTCGGTCTCCATTATTTCAGACAGAGATGAGCAATTTACTGCACAGCTTTGGAAATCATTCCAAAAAGTCTTGGGTTCAAAGGTGAACTTAAATGCTGCATTTTATTCTCAGACAAATGGGCAAGCAGAGCGCACTATTCAAACCTAAGAGGATATGATTAGGGCATGTGTGATTGATTTCAAAGGTAATTGGGATGATCACCTACCTCTAATTGAGTTTGCATACAACAATAGTTACCACTCGAGCATCCAAATGGCTCCTTATGAAGCTCTTTATGGGAGAAGATGCAGACCTCCTATTGGATGGTTTGAAGTTGGTGAATCAGGGTTGATAGGACCAGATTTAGTTTATCAAGCTATGGAGAAGGTGAAAGTGCTTCAAGAAAGGTTTAAAATGGCACAGAGTCATCAGAAATCCTACAATGATATTAGAAGAAGGGAATTAGAGTTTGATGTAGATGATTGGGTATATCTAAAAGTTTCACCCATGAAGGGTGTTATGAGGTTTGGTAAGAAGGGGAAGCTTAGTCCCCGGTATATTGGACCTTAGCGAATATCCAAGAGGATTGGCAGTGTAGCTTATGAGTTGGAGCTACCATAAGAGTTAGTAGCGGTTCATCCGATATTTCACATCTCCATGTTGAAGAAATGCATGGGCGATCTTTCATTGATCATACCAACTAAAAATATTGAAATCAAGGATAGTTTATCTTATGGGGAGATCCCTGTTAAGATTCTAGATCGCCAAGTTCGCAAGTTGAGGACAAAAGAAGTATCATCAGTCAAAGTCCTTTGGAGGAACCAATTTGTTGAGGAAGCTACTAGGGAAGCTGAGAAGGATATGAAGAAGAGATATCCGCATCTCTTCGAATCAGGAGAAGTTCCAAATTAAGGTACTTATCCTTTCTTGGTATTTATTTATAAATTGGCATGTTGTTTTGCATTTGCTTATGGGTGATTGAACTCAATGTTGCATGTTACACCTATAGCCTAGTAAGAGTAATCTCATTCGAGGACGAATGTTTCCAAATGGGATATATTGTAACATCTCACAAATTGAAATAACTAGGAAGAAGCTAATAATTGAATATAGTCATTTTTGGGAAGAATGAAAATCTGGAAATTTTGTCAAATTAGAATAAGTTGATTTTTGGCCGACCTCAAATGGCCATAAATTCTAGCTCATGATGAGTTAGAGGTACTCCTAGATATGGTAGGAAAGCTCTTGGAATGATCTTTCCAACGCCATTGAATTTGAGTAATTCTGAGTTCGTATGAATGAGTTATGCCCTTGGGAAGTTGGGCTGTTGGAATAAAAAAAGTCCAATCCGAATTTTGAAAGGGTAGTTTGGTCTTTTCCTTGCCTAATTATTTTATTTTATTTTTGGTAATTAAGTTAGGGTCTAATCAAAATTAGATCAGTTTACGATTTTACCAAAATATGCTAGGGCATGGAGAAAGGGAAAAGAAGAGGAGAAAGGAGAAAAGAAGCAAGATTCGTCATGATCATCGAGTTTAGCTTGTGGATTTCGTCGGGAGTGATCCCTACAAGGTATGTGAGTTCACACAGCATTGGATTTGTTTACCCATGTGCCAAACATGTTTAATTTAGCATGAATTCATCCTACAAATTGAAAGTTTGAATGTTCTTGATATGTGTTCTTGAATTTACTTTCATTCTTGAATTTGGGATGATATTGATGAATTCTTGAGAGTTTAAGGTTGAAATCAGAGTTTTTTTGAGTTGGGTTCTTGGGTACATTTGTTGGGTATTTGAATCTAAAGAAGATTTGAGAAGAAGAATATAATTTAGGCAAATTGGGGCTGGAAAATGAAGAAGAATATTAGTCAGGCAAATTTAGGCACTGGCTCCACGTCGCGGACCTGCTCCCTAGATTTGGGAAAACTTTCTTCACATCGCGGAGCTGTCACGGACCGTTCTGCCTCAAAATTGATTTCACAACAAAAAATTTAAATACATCTCCGCGTCGCGGACCAGCTTTCAGACAGTGATTTCTTGTTATTTTCTCATGTTTAGCTATCTAAAACACTTCTAAAGATCATGAGATCTTTCCTATCACAAATCACAATCCTTGAATCCATAATTCAATTCAAGGAAATTTAAGAGTCAAGTCTAGAAGATAAGAAGCGAGTCAAGAGAGGTTCTTAGAGTTTTCCAAAAGTGTTTTCCAAATGTTTTAACTTTGTTTTAAGACTTAAAGTTCAAGTTGAGTAAAGATTAAAGAGTATAGTTTGAAGTTCATCTCTTAAAAACTATATGGAGAATATGTATTCCCAAAGGGTTTAAAATATTTTCACATTTGAACAAGAAAGGAAACCTCGGTTTCCAAAGAGCCTTCAGGCTAGTGTTTAGAAAAGAGTAATCGTTTTCTAAATGAAGCAAGAGGGGAAACTTTGATTTCCAAGATAGCCTTTGAGCTAAGTTTTTGAGCACTAATCTCAAATCACAGAAAGAAGTATGTTTTAAATATAAGGATTAATATTGAGCACAGATATGGGGGAGAGTTCAGACAACTCACAACCCCAATAAACCATGTAGCCATCAAGGGTAGAAAAGGGTCATACATTTTAGATGATTCCTTTAGTGATTTTTAGCATAGACTAGTGGATTCACTTAGTAGTTCAGGTTCTATACCTTCGGCAAGGTATAGGACGGCCTTGGTAGCGTGAGGTAAAATGTTATATCATCATAATAGCTCTTACGTGATGGTTGGTAGTTGGAGAAACTCCCACAGAAGTAATTGTATTCTTATATTCACAGTTATTTGAATTTTTACATACTTTTTAGAGTTTTAGTGTATCTTTGCATACACACAGAGTTGACATTGTATTATAAATATCTTTTCTTTATATTGCACTTACTTTAAATTGCTTTATATTGAAATGAGTTCAGTTATGTTTAGTTGAGTTGAGCCAGGTAAGTTCTTCAGATTCCTTTCAAGCCTATGTTGTGTTTAGCATTCCAACTCGCATACTCGTACATTCAATGTACTAATGCCAGTTGGCTTGCATCTTATTATGATGCAGACACGGGTAACTAAGATCGGCATCCAGCGCATCGTTGATCCAGTGAGCAATTCAGAGTTTGTTGGTGAGCCTCCCTGCATTTGGGAGGACTCTTTTACTTTGCTTTTAGTATTTTTCATTGTTAGGATTATCTAGGGTCTTGTCTCGACATCTCTCTTTGTTTTAGAGGCTTCATAGATAGTTAGTAGTTCAGTTGTCTTTACATTATCATTTCATATGTTAAGACTTCAGTTGCCATTACTGGCCAACTTGAATGCTTGACTTTTAAGCATTCTCAATATTTTATTATTCAAGTGAATATAGTGCTATTGATTATTATAAATATCCATAGAGTCTTCCACTGAGTAAGTAAGTCAGGCCAAGGGTTCGCTTGGGGCCAGCAATGGTTCTCGAGTGCTAGTCCCACCTAGGGCATAGGCTCGGGACATCACATAATCATGAAAATTCAAACTAACGTATCTGTAGGTTTTTTTCAAGAATTATTATTATCCTAAAAGATATGATTTTTTTTATTTGGTATATACCAATTCATAAGTTCATAATCACATTTTTACTATAAATGCCTAGTTATATGCGATCTCCAAACAACGTACATTTGATGACTTTATCCTAAAATTATTTACTTATCATTACTAAAATTCCAGTTGATATATCTATACATTTTTCAAAATTCATTAATCATATCCTAAAAGATATCAGTATTTCTGAATATGATATGCCAATTAATAAGTCCACAAATACATTTTACTATAAATGCTCAATGCAATCTCTTTCATAACCACCATCAAGAAAAATAGAATCTTTTACATAGTTTATTACATCTCAAGCAAGGTTTCTACTTATTAACTTTTTATTTATATGATTTTTAATGTATGAGTGTATGCATGAGTGATTTTTATGAGATTATTTACTATTTTAAGCTAATTATTCATATAATGTTATTTTATGTGTAGCTAGAATGAATACTTTCATCAACAACAACAAGTTCAACAAGAAGAAAGTAGTGTTCATAATGGGAGCAACAGGAACGGGAAAATCTCGCCTCTCTGTTGACCTTGCCACCCATTTTCGAGGAGAAATAATCAACTCGGACAAAATGCAAGTATATAAGGGACTGGATATCGTGACCAACAAGATCACACACGCTGATAAACAAGGTGTACGACACTATTTGCTAGGTATATATATTCGAAAAAGACAATTATTTTGAGTAGGTTATTTTAATGTGAATATTAATTGACAGTTGTTTTGTTACCCAATTTTTTAGGTCAAATTGAGCCAGATTCCGACTTCACGACCAAAGATTTCTTGCTGAAGTCCATAGTCTACATAGAAATAATTTTAAAGACTCAATGTGTTCCAATTATTGTTGAAGTGTCAAATTCGTATATTGAAGAACTTGTGGAAGACCCTGTGTTCATGTTCAAGTACAAGTACTATACTTGCTTTATTTGGATTGATATAGGTCAATCAGTCTTGAACCGTAGGGTTGACACGAGGGTTGATGAAATGGTCAATGTAGGTTGTTTTTGTAGTTATTTTATATATGAATCAAAATATAATAATGACTCTAACTAAAACATTTCTTATATAGTTTTCTTAATAATACTTTTTATTTTCAAATATTTGTTCAACTAAATAAAACTATTCATAAATTTATGTTGCATGCATGCCTGGTGGATAAGGTACGGCAAATTTTCATTCAAGATGCAGATTACACCAAAGGAATCCGATGGTCCATTGGTGTCCCTGAAATGGCCAGATATTTAAGGGAAGAAAAAAATATAGACAGAGATGATGAATCAAAGAAAAGGATTCTTCAAGCTTCAATTTCAAGTATCAAGCGTAATACTCGTATATTAATTTGTGCCAAACTTGACAAGATTCAACAATGAATAAATGAGAAAATGTGGTCGGTGCTTCATATTATTGGTACTGACGAAGCATTAAGGAATACTATTTTACAACCATGGCTAGATATTGTGACAAGATTTCTAAAAAATTATGATCACAATATTAGTATTGAGTGTACATAACCTATCACTATCTCTATCTTGTGTTATCTTGTCTCTTTGTCACTTTAATTTTTGACCTATTTTGTATAGTTTGTATCGAACTACAGATATATATACTATTCTTGTCTATAAAACATTGTAATTCATAGAGCAAATATTTAAGCATTATAAAAATATTTATTTTAAGGTCCGATCTATGCCCAAGCCCCAAGTCCAAGTCCAAGTCTTTGATATTTAATATATATTAATATAAATACGTACCTACACAATTACATGAGATCATTCTTAATGTCAAGGTAATACACTGAAAAAATAAATGACTATAAATGTTTGGGAAGATTCTAACCTTAAAGAATTTTAATGAATAAAATTCTTAACTCCAAATTTAAAATTGTTACATAGACAAAGAAGAGAAAATAATAAATTTGCAATCTATCGGTAAGGATCATTTAAGGAAATATATTGTACCTAATTCAATCACGATGATGGAAGCTTGATTCAATAAAACATTTCTCTATTATTACGTGCTACACTAGTAAATATAAATAATTGTAATTGAAACAGTTATCGATAATTGTTCCTTCCTTTCAAATTGATTTAGACTTAGCACTTATGACGTGTTGTTAAATAGTGTATGAATTGACGCATTATCACTTGAATGTATTTCGTTATAAAAATTATTGAGTTCTTTTTACAATCCTTTCGAAATCCATATTTTCGTCAATCTAGTATGTGATCTCATAAAAATGTGCATCTAGAAACTTCATCCTAAAATTATTTAAGCCTAATCACCCAAATTCAAGCTGACGCATCTGTAGGTTTTATTCAAGAATTATTCTTATAGAAAAAGATATGAAATTTTTTTAAATTTTGTATATACCAATTCATAAGTTCGTAATCACATTTTTACTCTAAATGCCCAGTTATATGTGATCTCCAAACAATGTACATTTGATAACTTTATCCTAAAATTATTTACTTGTCATTCCCAAAATTCCAATTGACATATCTATACATTTTTCAAAAGTCATTGATCTTATCCTAAAATATATCAGTATTTCTGAATATGGTATGCCAATTAATAAGTCCACAAATACATTTTACTATAAATGCTCAATGCAATCTCTTTCGTAACCACCATCAAGAAAATATATTCTTTTACATCTCAAGCAAGGTTTCTACTTATTAACTTTATATTTATAAGATTTTTTAATGTATGAGTGTATGCATGAGTGATTTTCATGAGAATATTTACTATTTTAAACTAATTATTATTATGATTTTATTTTTTGTGTAGCTAAAATGAATACTTTCATCAACAACAACAACAAGTTCAACAAGTAGAAAGTGGCGTTCATAATGCGAGCAATAGGAACAGGAAAATCTCGTCTCTCTATTGACCTTGCCACCCATTTTCGAGGAGAAGTAATCAACTCGGACAAAATGCAAGTATATAAGGGACTTGAAAATGTGACCAACAAGATCACACATGCTGAGAAACAAGGTGTATCACACTATTTGATAGGTATACATATTGGGAAAAGACATTTTTTGTGATTCTGTTATTTTAATGTTAATATTAATTGACAATTATTTTGTTTCACAATTTTCTAGGTGAAATTGAGCCAGATTCATGGCTGAAGATTTCTGTGTGATGTCTATTGTCTACATAGAAAAAATTTTGAAGACTCAATGTGTTCCAATTATCGTTAGAGGGTCAAATTCTATATTGAAAAACTTGTGGAAGACCCTGTGTTCATGTTCAAATAGAAGTATGACAGTTGCTTTATTTGGATTGATGTAGAACAATCTGTCTTGAACCATAGAGTTGACACGAGAGTTGATGAAATGGTCAATGCAGGTAGTTTTTGTAGTTATTTTATATATGAATCAAAATATAATAATGACTTTAACTAAAACTTTACTTATATAGTTTCATAGTAATACTTTTGCTATCAAATATATGTTCAACTAAATAAAACTAATCTTAAATTTATGTTGCATGCAGGGCTGGTGCATGAGGTGCGGCAAATTTTCATTCCAGATGCAGATTACACCAAAGGAATCCGACGATCCATTGGTGTCCTTGAAATGGCCAGATATTTAAGGGAAGAAAAAAATATAGACGGAGATGATGAATTAAAGAAGATGATTCTTCAAGCTTCAATTTCAAGTATCAAGCGTAATACTCGTATATTATTTTGTAACCAATTTGATGAGATTCAATGATTAATAAATGAGAAAATGTGGTCGGTGCATCATATTATTGATTCTGACGTTTTCAAAGATGATAGAAAAGAAGTTGTTGACGAACGATGGAGGAATACTTTTTTGCAACAATGCCTAGATATTTTGAAAAGATTTCTCAAAAATGATGATCAAAATATTATTATTGAGTGTACATAAACTATCATTATCTCTATCTTGTGTTATTTTTTCTCTTGGTCACTTTAATTTTTGACCTATTTTGTACAGTTTGCATCGAACTACAAATATATGTACTATTCTTGTCTGTAAAAAACATTGTTATTTATAGAGCAAATATTTAAGCTTTATAAAAATATTTATTTTAAGGTTCGATCCAAGCATAAGCCCCAAGGCCAAGTCCAAGTCTTTGATATTTAATATATATTAATATAAATATGTACTTGCACAATTACATGAGTTCATTCTTAATGTCAAGGTAATAGAGTCTAAAATAAATGGCTATAAATGTTTGGGAAGATTCTAACCTTAAAGAATTTGAAAGAATAAAATTCTTAACTCCAAATTTAAAATCGTTGCATAGAGAAAGAAGATAAAATAATAAATTTGCAATCTATCGAAAAGGATCATTTAAGGAAACTAGTTGGGAGAATCTGGGCACTTGCTCTATGTCGCGGACCTGCTCCCTAGAATTGGGAAAAATTCCTTCGCATCACAGAGTGGTCACGGACCGTTCTACCTCAAAATTGATTTCACGACCAAAAATTTAAATACATCTCTGCGTCACGGACCAACTTTAAGACAGTGATTTCTTGGTATTTTCTCATGTTTAGCTATCTAAAAACACTCATAAACATGATGAGATCTTTCCTATCACAAATCACAATCCTTGAATCCATAATTTAATTCAAGGAAAGTCAAGAGTCAAGTCTAGAAGATAAGAAGCAAGTCAAGAGAAGTTCTTAGAGTTTTCCAAAAGTCTTTTCCAAATGTTTTAACTTTGTTGTAAGACTTAAAGTTCAAGTTGAGTAAAGATTAAAGAGTTAAGTATGAAGTTCATCTCTTAAAAAGTATATGGGGACTATGTATTACCAAAGGGTTTGGAATGTTTTCACATTTGAACAAGAAAGGAAACCTCGGTTTCCAAAGAGCCTTCGGGCTAGTTTTCAAGAAAAAGTAATCGCTTTCTAAATGAAGCAAGAGGGGAAACTTTAATTTTCAAGATAGTCTTTGAGCTAATCTCAAATCACAAAAAGAAGTATGTATTTAAACATAAGAGCTAATATTATATTTTTGGGAGTAGTATTGGGCACCGATATGGGGGAGAGTTCATACAACTCATAACCCCCCTAAACCATGTAGCCATCATAGGTAGAAAAGGGTCATACTTTTTAAATGATTCCTTTAGTGCTTTTTAGCATAGACTTGTGGTTCCACTTAGTAGTTTAGGTTCTATACCCTCAGTAAGGTATAGGTCGGCCTTGGCAACGTGAGGCAAAACACTGTATCATCACAATAGATCTTACATACACAGAAGTAATTGTATTCTTTTATACATAGTTATTTGTATTTTCACATACATTTAAGAGTTTTTGTGTATCTTTGAATACACACAGAGTTGACATCATGTTTTAAACATCTTTTCTTTATATTGCACTTATTTTAAACTACTTTATATTGAAATAAGTTTAGTTATGTTGAGTTAAGTTGAGCCAGGTATGTTTTTCAACTTTCTTTCAAGCCTATGTTGTGTTTAGCATTCCAACACGCATACTCGTACATTTAATGTGTTGATGCTAGTTGGCTTGCATCTTATTATGATGCAGGCACAAATAACTAGGATCGACATCCAGTGCATTGTTGATATAGTGAGCAGTTCAGAGTTTGTTGGTGAGCCTCCTTTCATTACGGAAGACTCCTTTACTTTGCTTTCAATATTTTTCTTTGTTAGGATGATCGGGGGTCTTGTCCAGACATTCCTCTTTGTTTTAGAGGCTTCATAGATAGTTAGTAGTTCAGTTGTCTTTACATTATCATTTCATATGTTAAGACTTTAGTTGCCCTTTTTGGCCAAGTTGAATGCTTGAATTTTAAGTATTCTCAGTATTTTATTATTCAAGTGAGTATAGTGTTATTGATCATTATAAATATGCATAGAGTCTTCCGTTGAGTAAGTAAGTTAGGCCAAGGTTCGCTTGGGGCTAGTAATGGTTCTCGAGTGCCAGTCCCGCCCAGGGCGTAGGCTCAGGGCATGACATAATAATCCAAATTCAAACTGACATATCTGTAGGTTTTTTTCAAGAATTATTCTTATCCTAAAAGATATGATTTTTTTTTTAAAAATTTGGTTTGTACCAATTCATAAGTTCATAATCACATTTTTACTATAAATGCCTAGTTATATGCGATCTCCAAACAATGTACATTTGATAACTTTATCCTAAAATTATTTACTTATCATTACCAAAATGCCAGTTGACATATCTATACATTTTTCAAAAGTCATTGATCTTATCCTAAAAGATATCAGTATTTTTGAATATGGTATGCTAATTAATAAGTCCACAAATACATTTTACTATAAATGCTCAATGCAATCTCTTTCGTAACCACATAAAAAAATATATATTGTTTTACATAGTTTATTACATCTCAAGCAAGGTTTCTGCTTATTAACTTTATAGATATAAGATTTTTTAATGTATGACTGTATGCATGAATGGTTTTCATGAGAATATTTACTATTTTAAACTAATTATTATTATGATTTTGTTTGATGTGTAGCAAAAATGAATACTTTTATCAACAACAACAACAACAAGTTCAACAAGAAGAAAGTGGTGTTCATAATGGGAGCAACATGAATAGGAAAATCTCGTCTCTTTGTTGAACTTGCCACCCATTTTCATGGAGAAATAATCAACTCGGACAAAATGCAAGTGTATAAGGGACTTGAAATCGTGACCAATAAGATCACACACGCTGAGAAAAAAGGTGTACGACACTATTTGCTAGGTATACTTATTCTAAAGAGACATTTTTTTGTGATTCGTTTATTTTAATGTGAATATTAATTGAGAGTTATTTTGTTTCACAATTTTTTAGGTGAAATTGAGCCAGATTCTGACTTCACAGCCGCAGATTTCTCTCTAAAGTCCATTGTCTACATAGAAAATATTTTGAAGACTCAATGTGTTCCAATTATTGTTGTAGGGTCAAATTCGTATATTGAAAAACATGTGGAATACCCTGTGTTCATATTCAAATATAAGTATGACAGTTGCTTTATTTGGATTGATGTAGAGCAATCCAGCTTGAACCGTAGAGTTCACACGAGGGTTGGTGAAATGGTTAATACAGGTAGTTTTTATTGTTATTTTATAGATGAATCAAAATATAATAATAAATCTAACTTAAACTTTTCTTATATAGTTTTCTTAATAATACTTTTGGTTTTCAAATATATGTTCAACTAAATAAAACTATTTTTAACTTTATCTTGCATACAGGGCTGGTGGATGAGGTGCGACAAATTTTCATTACAGATGCAGATTACACCAAAGGAATCCGACAGTCCATTGGTGTCCCTAAAATGGCCAGATATTTAAAGGAAGAAAAAAATGTAGACGAAGATGATGAATCAAAGAAGATGATTCTTCAAGCTTCGATTTCAATTATAAAGCGTATTACTCGTATATTAATTTGTAACAAACTTGACAAGATTCAACAATTAATAAATGAGTAAATGTGATCGGTGCTTCATATTATTGCTACTGACGTTTTCAAAGAAGATAGAAAAGAAGTTGTTGACGAAGCACGCAGCAATACTGTTTTAGGACCATGCCTAGATATTGTGAATAGATTTCTCAAAAATGATGATCACAATATTATTATTGAGTGTACATAATCTTGTGTTATTTTGTTTCTTGGTCACTTTAATGTTTGACCAATTTTGTACAGTTTGTATCGAACTAGAAATATATTTACTATTCTTGTCTGTAAAAAATTGTTATTTAAAGAGCAAATATTTAAGCTTTATAAAAATATTTATTTTAAGGTCCGATCCAAGCCCAAGCCCCAAGTCCAAGTCCAAGTCTTTAATATTTGATATATATTAATATAAATACATACTTACACAATTACATGAGATCATTCTTAATGTCAAGGTAATAGAGTAAAAAATAAATGTCTATAAATGTTTGGGAAGATTCTAAACTTAAAGAATTTGAAAGAATAAAATTCGTAACTCCAAATTTAAAATTGTTACATAGACAAAGAAGAAAAAATAATACATTTGCAATCTATCGGTAAGGATCATTTAAGGAAATATATTCTACATAATTCAATAACGATGATGGAAGCTTCATTCAATAAAACATTTATCTATTATTACATGATGCACAAGTAAATATAAATAATTGTAATTGAAATAGTTATTGATAATTGTTCCTTCCCTTCTGATTGAATTAGACTTAGCACTTATGACGTATTGTTAAATAATGTTTGAATTGACGCATTATCACTTGAATGTATTACTTCAGAAATATTATTCAGTTCTTTTTACAATCCTTTGGAAATCCATATTTTCGTCAATCTTGTATGTGATCTCATAACAATATGCATCTAGAAACTTCATCCTAAAATTATTTAAGCCTAATCACCCAAATTCAAGCTGACATATATGTAGGTCCTTTTCAAGAATTATTTTTACCCTAAAAGAAATGAATTTTTTTAAAATTTGGTATATACCAATTCATAAGTTCATAATCACATTTTTACTATAAATGCCCAATTATATGTGATCTCTAAATAATGTACATTTGATAAATTTATCCTCAAATTATTTACTTGTCATTACCAAAATTCCAGTTGACATATCTATACATTTTTCAAAAGTCATTGATCTTATCCTTAAAGATATCAATATTTCTGAATATGGTATGCCAATTAATAAGTCCACAAATACATTTTACTATAAATGCTCAATGCAATCTCTTTCATAATCAGCATCAAGAAAAATATATTCTTTTACACAATTTATTACATATCAAATATGGTTTCTACTTATTAACTTTATATTTATAAGATTTTTTAATGTATTAGTGTATGCATGAGTGGTTTTCATGAGATTATTTTCTATTTTAAACTAATTATTATTATTATTTTATTTTATGTAGAGCTAAATTGAGTACTTTCATCAACAACATCAACAAGTTCAACAAGAGGAAAGTGGTGTTCATAATGGGAGCAACAGGAACGAGAAAATCTCGTCTCTCATGAGATTATTTACTATTCGTAAATTTATGTTGCATGCAGGGCAAGTGGATGAGGTGTGGCAAATTTTCAATCCAGATGCAGATTTGTCATGACCCAAAAATGGATGTAATGGCACTGGTCTTATCTCACTAAGACAAGTTAGCCTAAAACTAAACCATTACAATAAAATGCGGAAATTTTATAATCAACTCAAAAATACCCCCAAAATCTGGTTGTCACGTGTACAAGACTCTAAAGTATTACAATTGATTCAAAAGATAAGCACAACTCTCAAATTACATTTTTGTAGAATAGAACAATATCACAATTAAGGAGAAAGAAGGTCCATTGAAATGACCAGCAACTACCTCACAAACCATTACAAGAAGCCTCAGACAAGGAGAACAGAAAATATCACAAAGGTCTGGTCTATTAACCAATAAAAAAAAGTAGTAGTAAGGGGTGAGTACCACACCACACGGTACTTAGCAAGTAAACCTCTAAACACAAGCTAAGGGGATAGAATACAGGTACTCCTTACACCCCAACCAAACCTCCACAGCTACAACCTGCATAAAACTAGCCCAACCTAACAGTTCACAGTTTGCAAGCATATTTCTCAACAACAACATTCTAACAATCACATATTCTCAACAACAAGCTCAATATTCATCAACTACAACCTCCACAACTACATCCTGCTTTAAACCAGCCCAACCTAACAGTTCACAGTTTACAAAGCACATAGTTCAACAACAATAGTCTAACAATTTCATACCTCAACAACGACAGTTTAATAATTTGATATCCTCAACAACAACACTCTAACAATTGCATATCTTCAACAACAGGCTCAATATTCATTAGTCACAAGTTCCACAGAAAGGCACTCACAAGATCAGCAACACACAGGATCAAGTTCACCAATAATAAAGAAGTGTAATGCAATGAAATGCAATGTCAAGTATAGTGATGCATGTCTAACCTAGTGATACACACCCGCTATCTCTCAGTCCGGGACCCATGGGGGACATATCTGTCCATGCATCCATCGCGGCACACGATTGGACCCTTCATAATAGTAGCCATCACAGTGCGCGATACGTCACTTGAAAAATCTTATCCATCGCGGCGCACGATACGTCCCTCGAAATGGTACATCCTCTTTAATTTCTTATTCTTTCTCAATTTACATAGCACTTGTCACAACCATGTCTTAGAACAATGCAAATGACATGTTCACACAAATAATAAGGAGATGACCATTTTCATAACATTGCACCATTCACAACAACACAATCATGATACAACATCAACAATGATTCAACAAACCTCTCAAACCATTCTAAACACATCACACAAACAATTAATCACATTGCCTTTCATTACCCCTTTTTCATCATTAGAGTTACTCAATGTGGACAAGTTAACCCATCACCAGTCTCATTACCCCCAAACACATATTACAAGGAAATACATGAATTCCATACACTTAGCAAGGGTTTAGAAATCCACTTGTCTCAATCAATCAAGAATTCACTCCAGAACTTGAGCCTTCCCCTTTCGTTGAACTTCCAACTCAAAGCAATCTAGTCAAATAAATTACCACAATAAGAGTTCAAAACTAACAACACTCATATTACTATGTGTTTTGCCTTGACCCAAAAGATCAGCCAAATTTATAATCAAGTTCCTAAATCTTGTGGCCAATTAACATTTCAATTATCATATTTTCCACGTTTCAAGCCTAGAGTTAAATCCAACTTATCCAAACACTACAACCCTAATAGCTTTCATGTAATATAATACATCCGAAATTTAATTACATATCTCAATATATCAAACTTGGATCTTAATATGAAAACTATAAGAAAATTCAAAAATCAATTACATAAAAGTTCCAGCACCCTAGAATTAAGCCAAACCCACTATATATATGTTATCCCAAAAGAAGTCACGTTGCGCAGCAAAAACAAACTTTCAAATTTGAGTTATTTTCTATCTAACAATCCAAGTCTCATGCTACTATTATTAGCAATCATTACTTTCCAATATTCTTAGCCGCAATTTCCAATTGCAACATCCAGTAGCATATATCCCAATTTTTAATTCCTTAATATCCAATGCATGCACTAATTACAAGATTTAAGCTTTGTTATTTCGTTTACCTGGAAGAGTTGTGTTCTTGATTCTTGTGATGCGTGTTGCGCTTATCTTCGTGTTTGCATGTAGAAATTTTGGTGGATTGTGGTATAACAAAAAAAGAGATTTTAACCCCCAATTAATCTTAATTCAATATTGGGTCAAGCGATAGGGTATTAATTATGAACTTGGCCCATTATTCACCAACTAAATAAATTAATTATTTAAAAATTATCTGTCAATTAAATACCCGTAGTTATCGAATAGTTCAAAATATCTCAAACACACTTTATCGACTGATCAGAAATAGCTCGAGACAACTATTGAGAGGGGTAAAATGGTAATTTTATAAATATTTCCAAAAATAACCTTGCGGGTCATTACATTATCCACCACTAAAATTCATGTTCGTCCTCGAACATAAACTAAAAGAAAGTCAAATACTAGGGGATACCAAGAGACTGAGGTATGACTCTCGGAGTTGTGGTCCTCTCTCCAGTGAACTCATCCTTAGGACCATTCCATCAAGATCAACTATCCAGAACTGAAATTTCAAACCAAAATTTTGGTACATCTTCTAATCATGAGTGATTACCAAGTCAAAGACTAACCATAAACCTAATCTGAACCCAAACTCACTGGACCATAACACAACCATCAAGATGACTCTTTTCTCACATAACCATGATAACATTCTGAATCAATATCGGCTACAACCAGAAGAAAATGTGAACTAACCAACACACACTCATAATGCACAAACCATCCTATATTTTGTCAATATTCCCTTTTCACATCAGAATCTTTCCATGACCTTAAGTTATAAAAATATGATCTAAAGACATCGAGTACTCAGTAAGGGAGAATCAAACTTATATAACCCCAAAGAAGGAAATGATTAAGTAAACACCTAATAAGCGATAGACTTCAAAATGTAGAACCTCTAACAACACTCTTAGACAATTGCAACTCTTCATAGCTCTTATATAAGTTCTCATAAGTAAGGTTGTGCGTGTAGAATTACTAGTATACTTCAACTATCCCAAAAAAAAAAAAAACACCAAATCTATCATAACTAAAATAACCAAGTATGTCCAAGGATCCTACCCTATCAAGAGTACATAAGAGGATCGGTACATCTGATCCACCACTAGGGATACACCCATAGATGTGGAAACAATCGTAGCATAAGCAGCGAATCATACTCCAAATAATGTCCAGTATGAAGAATGTGGTCACATAAGACTATACATAAGCAAGGTCGAATAACATAAGATACTCCTTAGTACCCATATAAATAAAATTACATTCATCTGACTCTATCTCTCAATCCTTTAGCCACCAATAATCGACCAGTCTGATCTCCATTACAATATTACAAATACTCAATTCATCAAACCCCACATACTTCTCACAGTACTCCATTGAAGCTAACACTCTTAATACCAGCAAACATCATAACTACACCAGCATATACCTTACTCTCAAATTGTCACTAGTATCAAAGTCTTCTTAGCAAACACATTGTATACTCTAAAAATTTCAAAATATGGCTTCCCCTCTTTCCATTTAAGCATTTCATGACAAATACAGGTCACACCCAAAACTGATAGAACTAATTCAAGATCTAAAAGTACTTTACCATCGAGATACAATAATTGAATCGCACTCAATGTCAATTCCACGTAATTTTTCAGATATCAAATTTCAACTTATATTCAAAACCATCATATACCTCATACCAACACTTAAGAAATTCTTGGTCACTCCAATAATTTAGTATACTATAAGCTTATAACCTCTACTTACTATCAAATGACTATGTAACACATCATAACAGTCTGTATCGTCCCATCAACAAAGTAGTTTCGATCCACTCAAATCCTCATTAATCATGTAAAACTGTAGGTCCACACCGTTGAACATCAATAAGTTACCTATCATAATATGAACAATCTAGCTCAACATAACCACATAGAGTCTTCCACATATAGTTGTGTGTCACCCAACCAAAACTCAATCGTTAGAAAAGTCGATGAGAACTTCCTAGTAAGTCTGTACCAAACTAGTTCACATCTCATAAACATATCTAACCTCATACACAAAAATCAATAAATCCTTCAACTACAAACCAAAGGCTTATAGGATAGGTCTTATTCCTTCACTTTTCTTAAACTCTTCCCATGACACAAAATTCTAAATATCTTGAACCCTTCAATACACCAGACTCTTTTTCATGTCGCTGACTTGCTTACCAATCTTATCCTTTGACCAACAACCCATGATTTTTTACCTTATCCTCTAAACCAAAACATTATGTGGAACCCCCCTTAGGTATAACAATCAAAAGTGATCAAATTTACTACTCAAATTATTTTTAAGTCCTTCCAAATGTTCAATATTCAATGTGATTGATCATTTCTTACCCTACAAATCCACACCTTGACAAAACATACTACCACGAACATAAAATCACCATTAAAAACTTGAATGTTTTATCCCAACCATGTAACACAATTCCATTATCTAACAACATTACCTTATACCTTGAAATTTTTTTATGAATTCACGTATTTTAGCTTATCAGTGATCTCCTCTCCATCAACCTTATCATATCTTTTGCTAAAAGTTCAACCGTACTCATTACCAAACTCAAAACCACAACAAAAGATGTTCATCACACTCAAGCTGATGTTTGTACACTCTTTCTCAAATTTTATCCAATAGTTTTTTTTAACCAATATGATGAACCCGTGACACTATTATCATAACAAGAGCAAAATATATAGAACCACGTATCTCTGAACTAAATTCTCAACCCTCTGAAGATACATCTTTGGCCCTTACAATTAGAGTAAATATTCTTGCTTTTGCCTCCTTCCGAAGGCTATATTACACCCCATTAGTTCTTTTCCTTATGACTCTAGCTCCTTTAATTTTATTCAAGCAATGTTTCAACACATCCTACCATTTTTTAGATTACCTGGCAACTCACCAAATAGTAGCAAACCACAACCTTAGATACTTGTAAGACGTCATTACAATACAAAAAATTGTTTAATCAATAATCCTTATAATATAGTTGCATCTCAATCACAATCCATCACAACTCTTTTTACCGTTATGCTCGGTTAGCCCTTGCCATCACCATAAAGTCACCCTTGTCATCGACATGACATCTCAAACCAGCTATACCAATCAAATTCAAGGGACTAACTTAATTTTATATGCATTTTCTTACTAAAATCTTCAATTACCTTCACACAAGTATACTCTCTGCGACTTTCTTTACCCATAAGCTTGTCATTCTAGTATCTATCCATTCCTTTGGACCTGAAGATGAAATCACGGTTTTCATTTAGAACCTTCGGGATACACTTCTCAACTTAATGCATTAATAGCATATCAATGATCCACCACTAAAATCTTCCTTATACACACGCTTAACCCCAAACATCTGTAGTAACAACCTAGTTGATTTCTCAAATGTGAACACAACATCGAATCTCATTATACGAGCATGTGATACAACTGATAACTCTTTAAGTAGTTAGTAATCGCACTTGACATCACCGTATCCATTTTCATATACCACTATTACCACTTTGTGATGTTTATTAAACCCACCACTAGAACACATCATACCTATCGAGAAGATTGTACCGAAATAGCCTACACATTTCTGCCTCATTAAGTAACTAACATACAATACCAAATTTGTTCGGTTTCTCGTCCAAAGCGATATGCATCCCTTCTTAGATCAGGTCAATAACAAGAGTAACACATTCTCTAACTCTAAACAAGTAAGAATTGGTACCATTATAGTAGTCGTATTATGACCCTTTTTTTATATACACTCAATATATGAAAGATTCTAACCTCGATTGGTGCAACATCATTCGCTAAGCAACCCATATATATTTTGACTACTATACCAATTGTATTCTCCAAGGTTACACTATTCATTATCTATCCATTCTTTTAATCATTCCACTTCCAATGATCGAACCACTACAGATATTACTTATACCACACAAGTACTATTCCTTTTGTTGAGGCAACTAACCTGACAAATATAACATATTCATGAAGTACCTCAACCCATTGTTCAAACTCATCATTCGAATATCCTCAAAATGCATGATTGAGTCATCATATTACTCAACTCTTTCAAATTGCGGAACATTCTTAATCTGACTACACATTCTTTCAATGATTTTATCACTTCCAATTTAGTACTAGGTCTAATATTCAAGATATACACGTCACACCAACTACTCACATGAGAAACTACGCACGAGTCATCACTAAAAGTGAGAGTGAATGGAGTGGAGCGATAAGAATAAAAACCAGACCAAGTACACACGATAGTGATCCAAGAAGTGGAGATTTTTCTTAAAAGTCACTATAGCCTCTCGAAGATAAGTACAGACGTCTCCGTACCGATCTTTGAGACTCTACTTAGACTCAGCTTGTATAAACATGAGACCTATGAACCTGGGCTTCTGATACCATTTTGTCACAACCCAAAAATGGATGTTATGGCACTCGTCTTGTTCCACCAAGACAAGTCATCCTAAAACTGAACCATTACAATAAAATGTGGAAATTTTATAATCAACTCAAAAATACCCCCAAAATCTGGTTGTCATGTGTATAAGACTCTAAAATATTACAATTGATTTAAAATAAAAAGACAAGACTCGAATGACATTGTTTCTAGAATAGAACAAGATCATAATTAAGGAGAAAGAAGGTCCACTGAATAAAAGCTGCTACCTCACAAACC
Source organism: Solanum pinnatisectum (assembly GCA_035578085.1). NCBI lineage: Eukaryota > Viridiplantae > Streptophyta > Magnoliopsida > Solanales > Solanaceae > Solanum > Solanum pinnatisectum. The sequence goes on from CM069079.1 coordinate 16,020,360, forward strand.
TTCACAACAAGCCTCAGACAAGGAGAAGACAAAATATCACAAAGGTCCAGGCTAGAAACCTACAAATAAATGTAGTACCAAAGGGTGAGTACCAAACCACACGGTACTCAGCAGGTAAACCTCTAAACATAAGCTAAGGGAATAGAACCTGCATAAAACCAGCCCAACCTAATAGTTCACAGTTTACAAGCACATATTTCAACAATAACATTGTAACAAACATATATTCTCAACAACAAGCTCAATATTCATCAATTGCAACCTCCACAACTACAACCTACTTAAAGCCAACCCAACCTAACAGTTCATAGTTTACAAAGCACATAGCTCAATAACAACACTCTAACAATTTCATATCCTCAACAACAACACTACAACAATTTCATGTCCACAACAACAACACTCTAACAATTGCATATCTTCAACAACAGTTTCAATATTCATCAGTCAGAAGTTCCACAGAAAGGGACTCATAAGATCAGCAACACTCAAAATCAAGTTCACTAATAATAAAGAAGTACAACGCAATGAAATGCAATATCAAGTATAGTGATGCATGTCTGACCTAGTGATACACACCCGCTGTCTCTCAGTCTGGGACCCATAGGGGACATATCTGTCCATGCCTCCATTACAACGTACGATACAACCCTTGATAATAGTAACCATCACGGTGTGCAATACGTCCCTAAAATATAGTATCCATCGCGGCGTGCGATACATCCCTTGAAATATATACTTTTCTTGTCTGTAAGGGGTCATTCAGTAGAGTGTATAAGAATAATGTAAAATATAGTGTATTAGTAATGCTTGCATTAGTATTTCTTGTATTAGTTATGCTTACATTAGTTATGATGAGATTTTTTTTATGCAATGTTTGGTTTAGCGTACTAAAAATATTATGCATTACACAATTTTTTTAGAAAAAATATTGTTTACAAAAATACCCTCCACAAATATAGTGGGAAGGATGTAAAAAAAGTTTTTGAGGTAATTGTGTTTTTAATAATGTTAATGCATGCATTAGAATCCATTGCATTACTAATGCATAGAAATAGATGGTATTAGTAATACACTCTTCAATACACAATAGAGTGTATTACTAATACAAGCATTAGTTATGCATAGGTTAGAAAAGTGTACCAAACAATGTACTAATAATACATCAAGCTAATGCAAGCATTATTTTCTCCAATCCACTCTACCAAATGACCCCTAAAATCATTTTTATTAATAGACCAAATATTTATTTTTATAGAAATACTTATTTTAAGGTCCGATCCAAGCCCAAGCCCCAAGTCCAATTCCAAGTCTTTGATATTTAATATATATTAATATAAATACATACATACACATTTACATGAGATCATTCTTAATATCAAGGTAATAGAGTGAAAAAATAAATGACTATAAATGTTTGGGAAGATTCTAACCTTACAGAATTTTAAAGAATAAAATTCTTAACTCCAAATTTAAAATACAAAGAAGAGAAAATAATAAATTTGCAATCTATTGGTAAGGATCAATTAAGGAAATATATTCTACCTAATTCAATCACGGTGATGGAAGATTCATTCAATAAAACATTTATCTATTATTACATGCTGCACAAGTAAATATAAATAATTGTAATTGAAATAGTTATCGATAAGTGTTCCTTCCCTTCTAATTGAATTAGACTTAGCACTTATGACGTGTTATTAAATAGTGTATGAATTGACTCATTATCACTTGAATGTATTCCTTCAGAAATATTGTTGAGTTCTTTTTATAGTCCTTTTGAAATCCATATTTTCATCAATCTTGTATGTGATCTCATAAAATGTGCATCTAGAAACTTCATCCTGAAATTATTTAAGCCTAATCACCCAAATTCAAACTGGCGTATTTATAGGTTTTTTTCAAGAATTATTCTTATCCTAAAAGATATGAATTTTTTTTAAATTTTGTATATACAAATTCATAAGTTCATAATCACATATTTACTATAACTGACTAGTTATATGCGATCTCCAAACAATATACAATTGATAACTTTATCCTAAAATTATTTACTTGTCATTACCAAAATTCCAGTTGACATATTTATACATTTTTCAAAAGTCATTGATCTTATCCTAAAATATATCAATATTTCTGAATATGGTATGATAATTAATAAATCCACAAATACATTTTACTAAAAATGCTCAATGCAATCTCTTTCATAACCACCATCAAGAAATATATATTCTTTTACATAGTTTATTACATCTCAAGCATGGTTTCTACTTATTAACTTTATATTTATAAGATTTTTTAATGTATTAGTGTATGCATGAGTGGTTTTCATCAGATTATTTACTATTTTAGACTAATTATTATTATGATTTTATTTTTTGTGTAGCTAAAATGAATACTTTCATCAACAACAACAACAAGTTCAACAAGAAGAAAGTGGTGTTCATAATGGGAGCAACAGGAATGGGAAAATCTCATCTCTCAGTTGACCTTGCCACCCATTTTCGAGGAGAAATAATCAACTCGGACAAAATGGACGTATATAAGGGACTTGAAATCGTGACCAACAAGATCACACATACTGAGAAACAAGGTGTACGACACTATTTGCTAGGTATACATATTAAAAAAAGGCATTTTTTTGTAATTAGTTTCTTTTAATGTGAATATTAATTGAGTGTTATTTTTTTCACAATATTTTAGGTTAAATTGAGCCAGATTTCGACTTCACAGCCTAAGATTTCTGTCTGAAGTTCGTTGTCTACATAGAAAATTTTTTGAAGACTCAATGTGTTCTAATTATTATTGGAGGGTCAAATTTATATATTGAAAAACTTGTGGAAGACCCACTGTTCATGTTCAAATAAAAGTATTACAGTTGCTTTATTTGGATTGATGTTTAGCAATCAGTCTTGAACCGTAGAGTTGACATGAGGGTTGATGAAATGGTCAATGCAGGTAGTTTTTGTGGGTTTTTTATATATGAATCAAAATATAATAATGACTCTAACTAAAACTTTTCTTATATAGTTTTCTTAATAACACTTTTGGTTTTCAAATATATGTTCAACTAACTAAAATTTTTCTTAAATTTATGTTGCATATAGGGCTGGTGGATGAGGTGCGGCAAATTTTCATTCGAGATACAGATTACACCAAAGCAATCTGATGGTCCATTGGTACTCCTAAAATGGACAAATATTTAAGGGAAGAAAAAAAATATAGATGGAGATGATGAATCAAAGTAGATGATTCTTCAAGCTTCAATTTCAAGTATCAAGCGTAATACTCGTATATTAATTTGTAACTAACTTTACAAGATTCAACGATTAATAAATGAAAAAATGTGGTCAATGCATCATATTATTCCTACTGATATTTTCAAAGAAGATAGAAAAGAAGTGGTTGACGAAGCATGGAGGAATACTTTTTTGTAATCATGCCTAGATATTGTGAAAAGATTTCTCAAAAATGGTGATCACAATATTATTATTGAGTGTACATAAACTATCATTATCTGTATCTTGTGTTATTTTGTCTCTTGGTCACTTTAATTTTTGACCTATTTTGTACAGTTTGTATCGAACTACAGATATCTATACTATTCTTGTTTGTAAAAACATTGTTATTTATAGAGCGAATATTTAAGCTTTATAAAAATATTTATTTAAATGTCCGATCCAAGCCCATGCCCCAAGTCAAAGTCCAAGTGTTTGATAGTTTATATATATTAATGTAAATACATACTTACACAATTACATGAGATCATTCTTAATGTCAAAGTAATAGAATGAAAAAATAAATGACTATAAATGTTTGGGAAGATTCTTACCTTAAAAAATTTGAAAGAATAAAATTCTTAACTCCATATTTAAAATTGTTACATAGACAAATACGAGAAAATAATAAATTTGCAATCAATTGGAAAGGATCATTTAAGGAAATATATTCTACCTAATTCAATCACGATGATGGAAGCTTCATTCAATAAAACATTTATCTATTATTACATGCTGGAAAAGTAAATATAAATAATTGTAATTGAAATATTTATCAATAATTGTTCCATCCTTTCGAATTGAATTAGACTTAGCACTTATGACGTGTTGTTAAATAGTGTATGAATGGACGCATTATCACTTTACTGTATTCCTTGAGTAATACTTTTGATTTCTTTTTACAATCCTTTTGAAATCCATATTTTCGTTAATCATGTATGTGATCTCATAACAATGTGCATCTACAAACTTCATCCTAAAATTATTTAAGTCTAATCACCCAAATTCAAGCTAACGTATCTGTAGGTTTTTCTCAAGAATTATACTTATCCTAAAAGATATGATTCTTGTTTTTAATTTGGTATATACCAATTCATAAAATCATAATCACATTTTTACTATAAATGCCCAGGTATATGCGATCTCCAAACAATGTACATCTGATAAATTTATCCTAAAATTATTTTCTTATCATTACCAAAATTCCAGTTGACATATCTTTACATTTTTCAAAAGTCATTGATCTTATCCTAAAAGATATCAATATTTCTGTATATGGTATGCCAATTAATAAGTCCACAAATACATTTTACTATAAATGCTCAATGCAATCTCTTTCGTAACCACCATCAAGAAAAATATATTCTTTTACATAGTTTATTAAATCTCAAGCAAGGTCTCTACTTATTAACTTTATATTTAAAAGATTTGTTAATGTATGAGTGTATGCATGAGTGGTTTTCATGAGATTACTTACTATTTTAAAATAATTATTATTATGATTTTACTTTATGTGTAGCTAAAATGAATACTTTCATCAACAACAACAACAAGTTCAACAAAAAGAAAGTTGTGTTCATAATGGGAGCAACAGGAACGAGAAAATCTCATCTCTTAGTTGACCTTGCCACCCATTTTCGAGGAGAAATAATCAACTCGGACAAAATGCAAGTATATAAGGGACTTTAAATTGTGACCAACAAGATCACACACGTTGAGAAACAAGGTGTACTACACTATTTGCTAGGTGTACATATTCGAAAAAAACATTTTTTTTGTGATTCATTTTTTTTAATGTGAATATTAATTGACAGTTATTTTGTTCCACCATTTTATAGGTGAAAACGAGCCCGATTCCGACTTCACGATCGAAGATTTCTGTCTGGAGTCCATTGTCTACATAGAAATTTTTTTGAAGACTCAATGTGTTCCAATTATTGTTGGAGGGTCAAATTCATATATTGAAAAACTTGTGGAAGACCCTGTGTTCATGTTCAAATATAAGGATGACAGTTGCTTTATTTGGATTGATGTAGAGCAATCAGTCTTGAACCATAGAGATGACACGAGGGTTGATGAAATGGTCAATGCAGGTAGTTTTTATAGTTATTTTCTATATGAATCAAAATATAATAATGACTCTAACTAAAACATTTCTTATATACTTTTCTTAATAATACTTTTGGTTTTCAAATATATGTTCAACTAAATAAAACAATTCTTAAATTTATGTTGCGTGCAAGGCTGGTGAATGAGGTGCGGCAAATTTTCATTCAAGATGTAGATTACACAAAAGGAATCCGACAGTCCATTTGTTTCCCTGAAATTGGCCAGATATTTAAAGGAAGAAAAAAATATAGACAGAGATGATGAATCAAAGAAGATGATTCTTCAAGCTTCAATTTCAAGTATGAAGCGTAATACTCATATATTAATTTGTAACCAACTTGACAAGATTCAACTATTAATAAATAAGAAAATGTGGTCGGTGCATAATATTATTGCCACTGTCATTTTCAAAGAAGATAAAAAAGAAGTTGTTGATGAAGAATGGAGTAATATTGTTTTGCAACCATGCCTAGATATTGTGGAATGTTTTCTCAAAAAGGATGATCACAATATTATTATTGAGTGTACATAAACTATCACCATCTCTATCTTGTGTCATTTTGTCTCTTGGTCACTTTAATTCTTAACTTATTTTGTACAGTTTGTATCGAACTACAAATATATATACTATTCTTGACTATAAAAACATTGTTATTGATAGATAAAATATTTAAGCTTTATAAAAATATTTATTTTAAGGTCCGATCCAAGCCCAATCCCCAAGTCCAAGTCCAACACTTAGATATTTAATTTATATTAATATAAATACGTGCTTACACAATTACATAAGATCATTCTTAATGTCAAGGTAATAGAGTGAAAAAAAATTGCTATAAATGTTTGGGAAGATTCTAACCTTAAAGAATTTGAAAGAATAAAATGCATAACTCCAAATTTAAAATTGTTACATCGACAAAGAATAGAAAATAATAAATTTGCAATCTATCGATAAGGATCATTTAAGGAAATATATTTTACCTAATTCAATCACGATGATGGAAGTTTCATTATATAAAACATTTATCTATTATTATATACTGCACAAGTAAATATAAATAATTGTGATTGAAATAGTTATCGATAATTGTTCTATCCCTTCTAATTGAATTAGACTTAGCACTTAAGACATGTTGTTAAATAGTGTATGAATTGATGCATTATCACTTTAATGTATTCCTTTAGAAATATTATTGAGATCTTTTTACAATCCTTTTAAAATCCATATTTTCGTCAATCCTATATGTGATCTCATAACAATGTGCATCTACAAACTTCATCCTAAAATTATTTAAGCCTAATCACCCAAATTCAAGCTGACGTATCTATAGGTTTTTTTTTCAAGAATTATTCTTATCCTAAAAGATATGATTTTTTTTAAAATCTGGTATATACTAATTCATAAATTCATAATAACATTTTTACGATAAATGCCCAGTTATATGCAATCTCCAAAAAATGTACATTTGATAACTATATCCTAAAATTATTTCCTTGTCATTACCAAAATTCCAATTGACATATCTATACATTTTTCAAAATTCATTGTTCTTATCCTAAAAGATATCAGTATTTCTGAATATGGTATGCCAATTAATAAGTCAACAAATTCATTTTACTATAAATGCTCAATGCAATCTCTTTCATAACCACCATCAAGAAAAATGTATTCTTTTACATAGTTTATTACATCTCAAGCAAGGTTTTAACTTATTAACTTTATATTTATAAGATTTATTAATGTATGAGTGTATGCATGAGTGGTTTTCATGAGATTATTTACATTTTAAACTAATTATTATTATGATTTTATTTTATGTATAGTTAAAATGAATACTTTCACCAACAACAACAACAAGTTCAACAACAAGAAAGTTTTGTTCATAATGGGAGCAACAGGAACGGGAAAATCTTATCTCTCTATTGACCTTGCCACCCATTTTAGAGGAGAAATAATCAACTCGGACAAGTGTAAGTATATAAGATACTTGAAATCGTGACCAACAAGATCACACACGCTGAGAAACAAGGTGTACGACACTATTTGCTAGGTGTACATATTCAAAAAAGGCATTTTTTTTGTGATTCATTTATTTTAATGTGAATATTAATTGATAGTTATTTTGTTTCACAAATTTTCATTCCAAATGCAGATTACACCAAAGTAATCTGACAGTCCATTGGTGTCCCTGAAATGGCCAGATATTTAACGGGAAAAAAAATAGACGGAGATGATGAATCAAAGAAGTTGATTCTTCAAGATTCAATTTCAAGTATCAAGCGTAATACTCGTATATTAATTTGTAACCAACTTGACAAGATTCAATGATTAATAAATGAGAAAATGTGGTCGGTGCATCATATTATTGCTACTGACGTTTTCAAAGAAAATAGAAAAGAAGTTGTTGATGAAGCATGGAGGAATACTGTTTTGAAACCATGCCTAGATATTGTGAAAAGATTTCTCTAAAATGATGATCACAATATTATTATTGAGTGTACGTAAACTACCATTATCTATATCTTGTGTTATTTTGTCTCTTGGTCACTTTAATTTTTACCTATTTTGTACAGTTTGTATCGAACCATATTTTATATATATATATATATATATATATATATATATATAAAATATTCTTGTCTATAAAATCATTGTTATTTATAGAGCAAATATTTAAGCTTTATAAAAAAATTTATTTTAAGGTCTGATCCAAGCCCAAGCCCCGAGTCCTAGTCCAAGTCTTTGATATTTAATATATATTAATATAAATATGTACTTACACAATTACATGAGATCATTCTTAATGTCAAGGTAATAGAGTGAAAAAATAAATGACTATAAATGTTTGGGAAGATTCTAACCTTAAAGAATTTGAAAGAATAAAATTCTTAACTCCAAATTTAAAAGTTGTTACATAGACAACGAAGAGAAAATAATAAATTTGCAATCTATCGGTAAGGATCATTTAAGGAAATATATTCTACCTAATTCAATCACGATGATGGAGGCTTCATTAAATAAAACATTTGTCTATTATTACATGTTGCACAAGTAAATATAAATAACTGTAATTGGAATAGTTATCGATAATTGCTTCTTCCCTTTTAATTGAATTAGACTTAGCACTTATGACGTGTTGTTAAATAGTGTATGAATTGACACATTATCACTTGAATGTATTCCTTCAGAAATGTTATTAAGTTCTTTTCACAATCCTTTTGAAATCCATATTTTCGGCAATCTTGTATGTGATCTCATAACAATGTACATCTAGAAATTTCATCCTAAAATTATCTAAGTCTAATCACCCAAATTCAAGGAGGCGTATCTCTATGTTTTTTTCAAGAATTCTTCTTCTCCTAAAAGATATTGATTTTTTAAAAAAATTTGGTATATACCAATTCATAAGTTCATAATCACAATTTTACTATAAATACCCAGTTATATGCGATCTCCAAACAATGTACATTTGATAACTTTATCCTAAAATTATTTACTTGTCAATACCAAAATTCCAGTTGACATATCTATACGTTTTTCAAAAGTCATTGATCTTATCCTAAAAGATATCAGTATTTCTAAATATGGTATGCCAATTAATAAGTCCACAAATACATTTTACTATAAATGTTCAATGCAATCTCATTCATAACCACCATCAAGAAAATTATTTTCTTTTACATAGTTTATTACATCTCAAGCAACGTTTCTACTTATTAACTTTATATTTATAAGGTTTTTTAATGTATGAGTGTATGCATGAGTGGTTTTCATGATATTATTTACATTTTAAACTAATTATTATTATGATTTTATTTTATGTGTAGATAAAATGAATACTTTCATCAACAACAACAACAAGTTCAACAAGAATAAATTGGTGTTCAAAATGGAAGCAATAGGAAAGGGAAAATCTCGTCTCTTTGTTGACCTTGCCACCCATTTTCGAGGAGAAATAATCAACTCAGACAAAATGAAAGTATATAAGGGACTTGAAATCGTTACCAACAAGATCACACACGTTGAGAAACAAGGTGTATGACACTATTTACTAGGTATAGATATTCGGAAAAGACATTTTTTGTGATTTGTTTATTTTAATGTGAATATTATTTGACTTTTATTTGTTCCACAATTTTTAGGTGAAATTGAGCCAAATTCTGACTTTAAGGCCGAAGATTTCTGTCTGAAGTCCATTGTCTACATAGAAAAAATTTTGAAGACTGAATGTGTTCGAATTATTGTTGGAGGGTCAAATTCGTATATTGAAAAACTTGTGGAAGACCTTGTGTTCATGTTCAAATATAAGTATGACATTTGGTTTATTAGGATTGATGTGGAGCAATCAGTCTTGATGTCACACCCTGAGCCTACACCCTGGGTAGGATTGGCACTCGAGAACCATTGTTGGGCCCAAGCGAACCCTTGGCCTAGCTTACTTACTTAGTAGAAGACTTTAACACAAGAAATATAACTCATGAAATATCTTAATAAGTAATATCTTCGCCAAAAATGGCAACTCAAGTTTTAAATGATTACAACTGAAATGAATAAGACTAAAGAACTATAACTATCTATCTATGAAGCTTTTAAAACAAAGATGGATGTCGGGACAGGACCACAATCATCATAACAACTGAAAACTAGAGAGAAATGAGAGAAGAGTCCTCCAGAATGCAAGAAGGCTCACCAACTGACTCTGAGTGCTGAACTTGATCAACGAGGCACTGGATGCTGATCCTGGTTACCTGCATCTACATCATAAGATGATCCCTGCCAACTGGCATCAGTACATTGAATGTATGAGTATGCAAGTTGGAATACTAAACAATACATAGGCTTGAAAAGAATCTGAAAGAAACACTTACCTTGGCTCTTCTCAACTCATGAATAACTTAACTCAATATAAAGTAATAAAAGACATGCAATATATGAAAAATTTTATAAAACAGTAAAAAAACAACTCAGTTCGTTAAAGAAAACGTAATAACTAACTCAAGTTTACTCATATAATAAAGTAATATAGTTTCTGTGGGAGTTTCTCTAGCCGACAACCACCACTATGAGCCTAAGTGGTGATACAACATCTTGTCCATGCTGCCAGAACTGTCCTATACTTTGTCGTCATATAAAATGCTTAACTTAGTGGATCCACTAGCTTATCCTAAAAGCATCTTAAGGAGTCATCTAAAAAGTATGATCCTTTACTACCCATGATGGCTACACGGTTTATCGAGACTTGACTTCATATGAACTCGCATCCCCATATCGTTGCTCAATACTACTCCCAAAATATACTTGCCACATATGTTTTTAAAACAAAATTCTTTCTTTGATTTGAGATAATTACTCAAAACTTAGCTTAAAAGCTCTCTTGGAATAGATGTTCCCTTTCTTTCCCAAATGTGAAAACATTTTTAAACTCTTGGGAATACTTAGTTCCCTTATAGCTTTTTGAGAAATGAACTCAATTCTTACTCTTTTCTTAACTTGAAACATAAGTCTTAAAACAAAGTTAAAACATTTGTGAAAGACTTTTGAAAAATTTAAATGAACTTCTGTTGACTTGCTTCTTAATTTCTAAACTTGAATCTTAACTTTTCTTGAATTGAATTATGGATTCAAGGATCGTGATTTGCGATAGGAAAGATATCATGATGTTTAGAAGTGTTTTTAGATAGCTAAATATGAGAAAGGATCAAAATTTCACTGACTGAGGGTGGGTCCGTGACGCAGAGAATTAATTAAGCTTTTGGTTTCGTAAACAACCTTTTAGGAAAACCGGTCTGTGACCACTCCGCGACGTGAAACAACTTTTCCCAAATCTGAGGAGCAGGTCCACGATGCGGAGGCACTACCTAGATTTGCCCGACGAAAATTCCTTCTTCATTTTCCAGCCCAATTCACCCAAACTCAGTTCTTTTTCCCAAATTCTTTTTAGATACAGCTACCCAACAAATGTACCTAAAAACCTAAGTCAAACCCACTCAATTAATTGACGTTATGATCTTAGAAACTTCTCAATTTCAGCCCAACTCAAGAACAATATCAATTTCAAGAATACATATCAAGAACATCAACTTTCAAACTTTTTTAGGATGAATTCACGCTGAAATAACATGTTTGGCACATGGGTGAATGAACCCACTCTATGAAAGACTCACATACCTTTTAGGATCAATAACTTGGCGAAATCCACAACCAAACTTGATCGTTCTTGGCAAATCTTGCTTTTCCTCTTCTCCTTTCTCTTGCGTTCTTTCTCTAAAAACCCTAACTATATTTTTCAAATGCGTAAACTGACTAAGTTCATTTTAGACCCCTAAGTAATTACCAAAAATGAATTAAAATAAATGGGTATGGAAAAGACCAAAACACCCTTTAAAAATTCGGATTGGACATTTCCTTATTTGGACAGCCCAACTTCCAAAGGACATATCTCACTCATACAAACTCAAAATCGCGCAAACTCAGCGGGGTTTGAAAGGTTATCCCAAGTGCTTTCCAACCATATCTAGAAATACACCCAAATCATCCTGAGCTAGGAGTTATGGCCGTTTGAAGTTGACAAAAACTCAACTAACATACTTTACAAAAATTCCAGATTTTCTTTCTTTCCAAAAATGACTATTTCTAATTAATAACTTCTTCCTAGTTATTTCAAATTGTGAGATGTTGCAATATCTCCCCCTTGGAAACATTCATCCTCGAATGAGATTACTCTTACTAGGCTAAGGGTGGTAACATCGAGTTCAAACACCCAATAAGCAAATGCAAACAAGCAACATGCTCACTCATAATTTAAAGAGTACTAAGAAGAGAATTAGTACCTTGGTCTGCATTTTCTCTGGATTCAAAGAGATGTGGATATCTCTTCTTTATATCCTCTTTAGCTTCCCAAGTAGCTTCCTCAACAAATTGGTTCCTCCAAAGGACTTTGACTCATGCTACCACTTTTGTTCTCAACTTGCAAACTTGGCGATCTAAAATCTAAACCGGAATCTCTTCATAGGATAAACTATCCTTGATCCCAATATCTTCTGTTGGTATGATCAATGAAGGATCGCCCATACACTTCTTCAACATGGAAACATGAAATACCGGATGAACCTCTACTAACTCTTGTGGTAGCTCCAACTCATAAGCTACTTTGTCAATCTTCTCTGATATTCAATAAGGTCCAATATACTGGGGACAAAGCTTCCCCTTCTTACCAATTCTTATAACACCCTTCATGGGTGAAACCTTAAGATATACCCAATCATCTACTCAAAACTCTAACTCCCTTCTCCTAACATCAGTGTAGGATTTCTGACGACTCTATGCCATTTTCAACCTCTCTTGAATCACTTTCACCTTCTCCATTTCTTGATGCACTAAATCTGGTCCTATCAACCTAGCTTCACCAACTTTAAACCATCCAATAGGAGATCTACATCTTCTCCCATAAAGAGCTTCATAAGGAGTCATTTGGTTGCTAGAGTGGTAACTATTGTTGTAAGCAAACTCAATAAGAGGTAGGTGATCTTCCCAATTACCTTTGAAATCAATCACACAAGCCCTCAACATATCCTCCAAGGTTTAAATAGTGTGCTCTGCTTGACCATCTGTCTGAGGATGAAAAGCAGTACTCAGGTTCACCTTTGAACCCAAGCCCTTCTGGAATGACTTCCAAAACTGTGCAATAAATTGCACACCTATATCTGAAATACTGGAGACTGGAACCCCATGAAGTCTTACCACCTCTTGAAGATACAACTTAGCATAGTCCTCTACTGAATGAGTTGTCTTTACCAGCAAAAAGCAGGCTGATTTGGTAATTCGATCCACAATCACCCAAATAGAATCACGCTACCTGCGAGACCTAGGAAAACCTGTGATGAAATCCATATTAATCATCTCCCACTTCCATTTTGGAAGTTATATATTCTGAGCCAAACCACCGGGCCTTTGGTGCTCTACTTTAACTTGTTGGTAATTCGGACACTTGTCCACAAACTCTACAATGCCCATGTTCATACTACTCTACCAATACACTTCCCTCAAATCATGATACATCTTTATGGAACCTGGATGAATGGAATATCTGGAGCTATGAGCTTCCTCCATGATCCTCTCTTGGAGTCCATCCACCATTGGTAAACACAACCTACCTTGATGTCTCATTACGCCATCTCTCCTTTGTTCAAAGACTAATACTTTTTGCTTATGAACATTTGCCTTCAATTAAAGTAAAATGGGATATTGGTCTTGCTTTTCTTTCACTTCTGACACTAATGAAGATTCAACCCCGTTCATCACCACTACTCCTCCTTCTATGGAATCCATTAGTCGGACTCCTAAGCGATCAAGTCTATGCACATCCTTTGCTAACTCTCTCTTGCCTTGCTCAACATGGGTAGTACTACCCATAGACAGCCTGCTTAAAGCATCAGCAACAACATTAGCCTTATCGGGGTGGTAAGAATACTCATGTTATAATCCTTGAGTAATTCTAACCACGTCATTTGTCTAAGATTAAGTTCTTTCTGAGTGAACACCTATTGAAGACTCTTGTGATCAGTGAATACATCAACATGAACACCATACAAATAGTGACGCCATATCTTCAAAGCAAATATTATAGCAGTCAAATCTAAATCATGGGTTAGGTAGATCTTCTCATTAACTTTCAACTGTCTGGAGGCATAAGCTATAATTTTGCCATTCTGCATTAATACACAACCCAAACCAACTCTAGATGCATCACAATACACCATAAAACCTTGAGTACCTTTTGGTAAGGTCAAAATTGGGTAGTAGTCAACCTCTTTTTCAATTCCTGAAAAATTTTCTCATAAGCTTCAAACCATTGACACTTCACTATTTTCTAAGTTAACTTCCCCTCTACGAACCTTCTATAATATCCAACCAAGCCCAAGAAACTCCTACTATCAGTTGGAGATATGGGTCTAGGCCAACTCTGCACTGCCTCTGTCTTTTGAGCATCAAGTCTAATTCTATCACCTGAAACTATGTGGCCCAAGAATGCCACAGACTCAAGCCAAAACTCACATTTTGAGAACTTAGCATACAACTCCTTATCTTTCAGAGTCTGAAGAACTATTCTGAGATGGCTAGCATGATCTTTTTCATTCCTTGAATAAATTAGTATGTCATCAATGAAGACGATAACAAACATATCCAACTAAGGTTTGAAAACTCTATTCATAAGGTCCATGAACGCTATAGGTGCATTAGTTAAACCGAAAGACATGACCAAAAACTCATAATGACCATAACGGGCCTTAAATGCTGTCTTTAGAATATTACATTCCCTTACTTTCAACTAATGGTAGCCAGATCTGAGGTCTATCTTAGAAAAACAAGAAGCACCCTAAAGTTGATCAAAAAGATCATCAATTCTCGAAAGAGAATACTTATTCTTGATGGTAATACTGTTCAACTGGCGGTAATCTATAGACATCCTAAGGGAACCATCTTTCTTTCTCAGAAATAAGACTAGAGCGCCCCATAGTGAGACACTTGGTCGAATCAAACCTTTTATTAAAAGATCTTTCAACTGCTCTTTCAACTCTACTGGTGCCATTCTGTATGGCGGAATAGATATAGGACGAGTATTTGGAAGAACATCTGTAGTGAAGTCTATCTCTCTCTTAGGAGGGACTTCAGGTAGATCATCTGGAAAAACTTTTGGAAACTCTTTTACTATAGGAACTGACTGAATAGGAGGTATCTCAGCGCCTGAATCATTAACTCGGACTAAGTGATAGACACACCCCTTAGAAACTAACTTCATTGCCTTAAGGTACGGGATGAAACAACCCTTAGGCACTGCTGAACTACTTTTCCACTCTTAGACTGGCTCATTTGGAAACTAGAACTTGACAACTCGAGTTCTACAATCAACTAAGGCATAACAGGTATGAATCCAGTCCATACCAAAAATGATATCAAAATCTACCATGTCTAACTCAATTAAATCAGTCATGGTACTCTTGTGATTTACAGAAATGGGACAATCACAATAGACTCTCTCTGCTCGAATAGACTCACCAACAGATGTAGAAACACTAAATGGTTCACTAAGTTGCTTAGGAATAAAATCACAATTCATAGCAACATATGGAGTTACAAAAGATAAACTCGCTCCTGAGTCTAGTAAAGCATAAACAGTAAAGTCAAATACTTGGATCATACCAGTGAAAACATCTAGAAAGTTCTCTTGCTCTTGGTGATTAGTGATTGCATAAAGGCAATTTGCTCCTCCGCCAGTACCGAAAGTAGCTCCTCTTGGTGCAGTCCTGTCTGGTGGAGCAACTGATGAAGATTGGGCTTTATTGCCCTGACTTCCACTACATTGCCTGTTCTTATCAGACCTAGTATTTCGCCATGGGGTGCACCAGTGATGTTTGAAAGAAGAAAGATGGTTCTCTTAGAATATGCATTGAATATAGGAAGTTGAACAAGGTCACAATCAAGAATAAGTATCTCATCCCCAAGATTGATGACTTGTTTGACAAACTTCAGGGTGCTAGTCATTTCTCAAAGATAGACCTCAGATCGGGTTATCCCCATCTTAGAGTCAGAGATAGTGACATTTCAAAGACAGCCTTCATATCTCGGTATGGTCATTATGAATTTGTAGTTATGTCATTTGGACTAACTAATGCTCCTGCAACTTTCATGGATTTGATTAACAGAGTGTTCAAGTAGTAATTGGACTTGTTCGTTATCATCTTTATTGATGATATCCTCATTTACTCTAGGAAGGAGGAAGAACATGCGAATCATTTGAGAGTTGTTCTGTAAACTCTCAAAGATCGCCGATTATTTGCTAAATTTAGAAAATGTGAGTTTTGGTTGCAGTTAGTTGCTTTCCTTGGGCATATTGTGTCTAGTGAAGGAATTCGCGAATATTCCCAGAAGATAGAAGCAGTGAAACAATGGCCTAGACCTACCTCTGCTAAAGATATTAGAAGTTTCTTGGGTCTAGCAGGTTATTACAGAAGGTTCGTGGAAGGATTTTCATTCATCGCCTCACCATTGACTAGGTTGACTTAGAAAATGGTCAAGTTTTGGTGGTCAAATGACTGTGAGAAAAGCTTTGCAGAATTGAAAACTAGGTTGACTACAACTCCTATTTTAACTCTACCAGAGGGCTCAAATGGTTATGTGATTTATTGTGATGCATCCAAAGTCGGCTTAGGTTGTGTGTTGATGCAGCGAGGTAAGGTTATAACTTATGGTTCCAAGCAACTCAAGGTGCATGAGAGGAGCTATCTGACTCATGATCTCGAGCTTGCAGTAGTAGTGCTTGCACTTAAGATTTGGAGACATTACTTGTATGGTTTTCACGTTGATGTGTTCATAAACCATAAGAGCCTTCATTAGGTGTTCACCTAGAAAGAGTTGAATCTTCACCAAAGGAGATGGCTAGAGTTCCTTAATGATTATGATCTGAGTGTGCCTTACAATCCTGGTAAGGCGAATGTAGTAGCAGATGCTCTTAGAAGATTATCCATAGGTGGTGTAGCACATGTTAAGGAAGAAAGAAAGGAGATAGCAAAGGATGTTCACAGACATGCTCACCTAGGAGTTCGTCTTATGAGCATATCAGATGGTGGTGTAATGGTTCAGAATGGGGCAGAATCTTCTTTGGTAGTGGAAATTAAGGAAAAGCAAGACAGCGATCCGATATTACTCGAACTCAATGGTGCATTCCACCATCAGAGAGTTGAGGTTTTCTCCCAAGGGGGAGATGGTGCGCTTCGCTACCAGGGTCGATTATTCTTGCACAGGCCCATAACTCTAGATATTATATTCATCCAGGTACCACTAAGATGTACCATGATCTGCAAGAAGTCTATTGATGGAATGGTATGAAAAGAGATGTAGCAAATTTTGTGTCTAAGTGCCCCAATTGCTAGCAAGTCAAGGTAGAACATCAGAAACCAAGAGGTATGACTCAAGAGATTGGCATTCCTACTTGGAAGTGGGAAGTGATCAACATAGATTTCATCACAGGTTGACCTCGTACTCGCAGACAACATGACTCAATTTGGGTGATTATTGATAAAGTTAGCAAGTCTTCTCGCTTTTTGGCGGTCAAGACTACAGATTCGGCAGAGGATTACGCCAAGCTTTACATTAATGAGATTGTAAGGTTGGCTGGGGTCAGTTTGTCTATCATCTCATATAGAGGTCCTCAGTTTACCTCTTATTTCTAGAAGTCATTTCAGAAGGGTCTCGGTACTCAAGCTAACCTTAGCACAACATTTCATCCGTAGACAGATGGTTAGGTAGAGCGTACCATTCAGACCTTAGAGGACATGTTGAGAGCTTGTGTAATCGACTTCAAGGGTAGTTGGGATGATCACCGTCCTCTTATTGAGTTTGCCTACAACAATAGCTACCATTCTAGCATTCATATGACACCCTATGAGGCACTGTACTGGCGTAGGTGCAGATCTCCTGTTGGTTGGTTCAAAGTAGGTGAAGCGGCCTTGATAGGACCCGATTCGGTTCATGAAGCTATGGAGAAAGTGCAACGCATTAGAGATAGACTTAAGACAGCCCAAAGTCGCCAGAAGTCTTATGCATATGTAAGGAGAAGGGAACTAGAGTTCCAAGTTGATGATTGGGTTTTCCTGAAAGTGTCGCCTATGAAAGGGGTGATGAGATTTGGTAAGAAAGGAAAGCTCAGTCTGAGATATGTAGGCCCTTATCGAATCTTGAAAAGGATTGGTAAAGTGGCTTATAAGTTAGAGTTGCTAGCAGATTTAGCAGCAGTGCATCCAGTCTTTCACATTTCACTATTGAAGAAGTGTGTGGGTGATCCAGCATCCGTAGTGCCATTAGAGAATGTGGCTGTGAAAGATAGACTTTGTTATTAGGATGTACCAGTTGAGATTCTTGATCGTCAGGTTAGAAGGTAGAGAAACAAAAAAGTCGCTTCAATCAAGGTTTGGTGGAGGAGTCAGTCCGTTGAGGGAGCTACTTGGGAAGTAGAAGCAGCCATGAAAGCCAAGTATCCTCACCTCTTTCCTTCCGATTCCACTCCAGCTTGAGGTAATAGTTCCTCTTTAGTTTTTCAGTCATTCATGCGTAAACTCAGTCTTAGTATTATGTTCCTTCAGTTTGTACTTGCATTTTCAGCATATTTGCATGTTTTGGAACTCAGTTCAGTAAGAAATTTAGCCTTCACTATTTAGTGGTAGAATTTGCAGCTCTTTCCCTCCAATTCAGCTAGTTTAGTCTTCATTCGAGGATGAATGTTCCCAAGGGGGAGATAATGTAACACCTCGAAAATCAGACCCAGAAAAAAATGCAAAAAATTACATGGTATAGTGGACCACAGTAGGGTTCACAGACCGTGAACAGGGTCCACGGTCCGTAGACCTACCCGTGCTCATGACTTAGAAGTCACCCAGCCAGACATCAAACCACGGGCACCTTCACGGGCCGTGGTCTTGATGACGGGCTGTGGTGACGTCTTTGGTGGGTTAATTAGTAGACCCTCCTAGACTATCCCTTAGACTCCCACACCAAATGTAGACCACAGACACTTTCACGGTCCATGGTCCTTCACACGGCCCGTGGTGGCGACCGTGAAGCTTAGGCAGAAAGCCACCTAGACCTGAGCCTCCAGACCTCAGCCCAAGTGAGGACCACGGGGACTTTACGATCCGTGGTCCTTCATCTAAGTCGTGGTAGGGCTCATGCACAAGACCTTCAGAACCACAGGACCAAGTGAAGACCACGGGGGCCTTCACGGTCCGTGGTCCCTTTCACGGTCTGTGAAAGGGGCTGTGGTCAGCCCTCGTCAGATTTTAAGTAGGGGTATTTTGGTCTTTTCCTTCTTCGTTAGACTTTTAAACCTCATTGTTTTAACCCTAAATTTTGTGGTATTGATCAGTTTTAGCCTAGAAACATAACTAGAACTTACCTAAGTCAAATCATTAATCAAAACTTAGAAAATTAGAAGTAAGAAGGGAGAAAGAGTCTACCAACCCTAGCTCCAAGAACGCAGCGAGTTTTCATCAAGTTCATCCCCAAAATCGTAAGATTTCTCCATGGAAATCATTACCATGTATGTGGGATTTCACTAGCGATTTCCTTTAGCCCATCCTTAGATTTCAGTCAGATTCTTGATTCTCTCAATATCAACTAGACCTAGGGTTTCATGAATGTTAGATATGGACGCAGATTTTGTGAAAACTACCTGATGAAATCGCCGCTTTACTTTGTTCTCGCCTTCCCCTCTTTTCTTTTCCTCTACAGATTATTTACTACCCTAATTATTAAAAGACTAATTATAAAAGTGGTAAAAGTGACCCACTATTAATTTCAATGTTATCTTCTTTAACCACCAACTATATTTAATTATTAAAATTACCGCATCACTTACATAATTATAGTTACAAATGGTCCAAAACACTCCTTTAGAATCTATCGAAAAATATTTTTTGATAAAAAGCTCTAGTACTCGAAACAACCAAATGGGTAGTTACACAAGGTGTGCGACACTATTTGCTAGGTATACATATTCAAAAAAGACATTTTCTTGTGATTCGTTTATTTTAATGTGAATATTAATTGATAGTTATTTTGTTTCACAATTTTTTAGGTGAAATTGAGCCAGATTCCAACTTCACGGCCGAATATTTATGTCTGAAGTCCATTGTCTACATAGAAATTTTTTTGAAGACTCAGTGTTCCAATTATTGTTGAGGGGTCAAATTCGTATATTGAAAAACTTGTGGAAGACCCTGTGTTTATGTTCAAATATAAGTATGACAGTTTCTTTATTTGGATTGATGTAGAGCAATCAGTCTTAAACCGTAGAGTTGACACGAGGGTTGATGAAATGGTCAATGCAGGTAGTTTTTGTAGTTATTTTATATATGAATCAAAATATAATAATGACACTAACTAAAACTTTTCTTATATAGTTTTCTTAATAGTACTTTTGGTTTTAAAATATATGTTCAACTAAATAAAACTATTCTTAAATTTATGTTGCATGTAGGGCTGGAAGATGAGGTGCGGAAAATTTTCAATCTAGATGCAGATTACACCAAAGGAATCTGACTGTCCATTGGTGTGCCATAAATGGCCAGATATTTAAGGGAAGAAAAAGATAAAGACAGAGATGATAAATAAAAGAATATGATTCTTCAAGCTTCAATTTCAAGTATCAAGCGTAATACTCGTATATTAATTTGTAGCCAACTTGACAAGATTCAACGATTAATAAATGAGAAAATGTGGTTGGTACATCATATTATTGCTACACACGTTTTAAAAGAAGATATAAAAGAAGATGTTGACCAAGCATGGAGGAATACTTTTTGCAACCATGCCCAAATATTGTGAAAAGATTCCCCAACAATGATGATTACAATATAATTATTGTGTGTACATAAACTATCATTATCTCTATCTTGTGTTATTTTGTCTCTTGGTCACAGTAATTTTTGACCTGTTTTGTACAGTTTTTATCGAACTACAGATATATATACTATTCTTGTCTGTAAAAAAATTGTTATTTATAGAGAAAATATTTAAGCTTTATAAAAATATTTATTTTAAGGTCCGATCCAAGCCCAAGCCCCAAGTCCAAGTCTTTGATATTTAATATAGATTAATATAAATACGTAGTTACACAATTACATTAGATCATTCCTAATGTCAAGGTAATAGAGTAGAAAAATAAATGACTATAAATGTTTGGGAAGATTCTAAACTTAAAGAATTTGAAAGAATAAAATTCTTAAATCCAAATTTAAAATTGCTACATAGACGAAGAAGAGAATATAATAAATTTGCAATCTATCGGTAAGGATCATTTAAGGAAATAATTCGACCTAATTCAATCATGATGATGAAAGCTTCATTCAATAAAACATTTATCTATTATTACATGTTGCACATGTAAATATAAATAATTGTAATTGTAATAGTTATCGACAATTGTTCCTTCCCTTCTAATTGAATTAGACTTAGCACTTATGACGTGTTGTTAAATAGTGTATGAACTGACGCATTATCACTTGAATGTATTCCTTTAGAAATGTTTTTGAGTTCTTTTTACAATCCTTTTAAAATCCATATTTTCGTCAATCTTGTACGTGATCTCATAACAACGTGCATCTAGAAATTTCATTCTAAAATTATTTAAGCCTAATCACCCAAATTCAAGCTGATGCATCAGTAGGGTTTTTTCAAGAACTATTCTTATCCTAAAAGACATGAACTTTTTTAAAAAAATTTGGTATATACCAATTCATAAGTTCACAATCACATTTTTACTATAAATGTCCAGTTATATATTATCTCCAAACAATATACATTTGATAACTTTATCCTAAAATTATTTACTTGTCATACCAAAATTCTAGCTGACATATCGATACATTTTTTGAAAGTCATTGATCTTATCCTAAAAGATATCAGTATTTCTAAATATGGTAACCTAATTAATAAGTCTACAACTACATTTTACTATAAATACTCAATCCAATCCCTTTCATAACCACCATCAAGAAAAATATATTATTTTACATAGTTTATTACATCTCAAGCAAGGTTTCTACTTATTAACTTTATATTTATAAGATTTTGTAATGTATGACTGTATGCATTATTGGTTTTCATGAGATTATTTACTATTTTAAACTAATTATTATTATGATTTTATTTTATGTGTACCTAAAATGAATACTTTCATCAACAACAACAACAAGTTCAACACGAAGAAAGTGGTGTTCATTATGGGAGCAATAGGAACGGGAAAATCTCATCTCTCTGTTGACCTTGCCATCCATTTTCGAGGAGAAATAATCAACTCGGACAAAATGCAAGTATATAAGAGACTTGAAATCATGACCAACAAGATCACACACACTGAGAAACAAGGTGTACGACACTATTTGCTAGTTATACTTATTCGAAAAAGACACTTTTTTTGTTATTTGTTTATTTTAATGTGAATATTAATTGACAGTTGTTTTATTTCACAATTTTTTAGGTGAAATTGAGCCAGATTCCGACCTCACAATTGAAGATTTCTATCTGAAGTCGATTGTCTACATAGAAAATTTTTTGAAGACTCAAATATAAGTATGACAGTTGCTTTATTTGGATTGATATAGAGCAATCAGTCTTGAACCGTAGAGTTGACACGAGGGTTGATGAAATGGTCAATGCAGGTAGTTTTTGTAGTTATTTTATAATAAATCAAAATATAATAATGACTCTAACTAAAACTTTTCTTATATAGTTTTCTAAATAATACTATTGGTTTTCAAATATTTGTTCAACTAAATAAAACTATTCTTACATATATGTTACAGGCAGGGCTAGTGGATGAACTGCGACAATCTTCATTCTAGGTAGATTACACCAAAGGAATCCGACGGTCCATTGGTTTCCCTGAAATGGCTAGATATTTAAGGAAAGAAAAAAAATAGACGGAGATGATGAATCAAAGAAGATGATTCTTCAAGCTTCAATTTCACGTATCAAGCGTAATAGTGATGAGTCCACAAAATGGACTTATTTAGGGATATATTTTAATAGATTTAGTGTCCTCAAATGCATATTTTGTGTCAGGAACTGATGTAAATCCTTGAGTTTCAGGTATTTGAATTGAGAGACAAAAGCATAGACGCTATTGAGCTAAAAGGAACAAGGCAACTGAAAGAACAAAGAAATGAAGGCCTGAGGATTGCCTAACCCATTAGGCAATTCGCCGAAGGGTCTTAGTCTCACCTAATGTTCTAGTGTGTGATGCCCTGAAGGAGAAGCTCATGTCGGCGATGGAAAGGAGCAGTCAGTGCATCGCCGAACTAACTGCACCAAGTGGTCCTTCGCAGCACAAATTTTTGAAAACTATAAATACTCACTTAAATTTGAAGCTGCGTATTGAATTTTAATATAAGACTTAGAAATTTTCATTATTATTCAATTTTAGTTCTTATAGTTTTTGGGGGACATTGTTCTTGAGCTTTGAGGAATTGAAGGTTTCCAATTCGAAGAAATTGGAAGTGGGTATTGAAGAATCTTCATCTTTGACATGTGTAAAGATATTTTCTATCATACCCGCTTGATGGAAACATTTTTTAGTATCGATTTCTATCTCTTTGCTATGTCTAGCTAAAATCCCAATTCTTGGGGTGTGATTATGGGAATATGGGTTGAATTTACTGCTGGGTGTTGCTAATTAATAGTCTATTTGTTGTTTAAATGTGATTTCATTTTATAGTTGTGTTTGAATTTAATGGATTGTAGTTGCAAATACAATTTTAACTTCGTGTTTTTGACTTGCTTGAGAGAGACGTTTTAAAACCAAAACTACTGAATCAATAGCCTGTGGTTAGTGAGTTGTCATGGGTTCAGCTCGAGAGAGTGAATCCTAAACCCCTTTCCCACACATTCAGCTCGAGAGAGTGAATGGGTGAAGGCGAAGGTTGTGCTTAATTGTTGTTGATTGATGTTCGAGAGAAACCGATTTGATTTGGGGTAAATTGTTGGAGAGAAAATTTACCCCCATTAAAGTCTAACTTAGTCACAAATTTACAGAAATTGATTATCAATTGCAATCACCCAGTTGTTTACCTTAGCCCATATTCCTATCACATCCCAAGAATCCCATCTCCATATTCGTACCATAATACTATGCGCTATTTTTGCTTACTAGTTGAATACAAACCCCCTTTTTATTAATAATTGACATTTGTGTAACCCTTTGATTTAGTATGCTTTTATTCGTTAATGTCTTTAACTATGATTGATTAGAACATAGTTTTACTTTTCTACTTGATTCCCGACTAGTAACTGCTCCTTTGGGACTCGACCCCAACTCACTAGTTGGGTTAATTACTATTGAACGATCGTTGATGTTTAGAATTCGATGAAACATTTTTTATTACATCAAACTAATCAAAATGGCGCCGCTGCCAGGGAGTGGTAATAGTTGATAATTTTTAGTTAAGTAGAATTTTTATTCTTGTTAATTATAGTGAACATACTTAATTTTTAGTTTTGTTTTTCTTTGTTGCTTCTTTGACACCGAGGAGGTGAATAGATGGATTTTCCTCCATTGGAAGTAATTATATTTTGTGATAAAATTCTAACCTTCAGGCAATTGGAAGGCGAACTCCTTCATGAGTCATGGTTAAGGTTCAAAGCACTTCTTATTCAATGCCCTACTCATGAAATTCCTGATGTAGTCCTTCTGGAATGTTTTTATAGATGTCTGGGTCCAGGGAACAAAATGTTAGCTGATCAACTTATCCCGAGTAGTCTAGTACGACAACCCTATATGATAGCAGCCAAGCTGCTTAACAACTTGAGTGAGCCCAATCAAGCAGTAGAAAGAGACTTCAGCTTAGCAGTACTGTTAACTCAGTTGGATGAGCTAACCAAGAAGATTAGGGAGCTTGAAGTCCAGTGTAACAAGGGTCGCTATGTTCCTCCTCATGAATGGAGAAAACTTAAGAACAAGGAGGATGGAGAAATCGAAGCAATGCTCACACTTCTACTCCAAAAATCCAATGAACAGGATAGGGTACTGGAGGAGTTGAGGGAAAATGTCTTGATGCTGAACCAGATGACAACTTCCCATTCCATGCTCATTCTGCTGCTAGGATCCCAAATGGACCAAGTGTTGTCTTCTCTCTACCCAGAGCCAAAAGCGGGGTGTCCTTACAAAAATGAGGCAAACCCCACTAATGGAGTTTGAATAAGGCTTTGCGTCGTCCCACGACATTAACAAAGACACTTCTTGGGAGGAAACCCAAGGTTTTATAACTTTAAGTTTATTTTAGAATAATGATGTGTTAAATGTGCAGGACAAAGTGAGGAAAGTGTTTGAAAAATGCAAGAATTGGCGAGCTAAAGGCCCAGTCGGCGTATCGCCGAAAGCTGTTGGCAACCCCGACTTAGACCACCGTTGGACTCAAGAAAAAATCAAATTCGAGTCTGTAAAACTTGGCGTGCTCAGGAAATTATTGGCAGATAGCGAACTCGTCCGCCGTTTTGACTCCCAGTTTAACTGAAAGTTCTATACAATTCGGCGAGGTAAGTGATTGTTCAGCGTGTCACCTAGTAGTTTTGCGAGCATGACTATTGTCGTCGAATGGTCGAGATCCGGACGACATTTATAAGGTCAAAGGTTTAACTTTCAACCCATTTCATTTTCCCTCAATTTCAATTTTCACAAACTCGTACCTACTTAGTATTTTCAATATTTCCGTATTCTATAAGTATTTTAGTTGATTGATTTGTGCTCGGAATTGGATTACTTTTCCGCCTAGCATTACAATATTTTTTTAATCGACAGTAAATGTTGATTTTCCAAAGCCCGCATTTACTTTTGGTATTTGTACTCTTATGCAATTAATCTTATCCTGTTGAAGTGTGTTGGACCTCTCTGATATACATAAACTATCATTATCTCTATCTTGTGTTATTTTGTCTCTTGGTCACTTTAATGTTTGACATATATTGTACAGTTTGTATCGAACTACAGATATATATACCATTCTTGTCTGTAAAAACATTGTTATTTATAGAGCAAATATTTAAGCATTATAAATATATTTATTTTAAGGTCCGATCCAAGCCCAAGCCCCAAGTCCAAGTCCAAGTCTTTGATATTTAATATATATTAATATAAATACGTACATACACAATTACATGAGATCATTCTTAATGTCAAGGTAATAGAGTAAAAAAGTAAATAATTATAAATTTTGGGAAGATTCTAACCTTAAAGAATTTGAAAGAATAAAATTCTTAACTCCAAATTTAAAATTGTTACATAGACAAAGAAGAGAAAATAATAAATTTGCAATCTATCGATAAGGATCATTTAAGGAAATATATTCTACCTAATTCAATCACGATGATGGAAGCATCACCCAATAAAACATTTATGTATGATTACATGCCACACAAGTAAATATATATAAATGTAATTGAAATAGTTATCGATAATTGTTCCTTCCCTTCCAATTGAATTAGACTTAGCACTTATGATGTGTTGTTAAATAGTGTATGAACTGACGCATTATCACTTGAATGTATTCCTTCAGAAATATTATTTAGTTCTTTTTACAATCCTTTTGAAATCCAAATTTTTGTCAAACTTTTATGTGATCTCATAACAATTTGCACCTAGAAACGTCATCCTAAAATTATTTAAGCCTAATAACCCAAATTCAAGCTGAACTTTTATTAAAGAAATATTCTTATCCTAAAAGATATGTTTTTTAAAAAAAATTTGGTACATACCAATTCATAAGTTCATAATCACATATTTACTATAAATGCCCAGTGATATGCGATCTCCAACCAATGTACATTTGATAACTTTATCCTAAAATTATTTACTAGTCATTACCAAAATTCCATTTGACATATCTATACATTTTTCAAAAGTCATTGATCTTATCCTAAAAGATATCAGTACTTCTGAATATGGTATGTCAATTAATAAGTCCATAAATACATTTTACTATAAATGCTCAATGCAATCTCTTTCATAACTAGCATCAAGAAAGATATATTCTTTTACATAGTTTATTACATCTCAAGCAAAGTTTCTACTTATTAAATTTATATTTATTAGATTTTTAATGTATGAATGTATGCATGAGTGGTTTTCATGAGATTATTTACTATTTTAAACTAATTATTATTATGATTTTATTTCATGTATAGCTAAAATGAATACTTTCATCAACAACAACAACAAGTTCAACAAAAAGAAAGTGGTGTTCATAATGGGAGTAACAGGAACAGGAAAATCTTGTCTCTCTATTGACCTTGCCACCCATTTTTGAGGAGAAATAATCAACTCGGACAAAATTCAAGTATATAAGGGACTTGAAATCGTGACCAACAAAATCACACATGCTGAGAAACAAGGTGTACGCCACTATTTGCTATGTATACATATTCGAAAAAGACATTTTTTTTGTGATTAGTTTATTTTAACGTGAATATTAATTGACAGTTATTTTATTTCACAATTTTTTAGGTGAAATTGAGATAGATTACGACTTCACGGCCGAATATTTATGTATGAAGTCCATTGTCTACATAAAAATTTTTTTGAAGACTCAATGTGTTCCAATTATTGTTGGACGGTCAAATTCGTATATTGAAAAAGTTTTGGAAGACCCTTTGTTCATGTTCAAATATATGTATCATAGTTGCTTTATTTGGATTGATGTAGAGCAATCAGTCTTGAACGGTAGAGTTGACATGAGGGTTGATGAAATGGTCAATGCAGGTAGTTTTTGTAGTTATTTTATATATGAAACAAAATATAATAATGACTCTAACTAAAACTTTTCTTATATAGCTTTCTTAATAATCCTTTTGGTTTTCAAATATATGTTCAACTAAATAAAACGCTTCTTAAATTTATGTTGCATGCAGGGCTGGTGGATGAGAGGCGGCAAATTTTCATTCTAGATGTAGATTACACCAAAGGAATCCGACAGTCCATTTGTGTCCCTTAAATTGCCAGATATTAAAGGGAAGAAAAAAATATAGATAGAGATGATGAATCAAAGAAGATGATTCTTCAAGCTTCAATTTAAAGTATCAAGCGTAATACTCGTATATTAATTTGTAACCAACTTCACGAGATTCAACGATAAATAAATGAGAAAATGTGGTTGGTGCATCATATTATTGCTACGGACATTTTCAAAGAAGATAGAAAAGAAGTTGTTGACGAAGCATGGAGGAATACTGTTTTGTAACCATGCCTAGATATTGTGAAAAGATTTCTTAAAATTGATGATCGCAATATTATTATTGAGTGTACATAAACTATCATTATCTCTATCTTGTGTTATTTTGTCTCTTGGTCACTTTAATTTTTGACCTATTTTGTACAGTTTGAGCCGAACTACAGATACATACTATTCTTGCCAATGAAAATATTGTTATTTATAGAGCAAATATTTAAACTTTATAAAAATATTTATTTTAATGTCCAATCCAAGCCCAAGCCCCAAGACCAAGACTAAGTCTTTGATATTTAATATGTATTAATATAAATAAGTACTTACACAATTGCATGAGATCATTCTTAATGTCAAGGTAATAGAGTGAAAAACTAAATGACTATAAATGTTTGCGAAGATTCTAACCTTAAAGAATTTGAAAGAATAAATTTCTTAACTCCAAATTTAAAATTGTTACATACAATGAAGAGAAACTAATTAATTTACAATCTATCAGTAAGGATCATATAAGAAAATATAATCTACCTAATTCAATCACAATGATGGAAGCTTCATTCACAAAAACATTTATCCATTAGTACATGCTACACAAGTAAATATAAATAATTGTAATTGAAATAGTTATCGATAATTGTTCCTTCCTTTCTAATTGAATTAGACTTGGCACTTATGACGTGTTGTTAAATAGTGTATGAATTAACGCATTATCACTTGAATGTATTCCTTCAGAAATATTATTGAGTTCTTTTTACAATCCTTTGAAATACATATTTTCGTCAATGTTGTATGTGATCTCATAACAATGTGCATCTAGAAACTTCATTCTAAAATTATTTATGCCTAATCACCCAAATTCAAGCAGACGTATCAGTAGTTTGTTTCAAGAATTATTCTTATCCTAAAAGATACGATTTTTTAAAATAATTTGGTGTATATCAATTCATCAGTTCATAATCGCATTTTTACTATAAATTCCCCGTTATATGCGATCTCCAAACAATGTACATTTGATAACTTTATCCTAAAATTATTTACTTGTTATTACCAAAATTCCAGTTGACATATCTATACATTTTTCAAAAGTCATTGATCTTATCCTAAAAGATATCAGTATTTCTAAATATGGTATGCCAATTAATAAGTCGGCAAATACATTTTACTATAAATGCTCAATGCAATCTCTTTCATAACCTCCATCAAGAAAAATATATTCTTTTACATAGTTTATTACATCTCAAGCAAGGCTTCTACTTATTAACCTTATATTTATAAGATTTTTTTAATGTATGTGTATATGCATGAGTGGTTTTCATGAGATTATTTACTATTTTAAACTAATTATTATTATGATTTTATTTTATGTGTAGCCAAAATAAATTCTTTCATCAACAACAACAACAAGTTCAACAAGAAGAAAGTAGTGTTCATAATGGGAGCAACATGAATGGCAAAATCTCATCTCTTTGTTGACCTGGCCACCCATTTTCGAGGAGAAATAATCAACTCAGGCAAAATGCAAGAATATAAGGTACTTCAAATCGTGACCAAAAAGATCACACACGTTGAGAAATAAGGTGTACGCCACTATTTGCTAGGTATACATATTCGAAAAAGACATCTTTTGTGATTCGTTTATTTTAATGTGAATATTAATTGACAGTAATTTTGCTTCACAATTTTTTTAGGTGAAATTGAGCCAGATTCCGACTTCAAGGCCGAAGATTTTTGTGTGAAGTCTATTGTCTACATAGAAAATTTTTTGAAGACTCAATGTGTTCCAATTATTGTTGTAGGGTCAAATTCGTATATTGAAAAACTTGTGGAAGACGTTGTGTTCATGTTCAAATATAACAATGACAGTTGCTTTATTTGGATTGATGTAGAGCAACCAGTCTTGAACCGTAGAGTTGACACAAGGGTTGATGAAATGGTCAATGCAAGTAGTTTTTGTAGTTATTTTATATATGAATCAAAATATAATAATGACCCTAACTAACACTTTTCTTATATAGTTTTCTTAATAATACTTTTGGTTTTCAAATATATATTTAACTAAATAAAACTATTCTTAAATTTTTGTTTCATGCAGGGCTGGTGGATGTGGTGCGGAAAATTTTCACTCCAGATGCAGATGACAGCAAAGGAATCCGACGGTCCATTGGTGTCCCCGAAATGGCCATATATTTAAGGGAAGTAAAAAATATAAACGGAGATGTTGAATCAAAGAAGATGATTCTTCATGCTTCAATTTCAAGTATCAAGCGTAATACTCGTATACTAATTTGTAACCAACATGACAAGACGGCCAGTGGTTCCCTAAATGGACCATTTAGGGATCCATGAAGGATTCTGGCATGATTTAGGCTTGTGGAATTGTTTGTTAGCTCACTTTACCTTTTTAAAACCCGAGATGTTACAACTTATAACATAATATTAATAATGATCGTATTGATTGCATTTTTCGAAAAGAACTTATCATAATTAGAACTCACAAAATTTACCTAGTATCAATAATATATAAATTATCAATTGAAAAAATAAATTATGAAAAGGTTGTTAATAACTATACATCGGAAAAAGTTTTTTTAAAAAACAAATAATAGACTATAATATATAAATTACCAATTGAAAATATCGATTATAAAATTGTTATTAATAACTATACATCAAAAATAGTAAAAAAAATTTAAAAATAATAGACTTTACGAAGATGAAATATTTAAGGCCTTTCATTACGGGTTGGCTTTAGGCCACCAACCTCGTTGAGCCGCCCCTGGGTACAAGATGTTAGTGAAGGTGCCACAACAAGGTAGGCACATGCCTAGTGCAAGCTTAGCACCAAATTAGCTCCGCAACGTGTATTTTAGAAAACAAATTGAGGCATCTACAAGTTTAATGTCAAACTAGCTCCAAACGCATATAGTTCTGATATCAAGTACATGCCAAGTGCAATCTAAGCACCAACTTAGCATCAATACTTGAATCATTGATGATGCCTTTTGCATGCTAAGTACTAGTGTGGCGTCAAAGACTAAAATCTAGGCAAACTTGGAAGAGGTTATTTTTGTCCAATAAGTAATTTTATACATAATGTATAAGCAAAATCCACAGTTTCAAGAGTATTCTACACTTTGGATAGACAAATAGACAATTGTTTAGATGCAAGGAATAGTCGTAGAGCTTCATTGTTAATCTTTTCATTTGCTTAAATATAACTCCCTCTGTCCAACAATGATTGTCTACTATTGACTTAGCACACTTCTTAAAAAACTATAAATAGAAGGATAATTTTTGTTAGGTTTTAAGCAAGGTGTGAATGGGAAATAAGAAAGAGGATTGGGAAATGTGGGGGAACCAAGTGGAGAAAAATTGAAAAGTCATTTCTCCCATATTGGTAGAAGAAAGGAAAAGTTTTGTCCGTATATTAGGAAACACTTATTTTAGCTCTTAAAGGGTTAAGTAATGTGTGCCCCACGCGCCTCATCGCTCGCTTGCTCGGTTTTGACTTTGGAAAATGATGTGATTGATTAAAAATATATCAATCTCATTAATGAATTTCCTTTTCCCATAATATAAATTCAGAACATGCATTTCTTTTCCGAAAAGACACCATGGTCGCTCTGAATAGACAAGTCTTTTTTTAACATGTATGTTAACACCTATAGTTATCTATAAATAGAGAGGTTTTCTTTTATTTTTCTGCATCAAAATTTTTCCCTTCTTATGCATATATTTCATACAAACAAAATCGATCTAGTGAGTGTGTGCGAGATCTCTTTAGTGATTTTTGCATTTGTCAAAATTATCTAAGTTTGAGGTACCGCTACTTATTTGATAGTATATATGTTTTATCTTGGGAGGAAATAATCCATAATCCCAGGTACATTGAGGGGATTAAATTCCATAAGGAAACATAGTGGGTTATGTGGACTCAGATAGTTCTTTTCTTTTTATGTCCATCTTTTATTGTTTCAAGTTTGCTATCTGAATATAGGAGATAACAAGCTTAAGGAATTTAACTTATCTTTGTTTCTTGTATTTGAGGTTTTTGTAGATTAAAATCTTTCTGATTTTCTACTCTATCAGAATCTACCTGATTCAAATAATATAAGAACTTCATCAGAATTCAAGATTCGTTTGGTTAACAATTAGAAGAATATAAAAACTTCATCGTTAAATCTAAAACAAGTAATATGAAGATTGAATCTTTACTTTTAATATTCCATATATAAATTTTTTGCCATTTGTGATAGAGAAATGTCTAATTCAAATCAAGTCAATGTTGGAATAGTGAGAGTTGCAACATCTGTTGCACCTACTAATCATTCATATGCTATTCTTGCACCGGTTGAAAAACCTACAAAGTTTTCTAGTATTGATTTCAAGAGATGGAACAAAAAGATGTTCTTCAATATGAATATACTTAGCCTACAAAGGTTCATCAGTGAGAACATTCCTATCCTATCGGAAGAAACTCCGAATAAAGAATGATGCTTAGTAACAAAAGCTTGGAAGCACTCAAATTTTTTATGCAAGAACTACATTTTGAGCGGCCTATAAGATGATTTGTACAATGTGTACAGTAATATGAAGACATCAAAAGAACTCAGAGATGCTTCGAAAAATAAGTACAAAACGAAGGACGCCAAAATGAAGAAATTCATAGTGGCAAAGTTCCTCGACTATAATATGATAGACAGTAAGGTCGTAGTCCCCCAAGTTCAAGAGTTGCAGGTTACAATTGTCACGATCCAAGTCGCCTAGTCATGATGGCACCTACTAAAACTCATCAGTAGGTTAGTCAACATGTACCCAAAACATTAAGTAATGAGTATAAGGGTAGACCTACATAGAAATAACACCACTTATAAGAACAAGACAAAAGTAGATGCAAACCAAAAACTATACATAATAGAAACCCTCCAGAACCTGGATGTTAGAAGTACGGCATTTTGTAATGTGAACAAACACAAGTTCCAAAAGTGGAAGTCGTCTTAGAGGTAAAATACTAGCCTATATATATATCTGTGTGTATGTGTGTGTGTGTGTGTATGTGTGTGTATAGGTTGATCAAGGATGTAGAGTGCTCACCCTCATCTCCGGCATCCAAAAGCTGCAAATGATCGCACAAACAATCACCACTGGTAGCTGGTACTAGGACCTGCTTCACTAAAAACATACAGAGTGTAGCATGAGTACCAAAACAGATGTACCTGATAGGTATCATAGGCCGACTGAGCAATAAATGTGAAAACAATCTGAAAAGACACAAATAGAGGTCAAAACGGATAAAAGAAACAACACGAGCATTCCAAAAGTAAATCTAAGTACAACTAAACTAAACCTAATTGGAACCCATAAGACTAGAAGGTACGCTCATGCACAAGTTTAAATAAAACCTAGAAAGACCCCCCATAAGCCCGACAAGTACACAGAATAACTAAATCTTCTAAAAGAAGAGCACCACGAACTGAAAGTCGGGCTTCCTACCCAATTAACCGTCATGTCCAGTCAACTCCCAGCCCAGCTAGAAAGAGTTACAATCAATCTAGGCCACCCAGCCAACTAGTCCACTCCCAACCCAGCTAGAAAGAGTGACACAGGGGAGTGTCGACTCTGAAGAGGATCTTAGATATCAAGGCCGCCCAGCCAGCTAGTCCACTCCTAGGGGCGTAAACCGCTAAGCTAGCAAGAGTTATCCGAGAGTGTATCGACTCTAAAGAGGATCTCAAGTAGGCTCTGAGACACCGTGGATTGACATCCAATCATAAGGAATCACCAAAGGCTCAAAGCCTAAAAGACTACAATCCCAAGAAAGCCCAAAACATTTGGTAATGCATCAGAGCCGCAGAAATAGAGAGAGGAAGTAGAAAGTCTACAAAGCCGCAAAAGTGCATAGACTAAGGTTCATACCATCAGACCCAGTCTGCTATTTTAGTATTTAAGGATCTAGTGTGTCTGAAACGACATCAGAGACAAATAAAGGCAAGAAGGACCGCAAGTCTAAGGCATCCTTAGTCTAATCCTAGAGATAATAGAAAAGCTTCCACTATTAGAAGTTTTCTTGGGCATGCAAGTTTCTATAAGAGGTACATCAAGGATTTCTCTAAAATTGCACATCCATTGTGCAAATTGCTCAAAAAGGAGTGTAAGTTTGATTTTGATGATGCTTGTCTGAGAGCATTTGGAGAGTTGAAGGAAAAGCTAGCTTCCACCACTATCATTATTTCACCGAATTGGGGGCAACCGTTTTAGGTAATGTGTGATGTGAGTGGAGTGGTGCTTGGTGTGGTATTGGGACAGAAGCGAGAGAAGATTCTTCATCCTATTTAGTATGCCAGCAAAGCTCTAAATGTGGCTCAAAATAACTATACAATGACTGAACATGAACTTCTTGCGGTGGTTTTCGCATTTGAGAAATTTTGATCATACTTGCTTGGTGCTAAGGTCATAGTGCATATTGATCATTCTGCATTGAGGTATTTGATGGCAAAGAAGGATGCAAAACCGAGGTTGATTAGATGGGTTTTGTTGCTGCAAGAGTTCGACTTAGAGGTGAAAGATAGAAAGGGGACAGAAAATCAGGTTGCTGATCACTTGTCCAGATTGGAGGAAGTAGCTATGCTCAATCTAGGAGATGGGGCTGAAATTAATAATGCTTTTCCAGATGAATAGGTATTGGCTGTTTCTCATGATCTGATTCCTTGGTTCGCAGACTTTGCTAACTACTTGGCAAGTGATCTGTACAATCGGATTTGTTGTTTCACCAAAGGAAAAAGTTTATGCATGATGTTAACAAGTTCTTTTGGGATGAGCCTTATTTGTACGGTAGTTGTGCTGATGGGATTATTCATCGCAATGTGCCTGAGGTTGAGATGTTGAGTATACTAGAGGCGTGTCACTCATCGCCTGTTGGTAGGCATCAAAGTGGTATTTGGACTGCGCATAAAATTTTGCAGTGTGGGTATTACTGGCCTACCATCCACCAAAATGCTCATGATTTCGCCAAGTCTTATGACTGTTGCCAAAGAGAAGGAGGAATTTCAAAGAAGCAAGAGCTTTCTATGAATTCAATATTGGTGATAGAGTTATTTGATGTATAGGGCATTGATTTTATGGGTCCATTTGTGAGTTCACATGGGATGAAGTATATTCTTGTTGCGGTTGATTATGTGTTGAATTGGGTGGAAGCAATTGTGCTTTCCAACAATAAAGGTAAAAGTGTCACCATATTCCTGAAAAAGAATATCTTCTCCAGATTTGGTACACCTAGGGCGATTATAAGGGATGGAGGTTCCCACTTCTGTAATAAGTTGTTCAAGGTGCTACTTGAGAAATATGGCATCTACCACAATCTAGCCTCTCCTTACCATCCGCAATCTAGTGGGCAAGTTGAAGTGTCCAACAGAGAGATCAAGAAGATTCTGGCTAACACTGTGAATGCAAATAGAATCGATTGGTCAAGGAAGCTTGATGATGCTCTATGGGCTTATCGCACCGCATTCAAGACTCCCATAGGTATGTCCCCCTACCAATATGTATATGGACAGTCTTGCCATCTGCCGGTAGAACTAGAGCATAAGGCTATGTGGGCACTAAAGAAGCTGAATTTGGATTGGGGCGCCGCATCGAATCAAAGAGTAAGTGACATGAATACGCTTGATGAGTTTCACTTAAGAGCTTATGAAAGTTCAGCCTTGTACAAGGAGAAGATGAATAAGTATCATGATCGAAAGATTGAAAAACAAGAATTTGTTGTGGGTGATCTAGTGCTTCTATTCAACTCTAGGTTGCGCTTGTTTCCTGGCAAGCTCAAGTCCAAGTGGACCGGGCCATTCATAGTCACACAAGTGTTCCCACATGGAGCGGTTGAGCTTGAAAACAATAAGGGAACAAGGTTCAAGGTGAACGGGCAAAGGATCAAGGTCTACATGGGAAAAGAGGAGAATGTGCAAGAGGTGGTTGAGGCCTACTATCTAGATAAAGTCTGAGTAATCAAGAGGCCTACGTTGTGCCGCAATGTTAAATCAAGCGTTGCTAGGGAGGCAACCCAAGATGTACAATATAGCTAACTATAGGTTTTTCTTTTCGATTTAGGAGTTTTCTTTGTTTATTTGATCTTCTGAAATTCTTTAGATTGCAATTTTATTTTTGTTTTAGTGTTGTCTAGATATAAAATAGG
Organism: Solanum pinnatisectum; assembly: GCA_035578085.1. NCBI lineage: Eukaryota > Viridiplantae > Streptophyta > Magnoliopsida > Solanales > Solanaceae > Solanum > Solanum pinnatisectum. The sequence goes on from CM069079.1 coordinate 16,056,696, forward strand.
GTCCGTGTCCAAAAAATGTAAAAGAAAGGCCTAACGGTTGCTACATGTGCAGGGATTTAAAGCAAAATCTACAGAAAAATGTCTGTTGCAAAGGTCTACGGATCAACGGTCTGTGGTTCAATCCACAAACCATGAATGGTGTCCGTAGACCCCAGGTAAGTCCTCGAAATTTTCTAAGTGTTGAGTGACCTACAAACCCCATCTACGGTCTGTAGGTCGACCCACGGACCATAGACGGGGTCTCATGGGTCCAAATCTAGGTTTTTCCCGACACGACCCGAACACTTTTTAAAATAAAACCCCTCATTTTTATATTCATCCCCCATATTCAAAACTCCCTCCCAACCATTTCTAAACCTTTCATCTCCCTAAATCACTCCATTAAACACCCAAATCCCACAGATAACTCCACAATCACTTCCCTATATTCCCATATCACTTTCCCTCTTTCCAAATCCTCATCTCCCTTTCCTCAGCGATTCCATTGTCCGGGTTCGGTGTCGAAAGGCTAGCACAAAGGTCTAAAGGAGTCCATTGTCATCACACAATCATCCACTTTTGATACTTGTAAGGTAACAGACTTCACTTTAACTTTGAATTTCGATATTCATTGTTCAATACATGAAGTCACGAAGTGGGTCTTGACCTTGGGTTGTTTGTTGTTTGAAATTGCATGATAAACTAGAGTAGAAACACCCTTGGGACGATAGAATGTGATTGTGTTGTCTTTCTGATCAAATAGATCAGAGAAAATAGTCTAAATGGTAGTTTCGACTTAGGGTTCCTAGTTTTGAATGAAATAAATGTGAAATAATGTGTAAACGGAACCATAGGGATGACAAACTATGATAAATTATGTTGAATATGCAGGATTAGACTTAGGGTGATTGTTGAATTGTTGAAAAACATGGTTTAAAAATGAGGCATATATGATACCTAACACAGATCTAATCCACGAAACCCCATCTACAGACCGTAGGTCAACCTATAGACCATAGATTAGGTCTGTGGGTCTGCTGCACATGGAAAATCCACTAAATGTGGAACCACGGAGGTGGACTACGGTCCATCGGTCAACCTACGGACCGTTCTGCACATCCATGGTTCCCATCAGAGCCCAACTTTTTGGGACCTCTAACCTACGAAGGGGACCCACGGACCGTAGGTACACACCATAGATGGCCACTGATTCCACTGCACAGAAATTTTTTTAGTTTTTGTTTTCGTTCATTCTTTGTTCTAAAAAAATTTCAAGTGTGTTATAGGTTTATTTTGGTACTAATTTTTCCTCCACATGTGCAATGGCTCCCAAGAGAACCTCGACTTACATGCCAATGGGCAAGTCAAAGGCCGTGGTCCCAACCTTAAGGTTGATTGATGAAGACACTGATGCGGAGACTGACGCTATTTATGTCCCACCTACTAGGAGGACATCCCCAACTGCACCTCGCACTACCCGGAATCAAAATCGATAGGTGGTTCCCGACGTAGTAACTGCCTCCCAATCTGATAAGGAGGACACACTGATCGGTTCACTGACTAGTTCTGCTTTTGGCTCTGAGTCTGCCTCTGCTTCTGGGTTCGGCTCCACATCCAAGTTAAGTTCACATGGTAGGGCTACCTCGTCTGATGAGGCTACTAGCGAGAGGACATTCAGTACCACTGCATACGAGCTCTGCGATGGTGAGGAGCCAAATCGGTGGTGTGTCCGTGGTCAGTGGCAAATATACAGGGATGCTTGGATGATGACTGAGAAGGATAGGCCAGCTCTTTTAGTCTCTAAGAAGCGTCGAGTTCTCATGGGCAGCTTGCATATCGCGCCTGCTATTCATGACCTCTTTAAGAAACACCGATGCGAGTGGATGGGCCGTAGCCCAGGGTCGTATAGCAAGGAGATCATAAGGGAGTTCTATGCTTTCTATGTAGCCACCCTCCAAGGTTCTATTGACAGACGGGTCAAGCCCACAACACAGACTCCACTCACGGCGACACTAGTACGTGGGTTTTCTATTGATATAGCCGAGGCCACCATTCGTAGGTTCTTATACGGCCCAGGTCATACTCTAGCTATCAATATGGCAGAGTTTGATTATCGTTAGGACATAGTGAGGAGTGGGACATTCCAGAGGAATGCAGAGCAGAGGAAGAGTTTAGTGCCCTGGTTGGCCCGTCATACTGCTATAGACGGAGAGCGCGCTGAGTGGGTCAGTACCCCAGGCTTAAGCATCAAGAAGGTCACCCTCACATTTGTGGCCAAATTCTTCTGGTTGTTGGTATGGAATCAGGTGTCCCCTATGCAGGCTAATAATGTACTTACTTGGGACCGCGCAGTCATGGTAGCAGCCTTAGTTGCTAGATTCGAGATAGATTTTGCCCTCATGATTATTGCGGAGATACATGAGAAGTCCTTCAAGGCCACCACCACTTACGCCTTCCCATGCCTCATTTTTCAGCTGTGCAGGGATTCTAGAGTGTTGGTCTAGCATTGTGATAAGTTGATCCAGGCAACCAAGACCCTGGATATAGGCCTGATTCGAGACGAGGAAAATGTGGCGGTACCACGCAGAGAGTTGCAGGTTGAGGTGCCTCCACTAGGAGTAGAATTAGTGATAGATGTGGAGCAAATACAGGTTGATGAGCCTGCCCCTCCAGCCCCCACTGAGGATGCTCCATTTCCCATTCTCCGACCACCAGTTAGGCCCCGAGCTCCTTCAGAGCCACCCCCTCTTCAGGGTCTGCCACTGTTCCCTTAACTCAAGTCCAGAAGTTAGAGGCTTAGATGGCCACACTACTGCAGCATGTGAGGCTATGGATGCAGCGGGCAATTGAGGAGTCCACGACTAGGGTGGGCAACAGATGGAGTAGATGATGGACCGTAAGGTTCAGGCAGTCTACTAGTGCCTTGATGCTTTTGAGCTGCGTGTCTTAGAGCAACCAGCCCCCTCTACCGATGTTTCTGCCTTCTGGAAGTAGTTAGCCAGTCTCCGGGCTGATCTTGACTTTCTTCTAGCTCCACTAGAGCCAGCTCAACCCCACATCACCGATTGATGATACGGTGTTAGATACTCTATTCGGGGATTATATGCCTCCACCTTCCTTTTCCCATCGTGCTGGGAAGCGCCCCCACTCTAGTTGGGCTTTTGAGGACACTAAGGCTGATAGAGCTCGCAAGAGGGAGCGCCAACAATTTGAGGAGGCTCGGAGGGCGTCAATAGTTGATAAAGAGACACACCAGTAGCAGGCTAGAGAGGTTGGTGTAGGTGCCTCGAGCAGTGTGAGCACCACTGATGGTGCAGTCAGAGTGGCTAATAGCACTATTGAGGGTGCTATGATAGTTGATGCTGGCACTAATGAGGGTGACCTAAGTGTTGATCCAACGGGCTCCGGGAACCCGGACCCACCCACTTATTGACAGGTCTTCGGCGCTATGTGCCATAGGTTTGCTTCACTCAATCCTTTATTCTTTACTTTTTGTGCATTAGGTACAATCACACTATATTTTATTAGGGGTGGGGTAAATGGATTGTGAGTGATAGGGTAAAGTGTGAGTAACCCAACTCATAATCCTCTCTTGGGGTTTTCTTGCCTATGTTTTTTCCCCCAAGAAACTGTTTTAATTATGTTGAACCAGCATGTGTTAGGATTGTATGTGTAGAAGCATGATGGCAGAGTCAAGAATAAAAAAGGATACCCGTCCAAAATTTGTGATATGTGCTAAAATCTATAGTCTAGAATGAGTTGAATGTGTTGGCTCTGAGTATGACATGATAAAGAACCAATTTTATCTCATGACTTAAGCTAAAACTTGAATTGGGTAATCTGATAATCTGATAATGAAACAAGGTGCCAAGAGTGTGTAAGGATAGTTAAATGTTCAGACAGTTTTGTTCCAATCTAGAACTTGCCCCGTCGGTCCTGCTAGGATAATCTAGGATAGAAGTTGGGAAGTGATCATAGGTCATTGTTCAAACTAGTCCACTTAAGCCTAAAATAATCTAACCAAATGGTAGCATTATTCCCTTTTGATCAAAATATTTGAGCCTAAAATTGACCATTTCTTTTGATTCACCTAACTCACCTTCCCTTAAAATATTGTCTTGGTCTCGGTCCCTCCTTGGACATGTGCACTTTGACTTAGGCCAAAAGCCTAAGTTGAAGATGGCTAAGTCAAAAGTGACCTTGATCTTGGCCCTAGTCCGACATCGGACACTGTGCACCTCAACTAATGCAAAATGCATAAGTTGAAGATGGCTATGAAAGAGGAAACCAAATGAAAAAAGGGTATGAAAAGAGTTGTGTGATGAAAAGAGAAAAAGAAAGAGGATGTGACTTTGTGCAAAAATAAGCAAAAGAAAAGTGTTGAAAGAAACAAAAGAAAAATGAAGTGAAAGAAAAAGAATAAAGTGAGAAATAAGAGTCACAAAGTCAAAAAGTCACATCCATGTTGCAAAGAGTTAAGGGAAATAAAGTGAAATGAAAAGATGCCAAAAATAGGTCAAGGAAGAGGTAAATAGCCAATGTAATGTCAAGCAGAGAAGAAAGTCACTAAAAAACACCCAAATGTACCACACTTGACCCTGAGCCTACGTTACAAGCTAAGAAAGTCCTATAGTGATCCTAGCAACTAGTTTGGAGAGTCTAAGAAGTGAAACTAATAGCAAGCCTATGGTATTGAGCACTCACTGTACTTGAAGTAACTTCTGAGCGTGAGTGTTGAATGAATCCTTGTACTCAAAATTATATTCATTGTGTGAAGAGGATTTCGTTTGAAGTGAGGGCACTAGTTACATTGTCGGAAAGTTGGTACCTTGGTGATTGTGAGAAAGTGTATGTTGTGATGCCTGTTGGTCGATCATTGTCATATCTTGATCCGCATGAGTTAGCTTGTTGAATCTAAGAGAAAATATTTGCACTCGAAAAGGGAGTCGGGATATAAAGCCATGCGATTGCTTGTACTTGAATGTCTACTTCTATACAAGTGTCGTTTAGAGTCTTAGTATGTCGCTTAAGGAGAAACAACAAATTTAAGTTGAAGGTGTTGATAAACCGTGAGTTTACGGTATTTTTAATACATTTCACTTAAGATTTGTGTGTGTCTAGGGCCATTTTGTATTAGAACTATTGATTATTGTGCTATATTTGCATGAAATAGACTTGGACAAGGTTGAGAGAGATAGCAACTGAATTTCTGCAAAAGGAACCACCTACGGAGGTGACCTATGGACCGTAAGTCCATTCACGCTCTGTAGGTTGGTGGCGTAGATGGAGCATCAGGGAAGTCTTGACCAAGTATGGAACTACGAAAGCTATTGACAGACTGTAGGTCGACCTACGGGTCGTCCTACTTGTCCGTCATTTGTATCAGAAAGTCTGAGTTCCAATACCTAATGAAAAGTTCTAAGTGTGGAGCCATGAGAGGGGACCCAAGGACCGTAGGTCAACCTACGGTCCATTCTGCAGGTCCATCATTTGCATCAGAAAGTTGAAGGTTCCAAGCTTCTGAGAAATTGTCTAAGTACTGAGCTACAGAAGGGACCTATGGACCGTAGGTCGATCCACAGTCCGTAAGTCAGTCTCATCGATTGAAGTTGTGTCCAACATTTTATTTCCTTATTTCATTTCCTTTTTGTTTGGGACTATGTTTTCTATAAATAGGGTATGTAAACCTCGTTTTTGGGGGTTAGCTACTATTGTTTAACGTTAGTTCTTGGTGTGTTCTTGGGAATTAACTTGCAAACATTAGCAATTTGATTTCCTATTTTCGGTTTATAAAGATTCTTGTTTTGAATTTCAATTTGAGATTCTGGGTTTCTTTTACTCATTATGTAAGTTCATGAATTATTCTTCTAAAGATATGAATTGTGTTCTTGCTATTATGGGTCACTAAATCCACAACTAGGGTTGTGGGAACCATAAGCGATTAACAAAATATGAATAGTAACTAAGTAATTCTTGAATAGTGTTATTGCATGCATTGATAATTCTTTCATTTAGAAGTCTTTTTAACGGTGCGCAACGTTAGAACTCTCCTTGTTACTACTTGCAGAACCAAGGAGGTAGTTAATAAGAAAAGAATTATCAACATATATTTAGTGTGATACTATCTAATAGTATAATGTCAATTGGTGCAAGGGTGAAAACTAAGTCATACATTGATGTGATATCTAATAAGAGGTAAAGGTAAGGTTTAGTAAATTATACACACGTAGTCGGACCAAGGTGCGGGGTGAAATTTCCTATTTGCCGGACCAAGGACTTAGGGATACATAACTTACCACTTTGCATGTGATACACTAGGAGAGGATTTCTATTACTAGGATTACCGTGTTATGAGATTATGGGGAACACATACACCCTAGTTTCTCTCTCTCATTGATAACAACCGAAGTTTGAATCTTGCTCACTTGTTCTCTAAACTACAATCAGTTATTTGTTACACAACCCCCCCCCTTTACTTACTTGTCTCGGAAATAAGTTGACTAAACAAATATAATAGTGAGTTAAGTTTAAGTCTAAACCATATTCCTCGTGGGATCGACCCCAACCTTCAAGTTGGGTTTTTTACTTGATAATGATCGCTTATACTTCTTTAGGGAGGTGTAATTTGAGCATATCAGATACTAACAACAATACGAAGCTATAAACATCTAACACGAGTGGAAAGATCCCGAGGTAAAATAACATGGCAGACTCCACGTCGTTTCAATCGATAACCTTCACATGTGACTTTATAAATGTGGCGCACCAATATCTCATCGCTTTGTCACCCTAACACCATCAATATACAACAAGAATAACCAAACTTAACAAGAAAGAGTGGCTATCTGGAGCCATGGTATCCAAAACACTATTTCATGGCTCAGAAATCTATAAAATGATACTAGAACAGGAATTTTGAAGGAGGGTCGGAGCATGAAGATACCTCAAAAAAGTTCTTTGTAATCCTAAGCTAAACAAGATGTTAGAAGTACCCACCATGAGATGTAATCAATTTATGACAAGAAAATACAACAAACATGCTAATAACAATAAATTCCTCCTCAGAATTGATTCGAGGATTTAGAACTCTTACCTTCTAATAAAGGGTGCTAACTGTTGGAATTAATGCATTCACACCCTGTTGTTTAGTCTCCCAATAATGTCTCTTAGTTTTTAAAAAAGTCTTTCAGGATTTTGTAATATGTATCTAATAAACTATGATACATGTATCTTGTTATTTGTGCAAAACCTTTGATTTTATATTTTATTAGTATAAATAGAGATGTAATGGATGATTCTAATGATCTCAAGTGGCTTTAAGTAGCCTATATAAAACTTGAGCATTCTCTAAAGAAAGTATTATTCATCTATATTTCTTATAAATTGGTATCAGAGCAGGTTTTCGTTCTTAATGTGGATTAGGTAAAGAAAAAAATATAGCATCCAAAACAAATAAAGGTGTTGATTCTTCAGTTTTTCTTACTCCATTTTTTGTATGGAACTGATTTTGAATACTGAAAGATAAGAATGAGAATGTATTTTAAAGCTGAAGGTTTGTGCACTATTGTTGTATATGACTATGAAGAGCTAGAAAATGATAGTAAACTTTCACTAGCAGAGATGAAAATCCTTGAGGCTAAGTATCGTTAAGATGTAAAAGCCTTGAGCAAAATCCAAATGGGAGTCTCAAGAGCATATTTTTCAAAATGCTACTTGTGAGACTGCAAAGCAAGCTTGGGAATCCTTGGAAATCGAAGTGTATGGTGACGAAAAGGTACACACTATAAATCTTCAAACTCTTAGAAGAGAGTTTCAAAACTTGAAGATGATAGAATTTAGAAAAATAGATGAATATTGTGCAAGAGTCATGAATATGTTAATGAAATGAGAAATCATGGTGATACAATTTATGACCGACAAGTTGTGGAAAAGATTCTAATTAGTGTCACAGAAAAGTATGAGTTCATTGTTGCTATCACTGAGGAGATGAAAAATACTTCTAAGCTTTCCATCAAAGAGAAAGTTGGATCATTTCGTGCACACGAGAAGCGAAGATTTTTTTGTGAAGATCAACCCAAAGAGATGGCTTTCCAATCCAGAACAAATGAGAATTCTCAAAATTTCTCAAAAAATCAACAAAGAAGAATTACAATCCAAAAAAGAAGCAAGATCATGATGATTCCTCTATGGAGGTTAAAGAAAAAGGTGAGAAAAGTACTAGTCCTTTTTGTAAAATTTGCAAAAGGACTAATCACAATGCAGAAAAATATTGGCACAAAGGCAAGCCCCAATATAACTTTTGTAAAAAGTTTGGCCACATTGAGAAGGATTGCTGGCACAAGCAATGGGAGCAAACATTTTTTTGTGAAAAACAGGAGGAAGAAAGGGAAGAAAACCTTTTCTTTGCTTCTCACTATGATGCTTCATTAAAACCAATGAATGGTATGTTGATAGCGATTGTAGCAATCACATGACTATGACTGGATATGAAAAGGCTTTCCTCTTAATTAAGAGTAGCATCACTATTAAAGTGAGAATGGGGAATGAAGCCTTAGTAGATGCAAAAGGTAAAGGTACCATTTCGACCAACATAAAAGGAAGTTGTAAGGAAATTCATGATGTGTTTTTTATTCATGACTTGGAAGAAAAATTCTTTAGTATTGCACTACTAAAAAATTATCAAAAAACGACAGCCAAAAGCGACGGACTGCATCACTTTTTTGGTCAAAATCGACTAAAAAGCGACGTAGTCACCTCCATCGCTTTTTAGCCTGACGCTTTTCAAAAAGTGACGGACTGCGTCACTTTTCAAAAGCGACGGATAGAGTCACCGTCGCTTTTTGACTATTTTTTTTGAATTTTTTAAATAAAAGTGACGGACTCCGTCGCTTTATTTTGATTTTCATTTTTTTATTTCTAAAAGGCGACACAGTCCGTCACTTTTCTAGAAATTTTATTTTTGAAAATCCCAGAAAAGCGACGGACAAAGCCACGTTGTCCATCGCTTTTCTGGTATTTTTAAAAAAATAAAACCCAGAAAAGCGACAGACAAAACCACGTTGTTTGTCGCTTTTCTGGGATTTTTAAAAAAATAAAACCCAAAAAAGCGACGAAAAAACCACGCTGTCCGTCGCTTTTCCTGCAATATTTTTGACAGCTCAAACTGGCAGTTTCTGTGCACACCTGCAAATGCAATTCAATTCAATTCTACACTATTCAGCCCAATCAAACACACACAATTATAAACAATCTAAACAAAACATAAAACAACAAAGTTAAAATAACATTCAAAAGTATCTAAATCATAAATTAAAGAATTATAAAGTCTTTCAAAATTCATTTCAAAAAGTTCATAAATGTCCAGAGATCTAAACTAGGGAGTGAGATCTACATAATCATCCTCATCACTCTCGTCGTCGGTGTCATCGGGAGCCGAAGTAGTAGGTCAACAAGCGAGGTTCATCACTTGTTCTTTGATTTGCTGAACGGTCTCACTCATGCTTTCTTGTTCAACTACTCTTCTCCGCTCTGACTCTGCTAGTGCCGCTGTAAGTTTAGCTATTTGATCCGACTTAACAGCAATTTGAACACCATCATGTGCCTCAGCTTGACGTGACGATCCAATACCTTCTAAGCCTAACTGGAGTCGTCTAACATCATTTCGAGAGCCTAGACCATAGCATCTACCCTTGTGTATCCCCCCTACCATTTTTTCTTTCCAAATCTGGGTGGACAGTTCAGGTGTCAATTGGTCCGAACTATCTAGATTCTCAGCGACGTACTGATGAAAGTCATTCTGCATATTAAATATAAAAATTGACATCAATATATATACATATCATATATTCACTATTAATATATATTATTCATATTAAATAACTTACAAAAGTTCGTTCGGCCCTTTCCTCCACCCAAACATCTGGATCCAACTCATTTTCTTTCTTCCTGACATGAGTCTTCTTGAAAACCTCTGGTTCAATGGGAGTGCGTCCCAATTCTTTTTCCTATAAATAAAAACTAAAATTTATAACGATATATATAAATCAACTAATTAATTATTTAAAAGTTTGAATAAGAACTTACTATCTCTCGTGCAATTGTTCCAACCGTCTTTGCACCTCCGGTGTGCAACAAGCCACCTTTAAGACTACCTCTAGCCTTTTTGGCTTGATCTGATATTGCCTTAAACTTATCTGTGTTTCAATACTGACCCAATTCATCAAAAACATGAGGCAACATCCAATCGGGACGTTCACCACTATCCTGAACTTTCTTTAGCCAGCTAGACAGTCTGGCGGATGCCTTCCTCTCAAATGTGGTCCCAATGACCAAATTGTACCTTGACTCCCAAGTACACATAGTCTGGGAAAAAATTGACTTACGTTAATTAGATCGATAGTAAAAAAAATTAAAGTATACTAAACTTAACTAAAAAGTATATACCATAAAGTTATTAAACATCGCCTTGCATATACTGTTTGGAATCTCGCTCCAAGAGTGATAAGCCTGTGTATAGTGTCTTCTAACACAGTCTTTTAAAGCCCAGGTAGCATCCTTTGCAGGATGCCACCTGCACAACACATAATAAATATGTTAGTTCATGATTAATATATTAAAGTATAAGAAATAAATAAAATAAACTAATAAATAGATAACAAAGCAAACTTACAATGATCCATCCGGCTCAATCATGACTATACCAAGTCTGTCCTTTTGGCCAGGAGCTAGAGCAGACATCGTATCATGTGGTGTAGCACTAGGTGTAGTTGTAGACGAGGGTGATACATCAGGATGCACAAAACGCTGAGTCAATGGAGGCGTACTGGCCATAGCATTTGACTGCTCGCTACTAGAATCTCCAAGCCTCATGGCAGATAACTGAGGAGATGTACCTGTGGGAGATGGAGTACTCGCCGATAAGGGTCGTGCTCGACGAATAGTCTATAAAGGTAGGTCCTCGTAGCGTCGTGAAGGTAATGCCTGTGAAGTAGATGAAGCACCGATTGGTAGATGGTAATTAGGATAATATTGCCGAGGATCCATCGTACCAAACGAAACAGCAAAAAAATGAGTATCATGGCTGATGCGCTCTGGCGCAGAAGAAATAGATCCTGTGATATCCTCAGGATCTATCGGTCTCCTAAACTTCTTCTTCTTAGCCTATTTAGTCTGGCTAACTCCAAGATGCTCGCGATGTCTATCACCGTCACCGCCTGATGACATCTGTATGCAAATTTACATATATAATATATATAAAAATCATAAATTAAATAAAATTAGCAAAATACATATATACTAGCTAGCTTTCATTCTACACTATTCCACCTCGCTTATTTCAATTCCATCATTCTCCCATTCTTCGTCCTCAATTTGTTTCATTTTCATTATTGTCCCATTCTTCGTCATCAAATGATTCATTTTCCTCATTCTCAGATATTTCTTCCTCAACATTCAGTATCTCATCATCAGATACTTCTTCTAATATGTGTTGAGGATGTTGTAGTGTGGTTTCCAATTCAACATCAACTTGTTGTTGAACAATTGCAACATCATTTTGATATGCCACATCTAAGACATTGTCAATTTCAATTCTTCCCACAGGCTTACTTTTTATAACAACCCACCAATCAGCTTTGTCTTAATTCCAACTAGTTTTTATAACAACCCACCAAACAACTTTTTAACTTGAACTAATTTAGTTTTGACTTAATTCCAATAACTAAATTCATCAACAAAACCACATTATTTAATTTAACTTATTTAAACAACTTAACAACTTTATAAACTTTAACTAGTTTAGTATTGACTTAATTCCAACAACTAAATCCACCAACTAAATCACATTATTTATTTTAACTTATTTAAACAATATAACAACTTTAACTAGTTTAGTTTTGACTTAATACAACAACTAAATCCACCAACTAAACCACATTATTTATTAATACTTATTTAAACAACTTAACAACTTTTTAACTTGAACTAGTTTAGTTTTGAATTAATTCCAACAACTAAATCCATCAACAAAACCACATTATTTATTTTAACTTATTTAAACAACTTAACAACTTTATAACTTTAACAACTTAACAACTTTTTAAAGCTAAGTGTCAACACTAGATGGAACAAATCGATCTTGCAAGAAAATCAATTTTGTCATCAATAGGATCAACTAGTGTTGGTACTTATGCTTAACAAATAGATTATTTCTAAATTTAAAGCTAAGTGTCAACACTAGATGGACACAAATCGATCTTGCAAGAAAATCAATTTTGTCATCAATAGGATCAACTAGTGTTGGTACTTATGCTTAACAAACACATTATTCCTAAATTAAAGCTTAATATCAACACTAGATGGACACAAATCGATCTTGCAAGAAAATCAATTTTGTCATCAACAGGATCAACTATTGTTGGTACTTATATTTAACAAACACATTATTCCTAAATTAAAGCTTAATATCAACACTGATGGACACAAATCGATGTTGCAAGAAAATTAATTTTGTCATCAATAGGATCAACTAGTGTTGGTACTTATGCTTAACAAACACTTGATGGACACAAAAAAATTATCACAAAATTAAAGCTAAGTATTAATACTAGATGGACACAAACACATTATTGAAAACATGCAATTGTACTTGAACTTAAGAAATTTAGAAGCACCAACCTTATCTCCAACTTTGATGAAAGAAGCAATATAGTCTTGTATCAACTTTTTTAGATGTTGAGCTTCCTCGGTTGCCTAGCACGAAAAGTTCTTAAATTAGTTAAATATAAACTTCAAATCCAAGAATATATATATATTCAAGTTTTAATAAGTTCAAGTTTCAGTTCAAGTTCATATCTAATTTCTAAACTTAATTAGTTATATATTCAAGCTAATTAGTTCCAAGTTCAAGTTCTAATTTCAAGTTCATATTCCTAATTAAGTTCAATTTATAGTAAATTCAAGTTATAATTAATTATAAGTTATAATTAAATTGTAATTCAAATCCCTAAAATTCCAAATTCAAACTAGCTAGCTAGTGTCCCAAATTCAAACTATTAATTAGTCCTAAAATATCAAATATAATTCAAACTATTAGTCCTAAATTCCAAATTCAAACTAGTCTTAAAATCACAAATTGAAAGTACTCCTAGAATTCAAAAATCAATCTATAGTGCTAAAATCCCAAATTCAAACTATTAGTAGTCCTAAAATCTCAATAATAATTTAAACTAGTCCTAAATTCAAAATTCAAACTAGTCTTAAAATCACAAATTCAAACTAGTCCTAAAATCCCAAAATCTAACTAGTGCTAAAATCCTAAATTCAAACTCGCTAGCTATTCCTAATCCTAAATTCAAACTATTAGTCCTAAAATCTCAATAATAATTCAAACTAACTCAAATAATACCCAAATTCAAAACAACTCCTTAAATACCCTAATTCAATCTAATCTTACAATTCCAAAATCAAACTAATTAACTCAAGAATATCAAATTTCAAACAAATCCTAAGATACCCTAATTCAAACTAACCCTAACATTAAAATTTTCAATTCACAATCAACAAACACAAACTAACAATCAAATAATCCCTAATTCAAACTAACAATCAAAAACCCTAAATCATTCACTTACTAACTAACAATCAATCAAACTACCAATCAATAAAAAAACTAATTCAATACATTAATTAACAAATTCAATACTCAAATTGAAAAAAATTAAAAATAATATTATGAAACCCTAACCTTGAATTAAAGGAGAAGGGCAGTGGGTCGGGATGGAGGCGGCGTGACCTCCTGCTGCCGGTGCGACCTGCCTCTGCTGCTGCGCACGACCTCGATCTGTTGCTGTGCGCGACCTGCCACTGTTGTTGCGATGGTGGCGTGGCGCCAGTCGAGGATACTGGCGTGGCGCCAATCGGGGATGCTAGCATGGCACCGGTCGGAATATATATATATATATATATATATATATATATATATAAAATTTAACTACACATCAACAGAAGTTTAATTTAATAAATTTAATTTATCAATCAAGTTAATTTTATAAATTTAAATTATATACCTTCTAATTATATAAATTTAATTTTATTGATCAACAAAAGTTTATCAATATCAAATTTAATATATAAATCTCCTTGAATTGATCATAGGTATTTCTTTAATTGATAATGTATTTCATATCTGAACCACTAGTATATAAGACTTGATTTGTTAAACTATTCGAGGAGTATATAATCAATCAATGTATTTCATACTCCGATGAAGTATCCTTTACATGTCATCATAATTAGAAGGTGATCACTACACTTGACATCCATTCAAGATCGAACGTATATAATAATACTATCTCGCATTTCATACTCAAATGGATTAAGCTCTTCACCTCTACATCATAACATGAGATATTAAGTTCATGATTAGACGACGGACTGATAGAATTTGTACATTACTCTAGAAATATAAGTATAATTTTCTCCTAATTCATATCAACGTAGTTTCATACTCTAAATATGGATTATAGATATTTTTTTATCTATTCCACGAATTCTAACTTTTTATTTATAAAAGTATACAAAATTGTTACACTTTTTGAACAATTAATTGTAGGTGTAAATGAAATTTTAGTATTATGCACAATAGCAAAATTATGATTAATAGGAATATTTTAAACAAACCGACCTCCGGATGTCGCTTTTATTAAAAGCAATTAGATTTAATAAAAAATACCGACCTCATGAGGTCAGTATCACATTAAATTTTAAGATAAATAAAAAGCAATCATGATAATTAAATAATATTGACATCGGGAGGTCGGTATTTTATATTAAATTATTTTTTAACTTATATAAAACAGTCATTCGGAGGACAATTTATTTAAAGTTAATTGAAAATATTAATTTATTACATACTATTTAATTTTACCGACATCCAAAAGTCGGTATTATAATTTTTTTTGTTTTTTATTTTACACAAAATCATCCTCAGGAAGACGATTTAAATAAAATTAAATCAAAATATTTCTCAAAGCGATGGACAGCGTCTCTATGTCTATCACTTTTTTTGAAAAAAGTTTGACCAACATTTTGACCAAAAAGCGACGGACAAACAGACATTGTCCGTCGCTTTTTTAAAATATTTGACCAGATATTTTGACCAAGAAGCGACGGACATAAAGATGATGTCCTTCACTAATTTAAAAAACTAATTAAACAATTAAAATTAATAAAAAGCGATGGACGGCGTGGCTTTTTTTAAATTAATAAATAATTATTTTTAATGAAAAGCGATGAACTGCGTCGCTATCTATATAAAATAATTAATTATTCATTATATATATATTTGGTGCAAAAATCCGAGAAAAAAAGTGACGGACTAAGTAATGCCGTCCGTCCTTTTAAAAAATAAAATAAAAAAATTATTTTTATTAAAAAGTGACGGACAGTGTAGCTAATGGCGTCGCTTTTTGGAGCGACGCTGTCCGTCGCTTTTACTTCTGTTGTTTTTTAGCAGGTTTTTAGTAGTGTTGGTCAATTCAGGGAAATTGATTATTCTCTTGTGTTTAGAGATAATTATTGCAAGATTTATGATAAAATTAAGCCAAATCAAGTCATTGTTGAAGTAAAGATGATAAAAAGAAAATTTCCTTTACAATTTCATTACAATGCATTCAAAAATGAAGTTGTAGATGATCATGGCTTTGGCAAAAAAGATTTTGTCACTTAAATTTTTATGGTTTGAAGCTCCTCAAGCAAAAAAAACACGGTGCAAGGCCTTACAGAGGTACATACTGAGATTAAGGTAGAAAATACTTCTATCATATCTTTAGATGTGTCAAATCAAGATGAGGATGAGGAAGAGGAAGATGTCCCTCAAGGCGGAGAAATCTCATACTCAGATGATGAAGAATCACCTCCAAAGGAACAAAAATGTTTAGTGACATTTATCAAAGATGCAACTTTGTCGGTGTTGAGAAAGAAAATTATGAGGAGCCAATAAAGCATGATGTTTGGAAGAAAGCCTTGGCAGAAAAAATTCGGATGATTGAGAAAAATAATACTTGGGAGTGTGTGAGTATAACCAAAGAAAGAGAAGTTGTAAGTCTAAAGTGGATTACGAAACCAAACTCAATAAAAAAGGAGATATTCAAAAGCACAAGAGAAAGGCAAAATTTAGTTGAAATTATTGTCAGACTGGAGAACAACTTGTTGACATCTTCACCAAAGCACTTCCAAGAGAAAAGTTTTGCTATATTCGAGGAGGCATTGGAGTTGTCAAGCAAATGCATTAAGGAGGAATGTTGGATTAATTCATTCACACCTTGGTATTTAGTCTCCTAGTAATGTCTCTTAGTTTTTCAAAAAGTCTTTCAGGATTTTGTAATACATGTATCTAGTAAATTCAAGGCCGACTCAACAATATTGGGGGCCTAAAGCGAAAGTTAAAATAAGGGCCCTGATATTTTATTTTTTTCATCATATATACTTTTATTTAAAATCTACTTTTCTAGCTACTTTAGATGTGAAGTCATCAGGTACTGTTGTATAAACAATGTGTTTTAATAATTCCTTTTCAAATGATAATATAGCTAATTCATTCGATCTCTCTTAAGAAATTATTGATCTTAAAGAATATTTAATCAATTTTAATTTCGAAAAAACTTCTTTCGGCTGAGGCAATGGTTACAGGAGTTGTTAACATTATTTTATAGGGAATATGTGTATATGGAAAAGAATCAAGCCTTTTTATTTGATTGAATATTTTCATTAGAGCATTATCTTCTACTTGTATTATTTCCCTTAACACTTTTAAGTCAAAAAATAAATCTAAACCCTCAATATCAGAATAATATTACGTGTTAAAGATAGTTCAAGGTTAAGACAATATTTTTTAAATTCTCATCATCTAGTGATCTCAATATTTTACCACTAAATAAGAAATCAAAAATATTTTCATATGTTTCAATTGGTTCAAATCTATTTTGAAGTGAAAGAATAGTTTGATCTACTCTACATATATAAAGCAATCAACTCTAAAAGATTCTTCAACGGATTTTGTGATTTTGCTATCCATATATTCATCAAATTGTTTTTTACGAAATTCAGGTTTATTTTCATCTCATATGCAATTTCCTTAGTAGAAATCATAACACTCATAGTACATATAATTTTTTTTAAAATAACATATATAAGTAATTGTTTTTTAAAAAATGGACCCCCAAAATATATGGGGCCCAAAGCGATGGCTTTAGTAACCTAGAGGTTAAGACGGCCTTGAGTAAATTATGATACATGTATCTAGTTATTTGTACAAGACCTTTGATTTTACATTTTATTAGTATAAATAGAGATGTAATAGTTGATTCTAATCATCCCCAATGGCCTTAAGTAGCCTATATAAAACTTGAGCATTCTCTAAAGAAAGTATTTTCCTTTTATATTTCCTATAAACAGTAGAGAAGTATACATTTCACAAACTTCCTCTTTCCAGTAGCAACAAATGGAGCCTAAATCAACAAAAAGAAAAATATATACCACAATGATGAGCTTGCAAATGTAAAGTGACTTCCGTTAAACTTTTGAGTTGAGAAACCTAACACCCATGGATGATTTGGTGGCTTGGATTCTGATTTGTGTGGGTTTTTATTCAAGTTCTTCTAAAGAAAAAAATGAAGAAGAGGGATATATATTAAGCATCACTGACTTAGGGGCTAGGGGAACCCAATGTGCTTGCTTATGCAATCTCACAAAAACGCAATTATCTTTCTATTCTAAAGTCAAACGGATGAATGGTTTAGAATGTTGGAAGCTAGACTTGTAGAACTTCGATTTGATAGGTTGTGGGAATTCTAACTCTTCATATATTGGTAGAAAACTGTTGGCATATTTGACCAAAATTTTCAAAGAATTTCTTAACGGGATTTACAACGACTTTTGCTAATTTTTATTTTGAAACTTGCTTGACTTCAACACTCAGCATACAACCTTTGTAAAATTAAAATTCCTCTTAAAACATTCTTCCTAACATATTAAATACTTTTAGTGTTACACAAAAGTACAAGTTATATCCAACGTTCGAACGAAGGGGGTGTTACAATGAAATAGCAAAGTAGTATAAATGAAGATCAATATCGAAGAAGAAAGATGCACAACTTCACTCCAACAAGAATATTATTTACTCTTCCATCTCACAGAAGCACTGTATCCATTATAGTAGACTAGTGATAAGAAAAGAAAAGGAGAGGTTAGAAAGCTATACAAGTAGAAGTTTTGACCATCACAGAGGGAACTGGAATCATCCAGGTCTGAGGAAAGCTCTCAAAGTTCATTGTGGAACAATATGTAATCAAAGTTCATTCAAAGGCTTTAGAATCGGTATAAAAATACCATGTCAATTGGTCTCATGTTCTGTTACTATCTTTTATAATTTATTATATATGTTTACTTATCTAACCCTTATATATGTCTAGGTATTAGCAATGCAATTATTTTAATGCATGCATTAGCATGATTAAAGACCCAATTGCCCCTCAAAACTTTTTTTTATAATTTTTCCACCATAATAGTGGAGGGTATCATTGTAAATATTTTTTTTTTTATGCAATGCATGCTATTTTTAATGCATCAAAATAAACAATACATAAAAATAATCTATTTATAATTAATGCAAGCATAACTAATACGCGTATTGCTAATACAAACATTACTAATTCACTCTATTTAGCATCATCATTATACACTCAACCAAACGACCCTTTACTTTCTTTTATAATTTATTAAATCTCTTTTTATTCCTCTAACCTGCTGGGAAATCGACTTACACAAAACAACAATCGACTAATATTTTGACTTATTTTCAAAAAAAATTCAATTAACCCTTTTATGTTATAAGTTCTATTATATATTTAGGCCATATCCTCTTTCTCCCACGAAAAAAAAAAAAAAGAAAATAAGGATATTACTCCCTCTATTTTAAAAAGAATAATCTCCTTTCTTTTTTAGTCTGTTTCAAAAAGAATTATCTATTTCTTTTTTTGGTTCGTTTTAATTTCAGCTTTCCACGTGACTTGTTTAAGGCGACAAGATTAAAGGGCAATTTTGTACATTTGACATAACTTAAGGGGTGGGAGCACTATTTATAATAAGAGTCTAAAGCACATACTAGAACACAGTCAACATGGCTAATTCCTCAGCAGGGGTATTTTCGATATTTAGTAATTTGAATGCTTCAACAAGATTGTGCTAAACTGCTTTGTTAAACCATCTCCAACCGAACATTAAATTTTACACTAAATTCTTATTTGGTGTAATATTTGGTGCTTTGGAGCTCTAACTAACACAAATTTTTACACAATTTTAGTGTGTGAATAGTGTTACACCAAATTTGGTGTAACACTATTCATCACACCAAACTTTATTGAATATTTTAATATTATTTCATTATACAAAATTTTTAATTAAACAATATATTAATTAAATCTCTTGTATATAAATTATTTTTTATGTAATATTTTTATACTATTAATTTTAGATATAAAAGTAAGCTTTTTTATAAATTAATTTTTCTATATATGACTTTTTTTTAAATTAAATTGATGTTAATTCTACTATAAATTATAATTGGATATAACTATAATTAACCTTCACAAAAATTATCGATTTCAACAATTTCTAGCTCGACATAAAAAAATAAAGGACAAAAAAGCTCATTTTGAACTACGTAATGCATTAATAGAGCATTTATGGGAGCACCGTAGTGATCTTGAAAGTTGAATATTTATGTAGAATTTAAAATAGTTTTTTTCAATTATGTAATATTTATTTAATTGTATTTCGTTAATGACTTCACTTTTATTTGCATTATCCATTATTATGTATCATGTTTAATATTTGCTAGCCATTTTTTATTATTTAAAAAATTATGGTATAAAATAATTTTATATTAAAGGACTATAAAAGATCATAATATGAATTATATATGGTGAATGTTTTAGAAAGAATTTGTTTTATGAAATAAGAAAATATAAATGAAATAAGAAATAATATTATAATAATAAAGAGAGAGAAAAATAATCATTTTTGGTGTAAAATTTTGTGCAGTGGATTGGAGTTGATTTACACTAAAATAGTGTTGATACCAAATTTGATGTAAAATTTGGTGTGTGGGTTGGAGATGCCTAAGGTACCTATATGCTAATGGACAATAAAACCACTTCAATTTCAATTAATTACCTAAAGCATGTCGCCATTTAAAAAAAAAATGGTGCATCCATTTGCATATTTTTTAATTTTCTGTGGTATAGTAAAACCTCGCTAAATTAATATAGATAGACCTAGAAATACTATTATTTTATAGATATATTATTTAATTGATAAATTAATATTTATTAATTTAAAGAGTGTTTCGACATCGGAATATTCGTTCAGGATGAAATCTCAGAGAATTTAAATGAACTCACTATTGAAAACGTCATTCATGAACTTGAGATCATGATTAATTATCTCGGTTATCGCAATAAAATGAACGTTAATAACATGTTGGATGGGTGAAAATAATACATGGTCAGCGATCTAGAGCTTAGAAGAAATTATGGATAACACACTACAAAAAAGTGTGAATTACATGGGGATTTTCCTGGGGATTAGTGTGAAAATCCGCAGGAAACTTATTTTCTTGCAAATTTTCATACTAATCTCTAGGAAAATCCCCATGTAATTCACACTTTTCTTGTAGTGTACATTGAAAAAAAAAATATTGATGATAAAGTTGAAGATGATACAATACAGATGGAGCTAATTATGCGTAAGGAAGCACTTATCACATTTAGAAATCTTCACAATTTTATGGTGCAATTCGAAAAGACAGCACCAAAACTTTTGGATGCAATAAGTAAAGTTAGAGATGTGCTTCAACTAGATTTAAATTTTAACAAAAAAAGAACACAATAGAATCATATTTCACTAAATTGTTTAAGATATATTTATACTTTTAAGAATTATTAATTTATAATATTAATGAGACCATATATTTATATAGGGATCTTTTGAAAAAAATATTATCTTATCGAAATGTGTAATTTTTTCTATTAGCCCAAGTCAAGACCAGAAGAAAATATTATTTTATAGGGATTATTAATTAATCAAGTATTAATTTAGTGATGTGTTACTGTATTTGTTTGGGGTATCTTATAAACTTGTAGGTCCCATTTAGAATTTCTAAAATAGTGTTTTTCCCTGTTTCAATTTGTTTGTCAAATTTTAACTAAGCACAGCATTAAAAAAAATTTAAAAAGACTTTTAAACCTTGTAGTGCAAAATTAAAGATATATAGAATATATCAAAATATTCTTCAATTTTGTAATATTTAGACTATGTGAGAACTTAAAATTAAGAAATTGACAAAAAAATAGTATTTTATTTTGAATTTTAATTGATTCAAACTTTTTTCTAAATATCGAAAAATATTAATACTTCACTAATAATATTTTATCTACAAAATTATATAAGTCTAAATTTATACTCCCTCCATTTTAAATTGATCGACTATATTGACTTGGCAATGATTTCACATTTAAAATTTTTGGACTATTTAGAGATGATTTTGAATTGATTTACGTTGAATATGGTAATGTATATTTCATGTATAAGTAAGGTAAATTTAACTTTTTGAGTTTATCATAATGTATAATCAAAGTATAACTCATGTATAAGTAAATTATATTGTTTAGTCTATATATATTTTTTATGACTTTTGAGAAGATATAATAAATAGTCCGTATGTATTTTGTATGACTTTTGGCTATTTTTAAAATATAAATAAAACATAACTATATTTATTATATTTATTATAAATGAATTACTTTAGAGGCGTGTCTAAGGGGGGGTCACCGGGTTCACGTGAACCCATGGTTTCTTCCTAAGATCATATATAGTAGTGTTATATTTTTTTAAAAATATTGAAATATAGATGTGTGAACCCATACTCGGAGTATCATATAATGCGATTATGACTGGGTGTACCTCTCTCCACAAGGTTAGAAATTTGAATTTTATTTTATCTTATTTTATTTTTCTTTCTAAAATTAGATAAACATCTCTAAGTGGTAATTGGTAGCATTTGTTACATTTTAATTAATTCAACACACACACACACACACACACTAAGTTAATAATTCCGCACACCATGTATTTAGATACATCACAGCCCAAGTTGGTATTAGAGCAAGGTAAATAAATAAAAAAAAAGCAATGATAAGTCCTTTATGGTATTTAGAACAAAACAAACTTAATAACTATGCTTAAAGTAATTGACTGCTTAAATAAAGATTTAAGAGAAAAAATCATACAAAAAATATTTGAAGAAGAATTTGAAAAAGAATTTCCATTAGAATTCATAATACATGATTATGAAGAAATAACATTTATTATGGATACATATGATTATTATCTATCAGAATAAAACACCTTATCAATATGAGCTTAAAAGAAGCTATTGATATATTAAATGACCTACTTGAAAGTCATAAACAAATAGCCCTAAGGTTAAAATTAATAGAAATTGAAATAAAATCAATTAAAGAAAATCTTCCTGGAAGAATAACAAATATAATAGAAAAGGCAGAAAAATTTAACAAAAAAGTAAGTCAAAAATATATAAATGAACTCTTATCAGAAAAATTTGCTAGTAAAAGTTCGTATCAAAAAGGTAGCTTGGATGAAAAGCTAATCAAAGAATTTTTGAAAACACAAAAAAGTCAAGAATTAGAACAATCTTCTAAAAAGAAGCTAGAAGAAAAAGAAGAAGAAAACTGTGAAAAGGATGAAAACCTTGAATAAGAAAAAATGAATGAACTAGATGAACTAGTTTATGCATTAAAAGATCTTGATCTTTCAGATCAAAAATTAAAAGTTCTTATGAACAAAGGCAATACAGGTGGACCCTAAGGAAACTTTGTTAAAGAGGAAAGAAGTAACACCTTAAAAGAAGAAGAACAAGAACCAGAATATAATTCTGAACAAAACTTTGCTTCTAAAGCAAAAAGAAATAAGGATTTTATGAGTCAATATCATAATAATAATAAATCCAAGTATATGCCTAATAGACTTCCAACAGGAGATGTAGGAACAACCCAATTTCTGAATCTAGACTGTAAGAGAGAACCAGATTTGGATCTAGATTTATGGACACAAAACATATTTCTTTTCTTTCTATTAGGGAAAGGAGTAAATTATACCGATGAAGAAAAATATATCATTATGATAAATACATTTACTAGTAAAGTCAGTAATTGGTATACAGGATTATCAAATGATGCAAAAGGAGTCATTAAAAATAGTACAATAGAAGGGTTAAAAAATTCTCTTCAAGAAAGAATTACAAACCTGGTACAATTTATAGGAAATGAATTCCTAGGTGGAGAAGGAAATTCTTCTCTAAATAGAGAAAAATTAAGAATAATTGCTAAAGAGTAGTTAGAAAAATTGCAAATATGCAAAATGAGTTATATTCAAGAATACACTTGTGAATTTGAAAAATATTATTATAAAATAGCTGACAGTAGTAAAGAAATGTTGTCATATCTTGAGAAATATTACCCAAAATTACCAGGCTTTTGGGCCAAATATTTCAGAGAAGAGTATGAAAAAGAAAACAAAGAAGGAGATACTCTTGGACAAAGAATATCTTTCTTAAACAATAGACTTGGACAATTATGTATGATACATAATGTTCAAAGAAAAGCTAAAAGAATTAATACCCAGATTTATTGTCTGGATACAAATGCAGCAACCCAATGGGGATGCAACGAAAGAGCATATAAAAGGAGAAGAAAGCTTAAGAAAAGCTTAATAAAAAGAAGAAATACTTCAAAGAAAAATTATATACCTAAAAAAAGATATTATAAAAAGAAAAATAATTTCAAACCAACAAGAGAAAAATGCAAATGTTACAATTGTGGCAAAGGACATAAAAGCTATGAATGTAATAAAAAGCATGTAAAAATATCAAAAATAGATAGACAAGAAATTGATTCAGACAACATCAATAAAAAGTGATGAATTTTATGAAGAATTATACGAAGAATATTCAACTAGTTCGGAAGATTCTGACTAAATGAATAAAGAAATATAAGAAGAAACAGACAATTCGGTACAATTCATTGAGATTGAAGAAGATCAAAGAGGATACGCCTTAAAAGTAACATTCGATGGAGAATTGTTAAGAATAATCCAAGGGTTACAACTTAGATTAAAAACTGAAGATAATATATTCAGTAAAATGCAGAGAATGTTTGCAAGAAATAAAATTTCTTATCATGAATATCAAGAAGTAGAAAAGGTAATAGAAATTACCCTGACTACAGGAAAACATAAGTTAAATCTGCTAACAAAATCAATGATCGAACAGATCTTAAGAAAAATTCCTGAAAGGAAAAGGAAGAAAATGAATTATGTACACTTAGGAGGAATTCAAATCCTAGTAAAGTCAACATTTAAAGAAGGGATCAATTGTCCTATTGTAATCAATCTTTCAGATGAAAGATTTATCAACGCCAGAGAAGGAAATCTTGGTATAGTAGAAGGAAACTTAGCCTACACCAAACTTCTATTTACCTATTATCCAAAGTATTGTATTTCGCTAAAAGATGCAGACTTTAATGATGCACTAAGCTTACATTTTCAGGTTAAGAGAAAAGACCTATTCAAACTAGGTAATCATATCATGAGTATATATTACCAAGTCTTGTATACAGTCACAAATTTCAATTATGGTAGTGTATACAAAAGCAAAGAAATGATTGAAATAGATCAAGAATGCACTGGAATTGCAAGAATAGTTGAAGTAGAAATTCAACAAGCAATTATTCCTGACGAATATGAAATCTATTTTGGAAAAACAAAAGAAATTGGAAGTTTTGGCAATAATCCTAGACTTTCATTAGAATATAGAAAAAATTCAATTAGAAAAAGTATTTCCAACAGATATGTTAAAAAAGCTCTTGAAATTACTAATATTTCTAGAATTTCAGGAAGAATTTTTAATGGAGTAGAATGGAAAAATCAAGAAATCTTAATACAAACAGGTGTTATAGCCAATCATATCAAAGGCAATATATTGGATGGACTACCAATATATGAAGGTATTCCTTACATTTACAAAACCTTTGAAGGAAATAATTTTAGCTGTATAAACATGGTAGATATACATATACAGTTAGATACAATAAGAATAATAGTTTCTGTTATATTACAAATCATGAAAGTGATCATAACCTAATTCTAGGAAATATGTTCCTTAATAGTCTTAATGACTATAGTATAGGAAAAAATGGAATAGAAATAAGTTATAAAAATGAAACTTGTTTTATACCAAAAAATTGAAAATGCCCAAGGAAATATCTTTTAGGGTATCAGTTTTCACAGAATTAACTTTCTATGACACAAAAATTAACAACCTGTTGTCAAATAGACAATGGATCTGAAGCCAGTTTGGCAAAATCTTTTTTAATAAAAGATTGGGATACTAATAAATATAACATCTATATGATAGGAATTACAAGTGTAAAGGAAAAACTATCACAATCAAAAGAAAAAGTTGAAATAATTTTAGAATAGAAAATTGTTTTTATAAATAAAATATTTGCCTATGATAAATTAGAAACTGATTTATTATTAGTTAATGATTTTCTCCAACAATTTCAAGACTATCATCAGACAATATATATGATAAGTCTTAAAACTCCTTGTGGACATTTCATCAAAGTTCCAAGAAAACAAAATTCATATATTCTAGAAAAAGAAAATGGACACTATAAGAGAAAGTACTTACAAAATTTAAGGAAAATCTCTTGCAAATGCCTTATTCTAGAACAAATTAAAGAAAACCTACAAAAATCTTATGGCAAAAATCCTTTAGAAAAATGGGAAAGGAACCAAGAAAAAGTCATTTTAATACTTAAAGATCCAAGTACATTATTAGAGTAAAACCTATGCTCTATAATGAAGATGATAAAAATGAGTTTAAAATTCAGCTCAAAGAATTAATCAACCTAAAACTCATTAGGATGAGTAGAAGCCCTCACAGTAGTTCAGCATTTATGGTTAGAAACCATGCTGAAATAAAAAGAGGAAAATCTCGAATGGTAATAAACTATAAAGAGCTAAATAAACATTGTATATTTGATAGATATTTTATCCCAAATAAAAACAATTTAATAAACCTTGCAAAAGGAAAAACTTACTTTTCAAAATTCGACTGTAAAAGTGGATTTTGGCAAATAAAGTTAATAGAAGAATCAATTCCATTGACGGCTTTTAGTACGCCTAATGGACATTATGAATGGTTAGTCATGTCCTTCAGATTAAAAAATGCTCCACAAATTTTTCAAAGAAAAATGGACAAAATATTTTCCGAAAAAAACTATCTAATTGTCTATATAAATGACATATTAATATGTTCTAAAACATACCAAGAACATTTAAAACATCTAAAAGAATTTTCAGACATATGTTTAGAAAATGAAATTATTTTAAGCCAAAAAAAAGGCAGAAATAAATCAAAATGAAATAGAATTCTTAGGAATGATTATTTCAAAGAATGGAATAGAGTTACAATCACATATCTCAAGAAAGATTATACAATTTCCTGACAAACTAACAACTAAACAGGAAATACAAAGGTTTCTAGGATGTCTAAACTATGCAGGTGAATTTATTCCTGATCTAGCAAAGAAAAGGAATATTTTACAACAATTAATAAGAAAATCCAATAGACTTGGATGGACTGAAGAGCACACACAGTGTATAAAACAATTAAAAGAAGAATGCTCTAAACTACCTAAACTAAGATTACCAAAAGAAAGTGATAATCTGGTATTACAAACATATGCGTCTGATTATCATTGGGGAGCATTATTGCAAACCGATCTAAACGAAATTTGCAGGTACACAAGTGGTACTTTCAATGAAGCAGAAATGAGATATTCCACGAATGAAAAGGAATTATTAGCCATTGTTAGAGGAATTAAGGAGTTTTCAGCTTTCCTTTTACCAAAACAATTCATTATTAGAACTGATAATACAAAGGTATCAAGTCTAATTTCGAACAAACTTCCATCATAACCGCAATACAGGAGATTGCACAGATGGCAGGTTTTATTATCTTTCTATTCATTTTATATAGAACATATTAAAGGAGTTGATAATTCTTTTGCAGATTTTCTCTCCAGAAATGTCCAATATGGACAATCGCACACAGATCCTGGCTAACAGGATATATGAAAAAAATGTTAGTTGTGGAAAAGTCCATAGATGACAAAAGCCACAAACTATTCAACATTAGAGATGAATTAGCCAGCTTGTCCGAACAAGCAAGAAAAATACAATACTAAATCAATCAACTCAGCGAAGACCAAGCTGAAAATATGAATGAATTTTTATTGCTATGTGAACACTTGGACACATGTCCAAAAGGGAATTCAAAACCCGCCGGGAATGTTACTCCCAATAAAGTGGCAGGAGATGTTCCACTTGCACCTAATGCCAAAAACATCTCATCGGTAAGCTTGGATATGCCAAAACCTGAGTCTAAGGACAAAGATAAAAGCCAGGCAATACAAAAAGATGCTAATTCTTCGAAAGAAGAAAAAACCTCAAAAAAGGTTGAAAAAATTGTCTCTAGGAAACTAGAAAACAGCACTAACAAAGTTCCATTTGGAACAAAAGTTTTTTCATCTTTTCAGGTGGGAAAGCATAATCCTAAGGAAGAAGAATATCTTGCCTTCACAAGATATATCTATGGTCTTCCTAAAGAAAGTGGAGAGATATTTGGAGTCTTAGGAACAACTAGCTTGTTTCCAAGGATTTCCATACTTCCTAATGGTTCACCGGGCTTTACAGCTCAACTATTTGAATTTGAATACCTGGACAGGGTTTATACAAAACCAGATCTACAGGAATTGTCCAAATTACCTGAACAACTGAGAAATACGGTAAAAAACTATGCACAGGGTGATGGAGTCTATTGTAGATTCTTTAGTATCGCCATGGAAAGCAAGGACTTGCAGTTATATTTTCCAACGATCAATTATATTACAGTGGAAAAACTAAAAGATTTTAATATCAAGGCAATCGGGATTGATAAAAAACTCCCACACTTTAATAAAAAATGGATACAGATTAAACGAGCTTTAGGAATAAAAGCATTATATTTTATTCTTAAGTGATTTTACAATGAGGATTATAAAATCATAGATCATGATCATAATTGGGTCTTAATGACAAAGGAAAAAACAAAACCCTCAATAATAAAAGAAAAAATCCTTGACATAGAGCTTCATAGACTTGAAGCAACAAAAGAAACATGGAAGCTTGCTTGCAAGTTTCTAGACCATAAACATTCGGTTCATGAAGACGAAGAAGAATCTGAATAAAGTCCTAAGAGGAAGACAAGGAGCTGAAAAACAAAATAATGTAGAGCGTCGAAAGAAGACAAAGAAGAAGACGTAAGCACTTACGTCATGAAGAAAGAGACAAAGAAAGGCATCTTATCTCTTATCAAGTCTATCCCTTTAGTCAAAAGAGATATCCACTCTTGTCGGCCATCAACATCTTTACAACGATGATTGAAGGACTGAAACAGAATTACCAAAGTTTTGTGGGAAGACCCTGCAAAACAAAAATTGTAATAATTAGTCCCTCCTTCTATCTATAAAAGGAGATGAAATTTCACTTAGAAGGTAGACTACATTTTCCCGAGATTTCCTCTAAAGAAAAATGTTAGGTACCTCTAGAAGTGAGTAAAGACTTCTCCCGTCAGGGAAAAGTATTTTCCTTTATGTCTTAGATATGTAAAAATATGTATGGTTTGTATGTAAAGATAAGTTTATGAAATAAAAAGTTTGGTTTGTATACCTCTCTTCTCTAAAACTCTAAAATAGTTCTAAGTGAAGGTTGCGATCTTCCGCTTCACAGAGGAATAGTAGGAAAGTAGCCGTTAGACTGTAATCATGGAGGCGAAAAACTGTTCATAGCCGGAAAGGAGAACTGCTGCAGTGGTGATAGGAACTGTTCAGTGAAAGAACGAGAGAAAGGTATATACATCAAAACTCTAGATTTCATAAATATTATTTTTAAACACAAATTATATTCATATTTTGACTAGATTTAGACTTAAAAAGAAAATACTTAGTACCTATAGGGAATTTAATAATTATGATAGACATTCATAAACAATAAACTAACATATGTTTAAAAAATGAAACATATTCAATCACTTACATTTAGTAAGGGAAAGAGCATGGAAACATCGTTCAATGATATACAACTTAGATCAATTATTACATCATCTAGAAAAGGCTTACCTATCTAGTAGTTTAAGATCTATAAAATTAATTGTATCCATCCATGAGATAAAAATGACCAGAATACAAGAGTATTTTGAATATAAAAATGCTAAAAGGATTTTAAAAAGTTATTTCCTTTATACATCATAAGTTAATAATTCCGCACACCATGTGTGTGTGTGTATATATATATATATATATATATATATTAGAATTCATTTTAGACCTATAATTTTAAAATTTTAATGATTTTCAGTAGGAAAAATCTAAACGTCGAACCGATCTAATATATATCATAGATCAACCTTCTTATAATAGTGCACCCATCATCTCAAAATCCTGGATACCCCTCTGAATTACTTTATTTATATTTGAAACTAATCTGTAATTGTATATTGGAACCTTACCGACACGGGCTCCAATATCTAATACAAATTAGATGAGTTGAGTAACATATTTACTGAATAGCTGAAAACGAAAGTCTAATGAAATAGATGTAGACATTGTAATTATTTTAGATGAAAAAGAACATAAATTGAACCAAATATGTTGGGTTTAATTAGTAGGAGTAAAGAGGGCATTTAAGGGAGCAATCGGCATAATATTGCTAAAACAAAAGGTAGGAGAAGAATACTCCCTCGATTTCTATTTACTTATTAAATATTTTCTGATTTAATTTTTTTTTTAACTTGTTATTTTTTACAAATTATAGAGGATGATTTTTTTTTTTTTTTTGGTATACCCTCAATTTATAATATTGAGTTAATATCTTTAAAAAATGTAGCAAGTAATTTCATCAATTAATAAGATTAGAATAATAAATTTACTACATCAATTATTACTTTCTTAATATATATATCAAAATTAAAATTTGAGAAGTAAAAAGGGACAGAGTCACGGAGGGAATACTTGGTTGCCACTTAAATGGGATTCAAATTGATGTTTCCAAAGTAAGGTGATACTTTTTGGTGTACAAAACCAAGACTTTGCTTTTCCCTTACTGTAGCAAAAAATGAAGAGTGATGAATGTATCTATATTAAACAAATCCTTCTTACGTAACCTTTTGTCCAACACATCATTTGTTGCAATGATCTACTCTACTTATTGGTTTGACTTCAATTTCTCATTCGTTTCTTGATTAATCCGAATTTGTCCAATGGATGAGACCCTCATAGTCCATGTACAAGAATCAGAATCCCAAGAACAGGAGCAAACTCCTCCCCTGCTCAAACCCCAAGAAAATGGAAATAGAAATCATGATGTTGATGATACTGATTTAGATAAAACTCTTCAGAAGTTAGAATTATTTCTCACTTTGTTGGGTTTCAATCAGTCTTCAGTTTTAAGCTTTGTGCTGTCATGGATTTTCTTTTTGCTATTAGGGATTCTAGTTCCTATGGTTATGCTGGAGGTCTCTAATTGTCAAAATCCTCAAATTAAGAGTTTTGAGTTTGATATTTTAGTTTCTCAAGCTCTTCTAGCTGCTGCATCTTTGCTTTGCCTTTCACATAACCTTCGAAAGTACGGAATACGCAAGTTCCTCTTTGTCGATCGCTACACCGGACATATCGAGCGATTCAGTGATCAATATCATAAGAAGATCTCTGTGAGTGCCAATCTTAATTTCTGTATGTCTGTGATGCCATATTTCCTTACCATGTGCTTGTTTATGTCGATCTGCTTTCAGTATATTATCCGGGAGCACGAATTTGTCATCTTTATAGATTGTTGGTGTTCCTTTAATGATTTCCACTCCGGGACATCACTAGAAAAATAAAGGAATTTGAATGTGTGAATATTAGAAAACAAAAGGCAATAGTGAAGGAAAAGATGTGTTGAGATCTGCAATCTGGAAAGTTTTGTGACTCATTCCTAGACACGATTGGGAATATGTATGGAGGGTTTAATGTTTAAAGAAGTGCACTAGCCCACCTGAAATTGATGGTTTAGTAACCACATCCTCTGTCGTAAAATGTAGAGAAACAAACCTTTCTCATCTTCAAACAAACACCAAACTTAAGTGCTGTGATAAAAGACAAGTACTCTTATTTATGCAATTTGAGGGGCTACCTCGGATATTTGATTCAGAAAAGGGTGTAGTATTTACTGTATCATATTAAAGAAAATCGCAAGCCCTGGATGATCATATTTCTCTATGCCTGATAAGGTACTGAAGTCAAACTAGGTAAGTTTACTAGCCTGGTCATCATCCTAAGCCTAAGTACTTAATAAACTAGGTTTCCGATTTAAGACTTCTTTACTTTCATTAATAATATATTCCCACCTCTTATTTAGGACTTAAATCATTTACCCTATTTTGTTTTGTAGGATTCTGTTCGCTTGCTATTATTGTGGGTGCTGCCATGTTTCCTTTTGAAGGCTGCACGTGAAATAATTCGCATTTTATATGTGCAACACGAGTCATGGTGGCAATCGGCTGCCATTTCATTAGCTTTTGTTTCATCATGGACTTATATCACTGCAATTTTTTTGTCGGCTTGTGTTTTGTTCCACCTAGTCTGCAGCTTACAGATTATACACTTTGATGACTATGTGAAGTTCTTGGAAAGGGAGCCTGATTGTTTTGTTTTGATACAAGAGCATGTTCGCCTACGTTACTACCTCTCAAAAATTAGCCATAGATTTCGAATCTATCTTCTGCTGTTGTTCTTAATTGTCATTGTGAGCCATTTTATGACTCTTTTCCAGACAACTGGTTATACTGGGCTGATTACTTACATCAATGGTGGTGATTTTGCAGTAAGTTTTGACCGTCCTTTCTTTTAATAACAAATGTAATCTGATTGTAGTTTTCAATTGATCCGAAATGCAATTATTTATCATGTATTGTGGTCATCACATTGGTTAATGTTGTTAATTCTCAATCTGTTCATACTTGTTTGAGAATTCCGGAAAATCTTTTCATAGCTGAGGTAATCAACCTTCCATTCGCATGTCCAATGTACTTCTTTATGTGCATTTTCATGTACTTCATTAGCTGTCATGATTCATTTTTTGTTGGAAGCGAGGCATTTGTTTAAAGCTCTACTTTCAAGGCTAATTTATTTATTTTTTATCATTCTTCCCTTTTCAGGTCTCCTCGATTGTTCAGGTTGTTGGGGTGATCCTTTGCTTGAATGCTGCAGCAAAAATATCCCACAGAGCCCAAGGTATTGGATCAATAGCGAGTAGGTGGCATGCTTTGGCTACATGCACTTCTGGTGAAGCGTCACAAATGAGAAACTCAACTAGCATGAGTTGCCTGGAAGCTGCCAATCGATCTAACTCATTCTATATGAACTTCTCAGAAAGTGATTTGGAGTCTGTAGATTTTGTAACAGAACCAACAAATACACAATTGGCTTCTTACATGTCCTCCTATCAAAAGAGACAAGCCCTAGGTATGTAGTTGTTGACTTTGATAACACCTTAGTACTGAGACAAAGAACCAGGATTCCCTTTTGTCTATACATTTTTGCAAAAAGTTGAAGCGTTTAATTACTTAGTAGGTAAGGTCATAGATCACATGCAAGCTTCTGGAAATAAAAAATTTCACTTTTTGATGGAAATATGGGCTTCTCTACAAAAACAGAAGTTCTATAAGTTGTGCAGTTGAATACATATTGTGTTTTTGCTGGTTAACATCATGCCAAAAAGAACTGATGTCTCTGGCACTTACTCAAATATCGGTCGTTACCCAAAAACTCTACTTCTTGATGCACTTACTAAAAAGATAGAAAAGAAAAAGGGTTCCCCTGCCTTTCAAGGTCTTAGCAACATGTGACACTTTATCTGATCAATCTAATGTATATGCTATCATTTCTTCTTCTTTTTTTGTCCTCCTTTCTCCATGGAATGAAAACGGCCCAAATGAAGTGAAATTGATGCAACAACTACACCCTCAATCCCTGTTGTTGTGCGTTGTCTTGTCTTCATTCTGTGGCGTTTAATCTCATGCAAGTAAACTCACTTTATGTATAATTGGTTTAGCAGTGATATATTTGCAGAACAATCCTGGAGGAATAACCATATTTGGATGGACAGTTGATAGAGGTCTCATCAATACAATCTTCTTCATTGAATTGACAGTGGTAACGTTCATTCTTGGAAAGACCATAGTTTTTACAGGTCAGTAGGTTCTCAGTGGTTTGCGAAGATACCTTTCAGCTATTATATTGGGTTTTCCTAAATGCTCTAGTAGCAAATGCTGATACCGTGATGTACCATTGAATGACACCTCAATCTATCGGCAAATGGAAGGGTCTCAACTGAATCATTGATTATTCATGAAATGTGTGTTCCATTGCTAAAAGCTTGACAGTCATTTCCACTGCAAACATAGCCGGTTCTAGGTGCTGTGTTGGCCGTTTCTTCATTTGGTTAGTTTCATCCTTATTGCTCTCTGAAGTTGTCCCCCTTTGTTGGGTTTGAAGAAAGGTGAGGTTGAGAAGTGTTGTAGCAAGTATGAAAAGGAGGGGAAGGATGCTTTTCTGCATTAAGGATGTAACTTGGCTGGCTCGCTCAAGCAAGAAAATTAGTGCCCAGGAAATATGAGTATAAACTGTCCTGATGTTTATAAATTATTTGTATATGTCTAGGATTAAAAGTCCTGTGATCTAGACATTTCATATCAATATATTTGTCAATCTTTTTATACTATTGAACATTTGATCAAGGAGCCATCAAGGCAGAGCAGACAGCAAAAAGGTACTCCACTCCCTCTATGCCATATTACCTGAAATTTTGTGAGTCTTTTTCATTGTTCAAAATAATTAAATTGTTTAAAGTTTAAGATGGTTATTTAATTTATTATTTTTTTCATATTTGTACTTTCCTTTAATGAAGTCTGAGGAGTATTTTTTAGGAGATAAATTTGTCTAACATAATCTTCCTTCAACAATGTAAAAGTTTAAGTAATCAATTAATCGAACTATCCAAGTATATATAATGTTGTTGTGACTATCACAAGAAAGGGTAAGTAACTAACAGCGTTGATTGAAATGAAAATATACTGTGAGCTGCTTTACACGTGGAGTGTTTACATACAAAAGTTAACTATTTAATCCCGTCACATTACTTTATATTACAAGAAATTAGGGACTTAGAAATTTGTCATGGTAGACTAGTGTGCTTGATTGGACTGGTGCAATGAACAAGATTCTGTCCCTCTATACGCAATAACGCAAAGTGGGCAGATTGGAATAACTTTAGAGGGATCTGTAGACAGTAAAATTTTGCGTCGAGAAAACAATAATCAAGAACGAAAAATTATGCAACAATTGTTTTATTGCTTCAAAATGCGAGTGTTACAATCTCTATGATTCCTTTGAATTTGCCTTTTCGAATATAAATTCAATGGCTCTTGAGCTTGTTCTTGAATCTTTGATGAACTTGGACTTTAACTTTATCTTGATCTTGAATTGAACTTTATTTTGATCTTGACTTCTAGTTGAATTCAAAGGCTTCGAGCTTGATCTTGATTGTTCTTGAACTTGAATTTTATCTTAATCTTGACTTCTAGTTGAATCCAAGGGCTTCGAGCTTGATTTTGAATTTGGCGATCTTGATCTTGATCGTTCTTGAACTTGAACTTTATCTTGATGTTGACTTCTAGCTGAATCAAAGGCCTTTGAGCTTGAGCTTGAATCCGGTGGTCTTGATCTTGATCGTTCTTGAACTTGAACGCTTGAATTCTTCAATTCTTAAACTTGAACACTTGAATTCTTGAACTCTTAAACTTGTAGCTTGTAGAGAATTTGTGGCTTTTAATCCACGAGTTTTCTCTAGCTTTTTGTTAGAATTCTTGGTTCTCTTTTCTGAATTATGAGGGGCCTATTTATAGTTTTTAAATAGAGGAGTTTTGATTGAAAGAGGATTCCCTTCGGTAATCAGATTTAAGTGACATGACATATGGGCTTTATGGAGCGGGCTTTAATTAAATTCATATTTATTGAATTTAAATAATTAACTCAATTATATTAATCCATAATATTTATTTGGACTAATATATTGATGAATTTAATATAATTCGAATCATTTAATAAATTTATATGTAAATAAATTTTAAATAATTACAAATGCTCCCTTCTTCAAGTCTTGTCGAGATATTTTATCTTTCAAAGACTAGGCTTGAAGAATTTGAAGACTTCAACTTACATACTTGGAGATTTTTGAAGACTTCATCTTGAAACAACTTTTATTCATAGGGGTTTGCCCCCATCGAGTCACCACCATTTGGTGCAAGTCTGAAGTTTGATGGAAGATAACTCATAGCTTTAACTTTCATGTGACAGATCAAGTGGGAACAAGTGGTTTTTTGACACTCATGGAACTGAACGTAGGATATATTCTAAGTGCCTATGTACCTTAGTGAATAGGATCAAGTCACAACGTAGTTCTGGGAGATTGAGTGATTTTTTTTTTTTTTGTGTCATACACAGTTTATACTCTTGCGGGCCAGGAGTGACATGCAGTTTAGGCTCGTACCTTAAGGAGCATTACTTGAA
Organism: Solanum pinnatisectum; assembly: GCA_035578085.1. Classification (NCBI taxonomy): domain Eukaryota; kingdom Viridiplantae; phylum Streptophyta; class Magnoliopsida; order Solanales; family Solanaceae; genus Solanum; species Solanum pinnatisectum. The sequence goes on from CM069079.1 coordinate 16,092,524, forward strand.
TATTTAACTCTAATTTGAGGAGTTTTATGACATATAGTTTAAGCTCGTGTTTTAAGGAGCATTTCAGCTTGAAGATTTAAGTGACATACAGTTTAAGCTCGTGTTTCAAGGAGCATTTCAACTTGAAGATTTAACTTAAATTTGAAGAGTTTTGTAACATACAATTTAAGCTCGTGTTTCAATGAGCATTTCAACTTGAAGATTTAACTCAAATTTGAAGAGCTTTGTAATATACAGTTTAGACTCGTGTGTCTAGGATCATTATAACTTGAAGATTTAGCTCAAACGATGAGGAGCATTGTAACTTGTAGTTTAAGCTCATGCGTTAAAGAGCGTCTAGATATACATTGACTTTTCAAAGTCATCTTCGGATGCAAACTTGCCCCCACTTTAGAGTTCTTCTATATCTTCATCTTCATGAGGTCCATAGACAGGAGATTGTTGATCTTCTCTTAAATTCATGCTTAATTCTATGTCATGTGCACGAGTTGCCAACTCTTCAAATGTATTGGGCTTTAATCCTTGCAAAATGTAGCGAAGACCCCAATTTATACCTTGGATGTACATTTCAATGCCTAAAGTTTCACTAAGGCGATCTTTGCAGTTGAGGCTCAGACTTCTCCAGCGATTGATAAAGTCAACAACTAGCTCATCTTCACCTTGACAAGCCTTTGTCAATTCAATCATACTAATGACATGTCTCGTGCTATAGAAACGATTAAGGAACTCTTGCTCTAACCGCTCCCAACTATCTATAGAATTAGGTTCGAGATTTGTGTACCAATCAAAGACATTTTCTATAAGAGATCGAACGAATTTTTTAACAAGATAATCACCATATGTTCCAGCATCATTACAAGTCTCGATAAAGTGCGCTATATGTTGTTTGGGATTTTCTTTGCCATCAAATTGTTGAAGCTTAGGAGGTTGATAACCCTTAGGCATTTTCAAGTTATCAATCCTTTGTGTATATGACTTTACATATGTGAGAGAAAATTTGGATGAAGACTCAAATTTGTCTTCGATAGCCTCTATGATAAAGTCCTTCAATTGATCAATTGGAATCACACCTTCGGCGGAGATATGAATTTTTTTGATCTTTGTTTGCTTTACGCAAGACTCTTCTTCGTCTTGAACTTTAGGAAGCTTCAGAGGTGCTTGACTCAATCTTCTCTCAATCATGTTATCTATCTTATTTGTTAGCTTGGAAGGTTTAGTATCTTGTTTGTGTGTGCACTTTGTCAGGCATTCAATTGCTTTAGTTAAGCTTGCTAGTTGTTCTTTTATAGTGGAAGACATTTTAATATTTTGTGATGCTTGAAAAGTTGAGATGAGAGGTAGAGATTGTCCCACTGGGCATGCCAGAATTTGTAGACAATAATATTTCGCGTCGAGAAAACAATAATCAAGAACGAAAAATTATGCAACAATCGTTTTATTGATTCAAAATGCAAGTGTTACAATCTCTATGATTCCTCTGAATTCGTCTTTTCGAATATAAATTCAAGGGCTCTTGAGCTTGTTCTTGAATCTTTGATGAACTTGGACTTTAACTTTATCTTGATCTTGACTTCTAGTTGAATTCAAGGGCTTCGAGCTTGATCTTGAACCCGACGGTCTTGATCTTGATCGTTCTTGAACTTGAACTTTATCTTGATCTTGACTTCTAGTTAAATCCAAGGGCTTCGAGCTTGATCTTGAATCTGGCGGTCTTGATCTTGATCGTTCTTGAACTTGAACTTTATCTTCATGTTGACTTCTAGTTAAATCCAAGGGCTTCGAGCTTCATCTTGAATCTGGCGGTCTTGATCTTGATCGTTCTTGAACTTGAACTTTATCTTGATCTTGACTTCTAGTTAAATCCAAGGGCTTCAAGCTTGATCTTGAATTCGATGGTCTTGATCTTGATCGCTCTTGAACTTGAACTTTATCTTGATCTTGACTTCTAGTTGAATCCAAGGGCTTCGAGTTTGATCTTGAATTTGGCGGTCTTGATCTTTATCGCTCTTGAACTTGAATTTTATCTTGATCTTGACTTCTAGTTGAATCCAAGGGCTTCGAGCTTGATCTTGAATCTGGTGGTCTTGATCTTGATCGTTCTTGAACTTGAACGCTTGAATTCTTCAATTCTTAAACTTGAACACTTGAATTCTTGAGTTCTTGAATTCTTAAACTTGTAGCTTGTATAGAATTTTGTGGCTTTTAATCCACAAGTTTTCTCTAGCTTTTTGTTAGAATTCTTGGTTATCTTTTCTGAATTATGAGGGCCCTATTTATAGTTTTAAAATAGAGGAGTTTTGATTGAAACAAGATTCCCTTCAGCCAATCAGATTTAAGTGACATAGCATATGGACTTTATGGAGCGGGCTTTAGTTAAATTCATATTTTTTGGATTTAAATAATTAACTCAATTATATTAATATATAATATTTATTTGGACTAATATATTCATGAATTTAATATAATATGAATCATTTAATAAATTTATATGTAAATAAATTTTAAATGATTACAGGATCAACAAGATTTGAGTTAGTAAATTAATAAAATTACAAGAATATACTTTTTAAGACCTTAATTAACAAATATGTATGTACTCTTTTTTAATTACAAAACACTAGTTTTTTTTCTCTAATTATAGGATTAGTTACCATTATAAAGTGCAGAAACTATATAAAAGAACTCATGCTTGTCATAATTATAAAAAGATCAATATAGAACCAAAAGATTAACTTTAATACTCCCAATCAATGGATGAAACCACAAGAGTATACTCTTGTTCAAACATACTCAAACCTCAAGAAAACCTCCAAAATTCAATATTCAACAAGTCCTAATAAAATTTTAAAATTAGGTATTTATAATTTCTAAAATTACCAAATAAAATAAACTTCACACATGCATTGCGGAGCCACATCCCCTGTTGTGATTGCAATAGTTTGTCACATCGTGTAGCATGGTAATTCCTTCCATCCAATTTGCGTGACATGTTTGCCTCACATCTAAAGTTGCGGTCGCATCGCTTCGTCGCATACTTAGCTTTCTTAGCAACCGTTAAAAGTTTATGAATTGGTGGTGTATCGCTATATGTGACCATGCGGCCGTTTCACTTCCTCCTCATCAACATCAACTTTTGGCAACAAACTGTTTTCTTAATTCCATCTCTTTTTTCACATTTCTACCTTTTTTCTTTTCATTTATCTTTTGGAGCTAACATGTCATAATTATGACCTTTCAAAATGCAGAATAATGAAAGCTAGGGACCGGATCAGTAGCTAGATTACCCACTTATCATTTTTGTTGTTAATTATTTTAATTTCTTTTTAAAAATTATTCTTATTTTCTTTTGCTTGTATTTAAAATATGTTGATACATTTATTTTTTTTTATATTTTTGCCTTGTATTTTAATTTTTTTTCTCAAGTACACATATCTTTTTAAATTATCTTTGCCTTCTATTTGAAATTTTCTCAAATACACGAAATTTTTATATACATGATTTAGCCTTGTATTTAAATTCTTTTCTCAAATACACATAGCTTTTAATTTCTTTCCTTTTCTTAAACAAATGTTTGTTGTGCCTTATCGAAAAGGTCACAGCTATTTGAAAAAGTTTCAACCCTTTGGAAAGATCACAACCTTTCATAAAAGTCACAATTTTCATAAAAGTCGCAATTCTTCATTGAAGTCACAACTTTTTATAAAACTTGCAACTTTTCATGAAAGGGAAGACTAGTTTTGGAAATAAATAAATTAAAAGGGAATCTTGGTTTGTGGTGGCGCCATGTAGGAGGGCCTAGAGTTCTGTTATATATATATATATATATATATATATATATATTACCCGTGCTTCGGACAGGAATTTAATATCACAAAATTTATAAAATAATACTTAAAACCTATCAGACATTAAAACTAAAACACTATATTATCTTACATACAAAATTACGTAGTAGCAAACATTAATTATGTAAAGAAAAATGAAAATTATTACATCTTATCATTTATCCTTAATAACATAAGCATAAATTATAAATTAATGATTGTAAAAATACATACCAGGATCTGTAATAGAAGACGGAGGAGGTTAAGAATTTTTGTTGTGTTAAAATGAGAGGAAATCCCTCTATTTGCAACCCTCCGGAAAGGTCAGAATCTTTTATAAAAGTCATAATTTTTCATAAAAATCGCAACTCTACATTAAAGTCACAACTTTTCATAAAAGTCACAATTATTCATTAAAGTCGTAACTTTTCATTAAAGTCACAACTTTTCATGAAAGGGAAGGCTAATTTTGTAAATAAATAAATTAAAAGAGAATTCTTATTTGTGGTGGCGCCACGTAGGCGGGCCTAATGTTCTCTTATATATATATATATATATATATATATATATATATATATATATATATATATATATATATATATATATATGATATGATTCTCTCAAACACGCGTATTTTTAGTTTTCAGTTTCTACCTTTTTTTAAAAAAGTTTTCTATTTTTCTCTGTTGATTTAATTTTTTATTTTTATTTTCTTTGTCTTTGCTTTGGATTTGATTTTAAATTTAATTGAAAATGTCTTGTATTTATAATAAGTTAATTTCAAATGAATATCTAAAAAAGTGAAGGAAATCAAATTAAACATAAAAAAAATCAAAAATAAAGGACATGTTATAAATACATTAATGTGGATGTCTTCCGTAACTCTTTTATAAAGTTCATGTACAAAATAAATGAACATTATTTAATTCATGTAACTTTCAAAGACATTTTGTACTACAAATAGGCGATGATTATTTTATAAAAGATACAATCGAAAAGTACAGAAGAAAGAAATAATAAAGCATTCTCACCTATATATCTTGCCTATATATTTGTTGTCTTATATAATTTTATATTGCTAATATTTCACCACACGTTATTAGCACGAGTCTCTAACCAATTGAGACCTACTTAATTCAGAATTATCTTTTTTCCTAAAAGTTTATCAATTTTCTTTCCGAGTCAGGTATACATTTATATGTTTATAACATCTCTAATAGGACTTGCATAAGTCTTTGATCTGCCATTTAATTACTGCATACATAACTTGCTTTAGGTATTATTATGATACTTTACTAGGCATAATAATTGATACGTTTTAGATTTATTTTATTATGATATTTATATGCTACTAATTAACTGATAAATCTAAATTAAATTCTAAGTAATATGATAGCATGCTAGTTAACATACTCGTAAGTATTTTCTTGTCATACATTATGATACGTATATTTGTGTGTCATAAAGAAAAATATTATTGTATTAAAATGACTTGAATCTCTTACAGAACTTTGACGTTAATATCTATTGAAACTAGTAATAAATATTATTGTAGAACAATTAAAATTATGTATTAAATCTATTGTTTCAATACTTCATGAGTTTGCATGCTTTTAAAATATTCCATGTACATGCGTATAATATATTTTATAATCATTATTTGAACATTAGTTTGCCATTTATTATAAAGAAACCAATATCATAATATTAACTCAATTATTTTATGATAGTTTTCATCATGTTGAATTTGTGGCACTTGACATTTCTGGAAAGAACTATTTTTCATAGGTACTTGATGTTGAAATTCACCTTACCTCTAAGGGTCTTGGTGATAATATAATCGAAGGAAATAAAGTATCAAGTCAAGATAAAGAAAATGCTATGATTTTCCTTCGTCGTCATCTTGATGAAAGCCTGAAGGTTGAACACTTGACATGTAATACCCCGCTATTTGAAAGAGCTAGAATTAGAAAGAACCATTTTGGAAAGAATGAAAAATCTGAAATTTGGCTAAGTTATGTTTGTTGGGATATATATACTATTAACCATGTGTTTAGATATAGTATTTATTATAGAATAATTATTTATTCATTTTAATAGATTATATATTCGTTTATGGTGTCTGTTTACTTATATAGTAGATGATTTAGTGTATAAAGTTTAAGATTATACACACAGGATTAAATCATCGGTTCTTATAAGTATAAACTTTTTTGTTCACAATCAAAGATGAGAATTGGACATGCCATCGGTACGATTGTCGCACAAGATTATATGTAGTTTATCTTGATTATGGAAATGGTATATTTCCAACTTCTTGTGCTAGTGCATTTTGTATGTATTGAATGAGACCGAGTAGAGATAGTTGCTTTAGATTGACTGACAAAAGCATATTCTCTAAACTATTAAATGTCCTTATATTCTAACTCCTGATATAACTATTATGATCCGTATATGTTAATTATCGTTTTGATTTATTAAAAGGTGAGATTCTAAGATGGGTCAATATACCTGGTAGATTGGATGATGATAATATATATATATATATATATATATAGGTGAAATAATAAGTTAGTTGATGGAATCCATGTCTCGATATAGAGATGGATAATATGCCTTTTTGAGAAGCTTAAAAGTTTTCATCGTGTCAAACCTTGCAAGTGGATTTATGAATCCGGCACATGAAATAAGTTAAATGGTGCTCTAAAGGAAATTGATCATTGAATTAAGTTCATCGGTAATTTAATTTATTGATTAGTATCTGTAATTTTAACATGGGGAATTACATATGTGTTTAATGGAGAATTTCGAAATATAAATAGAGGAGTGCAATTACGAATTTCTAGTGGAATGATTTGTAATTTATCATGGTAAGAATAATTCAAATTAATTATTTGGAATTATTTCCATAATAGGAAGCCTTAATAATTAATTTCGTGGTCCCTACCGTGCCCATATTTAACTAGAACTCATAGTCTATTCTAAAGAAAAAAGGGAAAAATATGTGTCTTTCTCTATTCTAAGCAAAGGGAGAAGTATGTGTCTTTCTCTATTCTAAGGCAAGGGAGAAATATATCACTTTTTTCTATCCTAAGGAAAGGGAGAAGGAGATGACTTTTTCTATTCTAACGAAAGGGAGATGTACATAGGAAAGACATGGTATTTCTCTCCTTGGACTAGGAAGAAATCTCTATAAATAGGAATTCTTCTAACCCTTGAAAGTAAATAACTTTTATATAAAATATTTGCCCACCCAAGTATTTAGAGAGTTCAGAAGTGAACTTGGGATCACTATAGAAGACCACAGAACTATCGTCCAGTTTGTGGACTAACATGTAAATTCACTTGAAGGTATCTGCTCACGCTTCAAGAGGTAAATCTTGAATTAAATTTTAGAAAGTTTATGTGTTTTAACATAAATTACGTGTTGTCTATTATTCATGTAAGTAGTATGATTCTGGTATGCTTCCGTTGTGCATATAGTTTTCCAACAATGTTAAGTATGAATTTTGGGTCAATTTCAAATGACCATAACTCTCAGTACATAATGAGTTAGGTGTGCTATAAGATACTATATGAAAGGTATTTGAATTATCTTTCCAACTCCACCGAGTTTGCTCATTTTCGAGTTTGTATGAGGGAGATATGCACGTCCGAAGTTGGGATGTCTAGATAAGAAAAGTTAATCGGATTTTAAAGGGGTATTTTGGTCTTTTCCCAACCTAATTAATTAAAATCGTTTTTAGTAATTTATTTGGGTCTAAATTGATTTGGTTCAGTTTACGCTTCATAAAATTACGCTAGGGTTATGAGAGTAGAGAAAAGAAGAGAAAAGAGGAGAAGAGAGGAGAAGAAGACAAGGATTCGTCAAGTTCTTGAAGTTTAGCTTGTGGATTTCGCCAAGGGTTAGTTCCTACCAGGTATGTGAGATCACATAGAGTTGGGTTCATTCACCCATGCGCCAATCATGATTTATTTCAGCATATTTACATTCTTGAAAGTAAAGTAATTGAGTTCTTGATGGATTTTATTGAAGTTTCTATTGGGTTCTTGATTTTTGAGTTGCTGAGGAGTTCTTGAGTTAGTTTCATAAGATTTGAAGTTAGTTTTGAGTAGATTCTTGTATACGTTGGTTGGGTATTCGAATCTAAGAGTTTGGGGAAGGAACCAATTGAATCTAGATGAATTAGGGCAGAAAAATGAATAAGAAAATTCGTCAAAAATCTGGGGAAAAGGGGTGGGGCGCTGAGCCACTCAGAGCGCCCTACATCAGTGTCTGAAGTTTGGGATCTGGGGCGCCGCGTCACTCATAGCGCCCCAACCCAGTTTCTATAGTTTGGTCTCTGGCCCTCGGCGCCATTTAGAGCGCCAGGGTCGCCAGGTCCTCTACCATTTCCCACTTCTTTTCGTTCGAGTTTCCTTGAAACGTACTTATGTTTTTAGTTAATTTCTACACTCTAAGGTACGTCTAAACATCATGATATCATCCATAAACATGAATCATAACCTTGAATCCATAAATTCAAATTCAAGGAAAGTTAAGAGCCAAGTCTAGAGAGTTCTTAGAGTCTTTTCAAAAGTCTTTTTGCAAATGCTTTAAACTTGTTTTAAGACTTGGGTTTTGAGTTGAGTAAAGAGTAAAGAGTGAAGTTCATTTCTTCAAAAGATTATATGGGGACTATGCATTCCCAAGGAGTAAATGTTTTCACATTTAAACAAGAAAGAAAACACCGATTTCCGAAAGAGCCTTTGAGCTAGTTTTTCAGTAATGAGTAAATGCTTCCACAATTAAGCAAGAAAGGAAACACTAATTTCCAAGAGAGCCTTTGGGCTAGTTTTTGAGTAATTATCTCAAATCACAGAAAGAGTTATGTTTTTAAACATATGAGCTAATACATTTTTGGGAGTAGTATTGAGCACCGATATGGGGGAGAGTTCAGACAACTCACAGCCCTCATAAACCATGTAGCCAACGTGGGTAAAAAAGGGTCATTTTTTTTTTAGATGATTCCTTAGTGCTTTTTAGCATAGACTAGTCGATCCACTTAGTAGTTAGGTTCTATACCACCCGGCAAGGTATATGACATTCCTGGCAGCATGAGGCAAAATGTTGTATCATCACATAGCTCTTAAGTGATGGTTGTCGGTTAGAGAAACTCCCACAGTTATATTTCGTATTCTTATATACACAGAGATTACTTATATTTTTACATACAAACAAAGTTTATATTGTATCTTTGCATATGAGTTACCATTGTATTTCTAAATACACAGAGTTATTATCCATATTTTAAAAACTTTTCTTTATATTGCATTTATATTATTGCTTTATATTGAAATGAGTTGAGTTGAGTTGAGGCCAGATATGTTCCTTCAGTTCCTTTCAAGCTTACGTTTGTTTTAGTATTCCCCTCGCATGCTCGTACTTCAATGTACTGATGCTAGTTGGGTTGCATCTTTTTATGATATAGATACAGGTAACTAGGATCAGCATCCAGCGCATCGTTGATCCAGTTGAGCTTCAGAGTTGTTGGTGAGCCTCCTTGCTTCTAAAGGACCCATTTTTATTGTTTTATCAGTTTAGTTCATTAGGATGCCGTGGGTCTTTTCCCGATGTCCATCTCAAGTGTTAGAGGCTTCATAGACAGTTAGTTGATGTTAGTCTTGAGTCTTGACATTTCAGTTTTTATGTTGAGACTTGAGTTGCCATGTTGTCAAGTTGAATGTTGATCTTTAGAACATTCTAAGTTATTTATTGAGACAATTTAGTTATGATTGTATTTCAATGCTTTCTTTTATCATGAGTAAGTCTTCCGCTAAGAGTTAAGCCATGCCAAGGGTTCGCTTGGGGCAACAATGGTTTTCGAGTGCCAGTCCTGCCGAGGGTGTAGGCTCGGGATGTGACATGATAGTAAAAGATCCACTTGAATTATGGATAGGATTAAGTTTCTCTACAAGCTAGAAGTTCAAGAATTCAAGCGTTCAAGTTCAAGATCAAGTTTAAGATCAAGAACGATCAAGATCAAGAACACTTGATTCAACATCCAGCTTAAAGCCCTTGAATTCAACTAGAAGTCAAGATCAAAATAAAGTTCAAGTTCATCAAAGATTCAAGAACAAGCTCCAAAGGCCCTTGAATCCAAGATCAAGTTCAAGATCAAGATCATCAAGTTCAAGTCCATATCAAGTTCATCAAATCCACAAATCAAGATCAAGACTACAAGATTCAAGATCAAGCTTGAAGCCCTTTAATTCAAGTATAAAGTCAAGATCAAGATCAAGTTCAAGTTAAAATTCATCAAAGATTCAAGTACAAGCTCCAAAGTCTCTTGAATCCAAGATTAAAGTCCAAGAACAAATTAAAAATTCAAGATCAAGCTCAAGAGCCCTTGAATTTATATTTGAAAAAACAAATTAGAGGAATCATAGAGATTGTAACAATCACACGTTAAATAAATAAAACGATTGTTGTGATACTTTTTTCGTTCTTGATTTTTTTTTTCGAAGCAAATTTTATTGTCTACAAATTCTGGCACGCCCAGTGGGACAATCTATACCTCTCATCTCAAATTTTCAAGCATCACAGAATATCAAAATGTCTTCCACTATAGAAGAACAACTAACAAGCTTGACTAAAACAATTGAAGGCCTAACAAAGTGCACACACAAACAAGATGCTAAACTTTCCAATCTAACAAATAAGATGGATAACATGATTGAGAGAAGATCGAGTCAAGCACCTTTGAAGCTTCCTAAAATTCAATATGAAGGAGAGTCTTGCGTAAAGCAAACAAAGATCAAAGAGATTCATATCTCTGCTGAAGGTTTGATTCCAATTGATCAATTGAAGAACTTTATCATAGAGGCTATCAAAGACAAATCTGAGTGTTCATCCAAATTTTCTCTCACATATTCAAAGCCATATACATGAAGGATTGATAACTTGATAATGTTTGAAGGCTATCAACCTCTTAAGCTTCAACAATTTGATGGCAAAGGAAATCCCAAACAACATATAGCGCACTTTATCAAGACTTGCAATGAGGTTGAGACGTATGGTGATTATATTGTTAAAAGTTCATTCAATCTCTCAGAGAAAATGCCTTTAATTGGTACACAAATCTCAAACCTAATTCTATAGATTGTTGGGAGCAATTAGAGCAAGAGTTACAATCATTTCTATAGCACGATACATTTCGTTAGTATGATTGAACTTACAAAGGCTAGTCAAAGTGAATATGAGTTAGTTGCTGACTTTATCAATTGCTCGAGAAGTCTGTGCCTCAACTACAAAGATCGCCTTAATGAAACTTCTAGTATTGAAATGTGCATCCAAGGCATGAATTGGAGTCTTCACTACATTTTGCAAGGATTCAAGCCCAATACATTCGAAGAGTTGGCAAGTCATGCACATGACATGGAATTAAGCATGGTCTTAAGAGAAGATCAACGATTTCCTGTCTATGGACCTCATGAAGATGAAGATATAAAAGAAATCCAAAGTGGGGGCAAGTTTGCATTCGAAGATGACTTGAAGAGTCAGTGTATATCTAGACACTTCTTAACGCATGATCTTAAACTGCAAGTTACAATGCTCCTTATCGCATGACCCTAAACTGCAAGTTACAACGCTCCTTAATGCATGAGCTTAAACTGCAAGTTACAATGCTCTTCATCGCATGAGCCTAAACTGCAAGTTACAATGCTCCTCATTGCATGGGACTAAACTGCAAGTTACAATGCTTCTCATCACATGAGCCTAAACTTCAAGTTATAATGATCCTAGATGCATGAGCTCAAAACTGCATGTCAGAAAGCTTTTCAAATTTGATCTAAATCTCTAAGTTTAAAAGCTCTTCAAAATTGAGTTAAGTCTTCACGTTGAAATGCTCATTGAAACATGAGCTTAAACTGTATGCCATAAAGCTCTTCAAATTTGAGTTAAATCTTCAAGTGGAAATGCTCTTTGAAACAGGAGCTTAAACTGTATGTCACAAAACTCTTCAAATTTGAGTTAAATCTTCAAGTTGAAATTCTCCTTGAAACACAATCTTAAACTGCATGTCACAAAGCTCTTCAAATTTGAGTTAAATCTTCAAGTTGAAATAATCCTTGAAACACGAGTTTAAATTGTATGTCACAAACCTCTTGAAATTTGAGTTAAATCTTCAAATTGAAACGCGAGCCCAAACTGTATATCATAAAGCTCTTCGAATTTGACTAAATCTCCAAGTTAAAATGCTCTTAAGGTACGAGCCTAGAATACATGTCACTCCTAGCCTGCAAGAGTATAAACTGTGTATGACACACCTTAAAAAAATAAAAAAATCATTCACTCTCCCAGAACTTGGTGACTTGATCCTCTTCACTGACACTTAGAAGCATATTCTAAGTTCAGTTGCGTGAGTGTTAGAAAACCACATGTTTCTACTTGATCTGTCACATGAAAGTTAAAACTATGAGTAATCTTTTATCAAACTTCAAACTTGCACCAAATGGTTGTGACTCAATGAGGGCAAACCCCTATGAATAAAAATTATTTCAAGATAAAGTCTTCAAAATCTCCAAGTATGCTAGTTGAAGTCTTTAAATTCTTCAAGTCTGCAAGTTGAAGTCTTCAAATTATTCAAGCCTAGTCTTTGAAAAGTAAAATATCTCGACAAGACTTGAAGAAGGGGACATTTGTAATCATTTAAAATTTATTAAATATAAATTTATAAAATGATTCAGATTATATTAAATGAATAAATATATTAGTCTAATTAAATATTATGGATTAATATAATTGAGTTAATTATTTAAATCTAATAAATATGAATTTAATTAAAGTCCATATGTTATGTCACTTAAATCTGATTGGCCGGAAGAGAATCCTGTTCCAATCACAACTCATCTATTTAAAACTATAAATAGGGGTCCTCATAATTCAGAAAAGGGACCAAGAATTCTAACAAGAAACTAGAGAAAGCTCGTGGATCAAAAGCCACAGATTTCTCTACAAGCTAGAAGTTCAAGAATTCATGCGTTCAAGTTCAAGATCAAGTTTAAGATCAAGAACAATCAAGATAACGACCAGCCGATTCAAGATCAAGCATAAAGCCCTCGATTCAACTAGAGGTTAATATCAAGATAAAGTTCAAGTTGATCGAAGATTCAAGAACAAGCTCCAAAGGCCCTTGAATCCAAGATAAATATCATCAAGTTCAAGTCCATATCAAATTCATCAAATCCACAAATCAAGATTAAGACTACAAGATTCAAGATCCAGCTCGAAGCCCTTGAATTCAGGTATAAAGTCAAGATCAAGGTCGAATTCAAGTTCAAATTCATCAAAGATTCAAGTACTAGCTCCAAAGGCCCTTGAATCCAAGATTAAAGTCCAAGAACAAATTCAAAATTCAAGATCAAGCTCAAGAACCTTTAAATTTATATCTGAAAAGACGAATAAGAAGAATCATAGAGATTGCAACACTCACACTTTAAATCAATAAATCGATTGTTGTATAATTTTCTGTTCTTGGGTAAACCTTCCCTAAGTTCTTTATTTTTGAGTAAACTTTCCCTAATTTATATTACATATTTTAATTGCCATATTGTGTAAATCCAATTGACAACTTATACAAATAATGTTTTATTGATATTTACCCCGTGAAAATTAAAGATATTTATTTGTATTACCCTTGAAAAAATTATGATTTTAACTTATTTTTCTTAATACTATTTATCTTTCCACGATATCTTATCTAAAATCGGATCAACATTAGGTAGCTAAATCGGATAAACATTGATCATTTTCCGAAACTTAAATTTTTTCTTGGCATCTATTTTGTAACTCGAATATATTGCTTAGTCATATTTGTGTAATGTTTCGAAGTTGTGTACTCAACTATTTTCTACATATATAGAAGAGGCTAGGGAAGCAGGTCATGGTCAACATGCCTGCTTCCAGCTCTCCTTCTTCTTTTGCTTCTCTTTCTCCTTCTACTTTTGCTTCTTCTCCTCCTCCTCCTCCTCCTCCTCCTCCTTTACATTTTCCTTCTCCTTCTCCTTTCCTTCTTCTGCTTCTTCTTCTTCTTGTCCTTCTTCTCTTCCTTCCCCTTCTCCTACTCCTCCTCCTTCTCTTTTACAGTTTTCCAAGCTTGAAAAAGAATTGTACTTGACTGCTTTTTCAATTGTACCTTCTTTTTTGTGGACATTTTTATACATGTGGATTGTGGGCTATACATTTATTTTTGGCTTTAGTGCGTGTGAGCCCATTATTGCTATTGTATGCCATTTCAGTTTTTCTTTGTATAAAAATCTTCTTGTATTTTATTCCAATTTCTATTCGGAGATCCTTCAAATAGTATTTATAATATATTATTAATATGGTTTCTTTGGTTTTATTGTTTGGTCTATTTTCCCTTCGCATGAAGTATTAAATAATAAGAACATTTTTAAATTTTATGGTCTTAAATGTAAAATATAATAAAATATTTTTTAATTTGTGATCTTGAATATGTAAAAAAAATTAAAATAAAAAAATATTTTCTTTTTTAAATAAAATAAAAAATAAATTCAAATAAATTGAAACAGAGGGAATTGTATTTTAAAAATGAAATATATATGTGATATTATTAGAAAGAGCTTTCATATATATATTTTAAAAAATTATGTTGTCTTCTGTATACTAATTTTTGCATATATGTGAAGTTTTAAAGATTTGAGCAAAGATTTGAACATTTTAATATAGGAATATGATTAATTGAAAACTTTAATACTTTCTTCGTTTTAATTTTTTCGTTTTGTTTTTCTTTTAATTTGTTATGTATTTGAAAATTAGGTAAAAATTGCTTAAAATCAAAATGTAATAACTTAAGATATTTTTAAAAATTGACTCTCTAATTTCATATTGAAATAAAAGAAGTAACATATATTGTTTGAAAGTAATGTAAAAATTGTTATAAATCGTAATAAAATAACAAAGTAAAAACATTTAAGAATCATATAAGAAATTATATCGACTTTCCTAAAATCACTTGTGTCATACAAAATGGAATAGAAAGAGTAACATATATTATTTGAAAATGACATAAAAAGTACTATAAATTTCGATAAATTAACAACTTAAATATTTTTTAAATAACACTTGGAAAAAATTTAGTCCACTCTCCAAATTTCATCTTATATCACATAAATTGAGACACAAAAATAGCATATATTGGGCCCATGCTAGCGCAGGCACATTATATATATCTAGTATGAGTTATACACGCAATAGTTTCTGTTCATTTTATATGTATTTCTCTTAGTTGACGTGTTACACATGTGCAAAGCACATGCATTAAACTAGTATTAATTAATAGCATTATAGCTACATAAAACTCAGCATGGCCAATTGGACAACCTTTGCCAAAGAATTATAGTATTAGATTTTACTAAGGGTCAAAAATTAATTTTCGTACACACACACACACACACACACATATATATATATATATATGTATATATTAAATTTTAAACAACCTTAAAAAAAATTTTAACTTCTTCATTGTTAATTAATTAATTTATAGCGTTAGATCTTGAGAAATGATTTTAGAATACAATTAAAAATAAATCTTTATTTTTAATAGGAAAAAGGATAAAAAATGCTCTTAAATTATGTGAAAGGAACAAAAATGTCCCCCTACCCCCTTTATAGTTTGGCTCAAAAATGCCATTACCGTCAATACTTTGGCTCAAAAATGCCCTTGCAGTCAATACTTTGGTCCAGAAATGCCTCTATAGTTACAAAATGGGTAAAAAATGCCCTTTCCGAATAAATATATTATTTTTTCTTTTTAAACACATCTTCTTCCTAATTAAAATATTATTAAAGAACACTATTCTTGTTTTCTTTCGTCTAAATCACTTTAACAAATAAAAATGTAGGAAATATTTTTTTTCTTCTTAATCTCATTTTATCAATTAAAATAGAATAACTTCATGTATCCTTTCGATAGATAATATATTCCATATATATACGATCATATTATATTCATCATTTATTTATATTTATCTAACGATAAAAAATAATGATAATAAAATAAGAAATATTTTTATTTTTTATTTTTTTCTGAATTGAATTAAGATAAACATTTGCTAATTTAAAAACATTATTAGAAAAAGAATGTGTATAAAAGAAAATAATAATATATTTATTTGAAAAATGAGCATTTTTGACCCATTAAATAACAATAAGGGCATTTTTGGACCAAAGTATTGACGGCAAGGACATTTTGGACCATACTACAAACGGAGGGCAATTTTTTTCCTTTCGCATAACTAAATGACATTTTTGAACCAAAGTATTGACGGTAAATCATTTTTTAGCCAAACTATAAACGAAAGACATCTTTGTTCCTTTCACATAGTTTAAGGGCATTTTTTACCCTTTTCCCTTTTTAATATATATATATATATATATATATATATATATATATATATATATATATATATATGTTAGACATGCAGATGTGGCATGCTTCTAAAGGCTAGAAAATTATTTATCTTTTTTGTGGTGTTTTTTGGCCATTTTTCAAATTTTAAAATATAAAAAATTCACCTAAATATTAAAGATAGACACATTTAATTCTTTCTTTATCACTAGTCATATTTAATTTATTTTATCATTAATGCTATTATTTTTTCCCTTAATATTTCTCATTTTCTTCTTTTACTATTTTAATTTCTTTCCTAATGATATTTATATCATTTCTTTAAATTACTTTTTTCCCTTTTTAATTCCTTTTTAATTTGTTTTATTTATGCAATTCAAGAAATTTATATTTCTATATAATATAAATTTTTTTTTTTTTTTTTTTTTTTTTTTTTTTTTTTTTTTTTATAAAAAAATTACGATTTTGTTACCCAAATATCATCATTTATGACATATATAACATTTCCTTTAAGTCACTTCTCTTCCTTTCTTTATTCTTTTTTATTTTTTTAAATTTATTCCATTCAAGAATTTTATATCCTTTAGTGTAAAGGTCTTTCTTTTATCTTTTTTATTTATGTTTTTCCTTCTTTATTTTCTTTTAAAATTTCACCTTCATAACTTATATCTATTAAATTTCTATTCTTAATAATATAATTAATTTCATGACTTTTAAATTTTCATATTCATAACCCTCAACAATTAAATTATAAAATTTACGATATTTTATGATATTTCTCCATTTTTGTCACTCTAAATTCACAAGTTTTTTGTTTCATGGAATTTCAACTCAAGATTATTTTTTATATTTTATTGTTCTTTGTAGTATTATTCTATTATCAAATCCATGTGTTAACATGACACTGAAGAAGACTCTTGAATGTTGGTTAATTTGACAAAAAAAAGTGTCGGCCAAGAGCTCAAAAAAGTGGGCACTTATTTTGTATTCATATTTTTATCTATTTTCTTATGATAAAATTCTAAGGAAAATGTGTGTGTGTTTGTGTTTTCTCCGTGTAACTTCTTCAGTTTGAATTTGCACAATTTTTCATTATTGCAAGTTTGTTTTTTTGTTTAGATGCAAATTAGTTATTGTAACTTTGTGTGTAATAATACTAACTACTATCGAATGTTCAACAATGTTATAGTACAAAAAATTATTTATGTTTTTTTAAAGATTCCTCTATTTTGTCCGTATAAAATCATAATTTTTTATTTCATGAAACTCCTACTCAAGATTATCCTTTTTATTTAATATTTGAAGTCGTGTTTTCCATGGTTTGATATTGTAATAAAGGTAGACTCAATAAAGAGGACTCTTAGATGTTGATCAGTTAGTCAGAGTGAGTGTTGACAAGAGCTCAAAAATTGTGCATTGATTCATTAATATTTAAAAAAAAAATCTATTTTTTTATGATCAAGGTCCTAATGAAGGTATGTGCATTGTGTTCTTTCTATGTAATTTCTTAAATTTTGAAGGCAAGAACATTTTGTTTATACATTCGTTAGACACGAAAATTGATTATTGCAACAGTCTTATGCTAATTACTATCAAGGTTCAAACATTATTGTTGGTAGATTAGAAAATTTAAATATATATCAAATGTTGAAATACAACTTTTTTTTTATTATATTACAATACAAAGAACCATTTATGTTTCTTGCGATTAACATCCTAAGAAAAATGTGTTTTTATTACTATAAAAAAAATTACTATTAAGTAGGATAGATGAAGGAAAAGAGAAAAAAAAAAGAAAAAAACTAATAAAATATAAAACAAATACTACAATAAAGGATAAAAACAAAATTAAAAATATGAATATTTATTTTTATATATTATTTAAATAAGTAATGATGAAAAATAAGAGGAAAATAACAACAATGAGTTGAATAAAATCGATACCTCTCTTTGGCGAAGAATCCTATTTCTTTATTTATTTAATTTCACTATAATTCTATTTATTATTATTGTTGTTATTATTATTATAATAATAAAAAGAATTGTGTTAATGACTATTCCTGCATTCATTTTTATTCTTTATTGTAAAAATCTAAACGTCTATAAATTAAGACATTGTAATAATTTTTATAAATGATCACATTAGAGTTTGAAAAATTGTGCATTAATTTCATATTTTTTCCTTTTTTCTTAATAATTAAGATTATAAGAATGATATTCTCTCCACAATTTTCTTTGATTTTACCCCAATTTTTTTTTTTTATTGTAAGTTTATAATTTTTTTGGGTCCAAAATAACAACTTATGATATTGTTGGAAGTCATATAACTACCGACCAAACATTTTTCTTTGTGAAATCACTTATACATCGGGATATATATAATATATATGCACATATTATAAACATTTCTTCTATCTATATCATATTTTAATAAAATTATTGACATCGTATCACTTTTTTAGCAGCGCGAAGTGCGGATAAGTTCTCTAGTGAACAAATAAAAGTCACGAGGGAGGAAGTTGTTTCCCTTGACCCAACTTGCTTTAGCTTCGGAGCAAAATTTTCCTAAGTTGGAATATAACTAGATGAATTGAGTATTTCCAAACAGCTTTTAATTTCGAGGACCCCAATCACAAAATAATCTATGCATACATGTGGACATTGCAATCACAAATATATGTGGCAATAATTTAAGCATGTTTCATGTATTAATGTATAAATATAAATAATGTGTATATAAATGAATGATTTGCACAATATGCTTGAGTTACCACTACTTTTAAATAACATTTTTATTTTTCACACAAATATATATATAGATAAATATTGGGTCTGTGCGTGCGTGCACGGGCAGTATTCGTCTAGTCTGTATATAGGAACTGGAAGAAAGTAGTTTACCAAATTAATTGGACAAGTGAAGAAGTTGTGAGTAATTGAGGTAATACAGAAAAACATAAACACACTGTAACTAATTTTCTGAAAAGTGTGCAGCTTAACTTACAGGTTGCAGTTCATTGTAGCTAATAATTATCTACATTATGTATAAAGTGTATAAACTTCTAAATGAATATTAGCAATTCTGAACCTGTTAGGAGGCAATGAGGTATCTGAAATATTAGTACATCTCTGCAGTCAATACCATCCAGAACAATTCAGAGGTGAATTGAGATTATCTGCAACGTTTGGCCTGATATCACATATATCATATTTCACAAACTGTAACATAGTAAGCAACCGCTTCTTTAATTTCATGCTTGATGTCCTGAGCCTGTGATAAAATGAAGAGCCGTTGCAGTCGTCAATCCCAATAATCCACCGGCTACAACCTGCAGTTGAAAGCTGTAGAATTCACTCTTTGAAGTTGTGACAGTTTATCATGTGATATGTCGGAAACATTAAGCATAGCTGTCCACTAATATGACATTGTGAAGTTCGCACTTGGAATTGCATCTTATGCAGGATAGGTAACATCAGGTTGTTGACTAACAAGTTTTTCCATCAGCATTATTCCACAAGACATTACTTTTAACATTAGCATTATTCCACAAGACATTTTTTGTAAGGTTATTTCCAGTGGCGTAGCAACATATAGCCCAGGGTGGCCAATCGGACACTCTTCTTTCAAAAATTATATAGAAAATTGTACGAAATATATTGATCACAAATTATTTTCATGCATATACATTAAATCTTGGACGCCCTTAACAATTTTTTTTACTTTGCCACTGGTTATTTCATACAACTTATTTTTAGGGTAAGAAGAGAAAGGTCAAAAGTAAATGATGAGCTACTGTTGGAAAGATTAGGTAGTATCCATAGTTAATTTCCTGTGAAGGATTCCGAGCTGTGGAGAAGATTTTTCACAAGGACAGACTGCATACACACACACATGTACACCATTATCATTCATGTGCTCCCTGCCCCTCCACCCCTCAGAAAAGAAAATGATCAAGTAATTAAATTAATTATATTTAGAAGGTGAAATTGAAATTCCCAGACAGAAAGAAATAAGGCAAAGAAAACAAAGAAACAAGACAGAAAAGAAACTTGTCAACATGGCGAAATAGGGTGGGGGAGGGAGATAAATTTCAGAAAGCCTTTTACGGTGAATTAGGATAAAAGCCAATCTACAAGTATTTTTAAGTAAAGTCAAATAAAGAAACCTGAGGAGGAGTGTGACCAAGGAGTTCTCGTAATGGTCTGCTATCTGCAAGAGGATGTTCAGAAGGAAGTTCGTACAAAATTTGATTCAGGACCTGAAAAAAGAAAGAACAGTTAGAGCTGTTCAGAAGAATGTTGGTATATGTTTACTGAAATTTCTGTGCAATTGATTATACTGCTATTCTAAAGTACTGAAAGGATATAATGTCTCTGCTTGAAAATTCCTGTAGACAAATCTATGCAAGCAGCATGCATGTAAGTTGATAGACATGCTTCAATATCAAAGCAGATATCCAAATAGCAAAATCAACACGAGAATCACACCTCTGCCTGACGTCCAGCATGTAATCTTACACCCGTGGCATCATACATGACCTGCCACAAGAATTTACGACATTAAAGATCTCTTGGTTACCAGAATACAACAGAAGACAAAATGCTCAGTTACTTTATTGGGGAACAGTATTAGATAATCACGAAAGAGGACAACTTTGCCCAAAAGCCGGACAATACATAAGAAGGATATTTTCTTACTTTCAGGAACCAATTGGATCTAATGTTTGATAAATCTTCTTGTGGTTATCCTTGCTATCAAAACAATCTAAGTATTATTTTTATCCCACCTTCCTAACAATATAAGATGTAAGAAAATAAGATAAAAGGCTACTTTTGAAAAAAAAAAATTGTAAACTTTTTGAAAAAAGATATATCTTGACCAACTCTAAGTGTAACAACGGTTTCCTAAAAAAACAACAACATGGGAACAAAAAGATTGGTATGTCTTGAAGCTAGTGGAACCAAAGGTGGAATTATTTTACGTTCGGACTCTACAGTATGGAAAGGGGAGATCTTACAGATTGGAGCTTACACATTATCTTGTAATTTCAAGGCCCAGTTATGTGATTTTGAATGTCTTGACTGGTGTTTATGCTCCTATAATAGCAAATTGGAAAGAAGATCGGTATGTGAGGAATTAGCTGATGTCAAAGGTCTCATGGAGGGACATTGGGTTATTTGTGGTGACTTTAATGTGTGTAGATTCCTCTCCGAGAAAAGGGGCTGCATTAGGAGAATTCAGTTATGGGGGAAGTTTCAGACTATATAGAGGATATGAAGCTCATTGATTTATGGTAAGATGGTGCTTCTTACACTTTTTTTAAAGGAGGCAATCATAACACTGCCCCTAGAATAAACAGGATATTGTTTCCACAGAATGGAATAACCAGTTCAGCAATCTACTTTACAGAGAGTGATTTAAGAACATGTTCCAATTGCTCTCTTCTGTGGACATTTGAAAATTGGTGGTTAAACGCAAAAGGTTTTGTTGATAGAGTTATTAATTGGTGGAGTGATTTTGCATTTTTCTGGGAAATTTGATTACATTCTAGTCTGTAATTTAAAAGCTCTCAAACGAAAGCTAAAAGAATGGAGCAGGAACGAGCAAGGGAATCACAAGCTTCAAAAGAATAAATTGATTAGCCAGATGGCTGAACTAGACTCTTGTTTGGAGAATAGAGCATTAAGAGAGGAGGAAATTGCTAAGAAACCAATTTGTTCATGGAATATATGAAGGATGTCTGAAGAATGAAGAAGAACCCTGGAGACAGAGCCAAGGGCTTTATCACTCCAGGAGGGGAACAGAAACGCCAAATGTTTTCGCTAGACTGCTAATCCTCACAAGGAATATAATCACATTGACCAAATTGTAGTACATGAAGAGACTATAGTTGAGCCTAACAGATTCAAAGAGGAGATCATTTTTCTACAAGAAGTTGTACACTGAAGAATGGAGACCCACTTAAAATATTAGCAACCACCCAACAATCACAGATGTTTAAAAAGAGGCATTACAAGTTAAGTTTGAAGAACAAGAGGTTTTTGAATATTTGAAGATGTGTGCTACCGACAAACCCCCTTGCCTTGATGGTTATACAATGAGGTTCTAGTTAAAATGTTGGGAGGTTCTAAAGAAAGATAAAATGGAGACTTTTTACAATTTTCATTCAAATGAAATGTTGAAAAGTACATTGCCCTGAACCCCAAGAAGGCAGGGGAACGGAGCTCAGACTTTAAATCTATTAATTTGATTGGGAACTTTTACAACTTGATCTCTAAGGTCCTGATAGAGAGATTGAAGAGGATGGTGGAAAAATTGATGGACAAACAACAAATCGCTTTCATTAAAGGAGGGCAGATAATGGATGTAGTGTTGATAGCTAATGAGGACATAGCTTACGATCATCGGCTTTGATCATGCCACTAGGCATTTGATTAAGACATTGCACAAACCATTCATACTCTCATAACTCAAGTTGGATAAATTTCAAACAGTTCAAAGGAAAACCTTTCGGCAATTTCATTTATTGAGTGGTCTTTCCTCCTTTTTTGTTTGTCTCCCGCTCATCATCAATCCCATTCTACTACTCTGTTAGTACAAATTCTTGCCAGTCTCCGAGGGACATCGAAGACTTGGAACTACATCGATAGAAGGTAGCCGTACTGGTAGGTGCGACTGGATCACCTCCTTTTCAGGGAGAGCTAATGCTTGTTGGGTATTTTGGTTTGACGCTGCTTCACACTCCCAAAAAAGAAGGGAGCTACGTCTGAGTTAAACTTGGAGATAGAAGTCTTCTTTCCTTTCTTGACGGTGAAGTAAGACCAAGCTCATGAGCTTATACTATATACACTATATACGATATTCTTAGAAAAAACCTTATAGAAAAACAAAGGAAACCTATCCGTAGTAAACAAGAACTCACATTTGAGGGATCCCTCGGTTCGGGCCGAAGAAGCAATGTCACTCGATCATTATCAAACCGACTGATGTGCGGCGGTTAGGCAGCCTTAGACGAAAGAGTGGTCTTTCAGGATTGTTCCTTGTGTGTCACCACCTCCCACCTATCCTACACATTCGATTAAGGTTGTCACTGCGAAACTATAGTTAAGGTCGCACATCCGATTCATGAACAGAGGATTCATAAACAGCCAGGCTTGACATTCCTTAGAAAGCGGAAAAAAGCAATTGACTCCATAATGATGCAAGGAAAACATGACATTTTATGCAAACTTGATATTGAGAAAGCTTATGATTGTGTCAACTGGGGGTTCATTCTTAGTCTATTGAGACAAATGGGTTTTGGTGAGAAGTGGATCAACTGGATTAAATTCTACAACTCTATTGTGAACTCTCCGTCCTTATTAATAAGGCTCCAAAAGGCTTTTTTAGTGCACAAAAAGGGATTAGAAAAGGGGATCCTTTATCCCCTTTTCTGTTTATCTTAGCAATGGAAGGTATAAACAATATGTTAAATATTGCTAAGATAGGAGGAAGGATCTAGGGGTTTGAAGTTGCCAAAGACAGTGAGAGCGCTTTAGAGATCACTCATCTTCAATATGCTGATGGCACCCCATTTTTGTGGTGTTGAGAAGGAACAGTGGTTAATACTGAGGTTGATATTGGTTTATTCTTAAGCCGTTTCTGGGCTACTCTACATACAAACTGGAATAAGAGTCACCTTTTCCAATTAATTTGGTCCCCAATATTAAGCACCTACAACAGATTCTAGGAGGAGTGGTAGGCACATTGACATCCATATATCTTGCCATGCCTTTGTGAGCAAAGTCAAGATCCATAGATATCTCGAATCTAGTTTTGGAGAAATGTGAGAAGAAATTGTCCAGATGGAGATCACAGTATTTGTCACTAAGAGGTAAACTAACTTTGATAAACTGTCTTAGATGCTCTACCAACTTACATGTTGTCCTTATTCCATATACCTCGGACAGTGGTTCAAAGGTTGGATAAAATCAGGAGAAGGAGGAAAGCTACCACCTGGTAAATGGAAGAATATTATCAGAAACAAAAGATAAGGTGGATTAGACATCAAGAACCTTAAGAACCAGAGCAAAGCTGTTAAGGTGAAATGGATATGGAGATACCCACAGGAGGCTCAAGCTTTATGGTGCAATGTCATCAAAAACAAGTATGGGGAGCTGCACAATTGGGTAAGTAAAGAAGTCACTGCCCCTTATGGTGTTAGTCTTTGGAGATCCATCAGGCTCTTCTGGCCATTCCTTAAAAGTCAATCTATTATCGAGGTACACAATGGTAACAAGACTCTTTTTTGGTTAGACAAATGGATAGGTCATGATAGTTTACAAGGCTTATTTCCTAACATCGTTACTTTGGCTGAACATCAACACAAGACAATTGCTGAAATGTGGATACAACAAGGCTGGGATTTGGTCCTTAGACATTTAAATGATTGGAAAATTTCAAGAGTGACCGAATTGTACAAGTTTTGGAGAACTTTCAAGGACTACAAAGAGGAGAGGATTGTGTTTGGTGGAATCGGCATAGAAAAGGCATATATAAGGTGGAAGAGGGATGCAAGCTGACAAACCAAACTGGAGCTCAAATTATTAAGTGGCCTTGGAAGCACATTTGGAAAGCGAAAGTGCCACACAAAGTGGCATGTTTCACTTGGCTTCTAGTTAATGAGGTTGTTTCTAACAAAGAGGGGAATTCCACTATGCAACATATGTCCTTTATGTGGAAAGGATGCTGAGACAGTTAGACATCTCTTCCTACATTGTGAAGTCACTGACCAACTGGGAAAAATTTTCCTTAATCTCAAAGGCATCTCATGGATAATGCCGAGTCAGATTGATGATACTCTTTTCAGTTGGGAGGAAGTTGGATTTGGAGCTAGAAACAGAGACAGATGGAGGATTATTTCTGCCTGCATTTGGTGGACTGTATGGACAGAGAAGAAGGACAATTGTTTTGGTAACAGGAGCAACAATGTGTAGGAGATTAAACTTAAATGCATTTTGTTCTTCTATTTGTGATGTATAAATGTTTACTCTAATGAGACTGAGTCAATTCTAGATGTTTTAGGGCCCATTTATAGTTAGAATCAGTTTCTTTGGAAGTTCTTTTTGTTTGTTTTGTTTTACCTTCATCTGTTTTAAATATGGTTAATTCAGTACTACCTAAGTACTAATATCAATACAAATGTACCAATTTTTTAAAAAAAACCATGTTGGATTCAATAGTTAATCTTAAAAAAGTCTTTGATAGTTATAAGGTTAGGTAAAATTATTGTGACTAACACAGGAAACAATGTCATATTCAGGTTAAAAAATTAAACCAGACCACACCATAATATCCCTCTATTGTATAGACTGTACAATATCCCTAGCAACCTGAGGTGATAGGTTGTGCATAAATAACCAAACCAATAAATGAGTAACAACTCTTGAAGGCACTACTACATAAAATTTGAGTTTTCTGAGATTAAGCATGTACAAATCTTACAGGCACAAATTATTAACATTTGAGTTCTAGTGATTAGGCATGTACAAGCTGACAACTGTATTCTTTGTAACAGTGCAATAAGTGTTGTTATCCAGTAATTCTGCATCTGCTTGATGCTCTTTAATGATACCTCACTTCATATAAAAAAAAAGTTTATATGTCGAAGTGGTTGAAGTTCAATAGAGATACATATAATTGAGAGAGAGAGAGACATATACCACACACGCTAAAACTAATGCACAAGCAAAGAGTGCTCCCCCAAAGCCCTCCTGCAAACCAACAGCCACAGCTAGAGCAGTTACAGTTGATGAATGGGATGATGGCATTCCACCAGATCCAACAAGTTGCTTAAGATCCCATCGTCTTTCCTTGTACCTGTAGGAAATTCTTTTTCAATGTCACATTCAAAATGCCTGATCTCTGACTAAATCATGTAATCCATTTGTAATATAACCAGATAACAGTAAGCAGAGATGTGGTTATACACAGTGTTATCAAAAGCAAAAAGCACAAAAAAGCTCTAAGGTCCGTTGGGGCTTTAAGCGCAAATAAAGTGTTGGCTTTAATGAAAAAAGGCATAAAGGAAGAAAAAATACAAATATAAATTTATGTTTAGTCCAAGAGTAATAATTTATTAGCATGAATGACAAATATATGAACAAAGAAATTGAAAAATAATTACGATATAATGAAATATCAATTGTTGTTTAGTGTTGTCTCTTCAGAAGAGATTCATTCGCAAGGAAAATTATGCCTTAGAACCTTGACGACAACTCAACACATTTTGAGCCTCGCTTTAGGGCTTAAGCGCACCTTTGTTAAGACTGGATATACATTTGAAATGCCAATAATAATGAAAAATACCCATGTGACAGTTAACTTTCCATTAGCAGAATACTTCTATTGTGCCAAATACACACATGGACAGAGAATTTGAGTATTTGAATTTGTAATAGTGGTTTTAAACAAAACTAACTAATCTGTCTAATTCATCAAATGAACCCAGACAATAACGTGGAAGAGACAGAAAGTACAAAATTACATAGCAAATTCAGATCCAACCAGAAAAAAATATGTTCTTAGATACTTAACCAAGCTCTTGACGAGTAGCATAAATCTTCACTTCATTCTACTCTCCTTTGCCTCTGGCTTGGGCATTTAGTGCCCTATCTTATCACCTTTGTCAAGTCTCTAACACTCATCTTTAGTGTGACTTCCCTATTCTTATGATAGGGATAGCTATTTTGAGATAAGTGGGTGTGATGCTATTATTTATAATATAGATTCTTAATATTTTTGTCAATTGCATTTATGTATACAAGATCCAAACTTGCCTTGTAGCAGCTGTTAAATGTCAAGATCCTCATCTAAATGCCAAATAAGGTCCTAAAGCATAAGCTAACAATCTGAATCAGAGTGAACAAATGCCATCTTTCAAAAAAAAAAAAAGGGAGGGAGGAAGGATACCATGAAGTGAAGAGCTTGGTGGATTGGGCAAGAGCAAAGGCAATAAGAGCAGACATAAGTGGATAATTAGTGAAAAATGAAGATGACCCGACAGAGACCGTTGTTGTCGTTGTTGCAGAGGTTGTCATGGTAGCTGTCATCGTATTCATATTCTCTCTAAATTTATGAATTTCAAATCAAGATTCAGATTTCAAAGTTATAATCCAAGATTTGGGAATAAGAGGTGTTGTGAATTCTGCTCCTTCCGGAAAATGGGAACACGAGCTATTTTGGGGTTCAGACACTGAAGAAGCCAACCACATGGTTTCATCAATGACTAGAAGAATATTCTTTTGCACCACCAATTTCAATATTTCAATTTATGGAACGGTAGGTGACTATATTTAGTAACACCAACAATACAAAACAACGCCAGAGACTGCTTCACCATTAACCAGACATTTTGGATTGAAAATTAAGTATGAAGAAATTTTGTTGCGAGCTCCACCCTAAATAAGTCATGCAACACGCTATCTGAATTTAGTCAGGAGCTTCAATGTGGGCAGAGGCGGATTTACCTATACCTAAGGGGTGTCACGTGCACGACTTTGTCGTAATTTATTTCGAAATATACCTATATATAAAAAATAAATAAAAAATAAACGGTAAAAAAATTGAAAGGACATTGCTTATAATAGAATGTTCCCAGCTTAGGTGGCACAGGCGCTCCAGGTATGGTGCAATGTCTTGTGTTCGATTCCTTATGAGGTGTTTCTTTTTTCTCTGTTTTTATTCATGTTTTTTTTTTCATGTTTTCTTTTTTTCTTTTCTTAAATTTATTAAAATTTTGTTTTAAATTCAAAGCAATAGGTCCCCTTCATTAAAAACCTACCGACCCACTCTAATTCATCCAAAATCTAACTGCTTATTTTTTTTTTTAAGAATTAAAATAAAATTCAAAAATCTTTGAGTCCTTTATCAATTAGAATTATAGTTAAATAAAAATAGTGTTAAGACTCCTTACATCCTTGTAATTGTATATTTGTGACTTGTGGGTTTGTTCAATTTTCTCTCGTTCTTGTTCATCAATCATTGCTATTTGGCATCTCGAATCTCCACATCATGTTAGTATTTTTTTGCTATTCTATTTTTTTTTTTATTATGTGCTTGAATTTTTATTTTTATTCGTTCATAATAATAATTTTATTTTTTACTATTTGCTTGTTACAATGAAATAATTTAGAATTCACTAAATTGATTACAATTGTCCGTCCTCTATTATTTGATCCTCAATTACTAATGTGTAGATTACATCATATAAGTCTAAATTAGTCTAAATTTAATAGAGAGGTATTACTCAATTATTAATATGCAGATTACATCATATAAGTCTAAATTAGTCTAAATTTAATAAAGAAGTATTATTCTAAAAAAAGTTACAATCATTCAAAGCCAATTTTAACGACTCAAGCTTCAACTGACCTGGAATAACAAGCTCATGAGTCAAAAAAAATATCCACGAAGTGAAGGAATTGATTTAAGTTCATTGCCGATTGATGGAAATA
The DNA here is from genome assembly GCA_035578085.1 of Solanum pinnatisectum. Lineage (NCBI taxonomy): Eukaryota > Viridiplantae > Streptophyta > Magnoliopsida > Solanales > Solanaceae > Solanum > Solanum pinnatisectum. The sequence continues at coordinate 16,121,256 of CM069079.1, forward strand.
TTACCTATTTGAAAATATATCATGATGCAATAGGGACATATCTTCAACAAGGTCCATTCAGGGAGATCATGTCTTCAACAAGGTCCATTCCAACAAGGTCATATGTTCCCTTTTTTTATTTTATTTTTAAAGATGTTAATCATTTATTTGCAATGCAATTTCATGTTGAATAATGCTGTAAAACTTTATTTAATAAAATGAAGATGTGAATGATTTAATTTAAAATTTAAATATATTAATTAAAAGAGTAGACAATTTTTTTTTTAAATTAATCAAAATTTTATATTTTTAAGAAAAATATTTTTTCATAAAGTTGCCTCAAAGTTTTGGAGGGCCTAAAGCAGAACCTTCATTGATTTTGTTCTTGAGTCATTTTGAGGCCTAAAGCAAAACCTTCATTGATTTTCTTCTTGAGCTATTCTTGTCCCTTTAATGGTGACACCGCTTAGAAAAAATCTTGCGTACGCCACTAATATGTGGAAATTCAAAAAGAAAAAAAACAATACAAAATAAAACAATGACTCCCTAAAGAAATATTTACAAATAATTCATACCAAATTTGTGCAATTACCCTTAAAGTCAATCACACAAGCTCTTAACATATCCTCCAAAGTGTGAATAGTCTGTTAATCTTGACCATCTGTCTGCGGGTGAAAAGTTGTGCTAAGCTTAACCTAAAAACCAAGACTTTTCTGAAACCATCTCCAGAACTAAGAAGTGAACTATGTACCCCTATCTAAAATGATGGACAAAGCCACACTATGCAACTTAACCATCTCTTGAATATAGAGCCTAGAATATTACTCAGCTGAATATGTGTTCTTACCAGGATGAAAATACACTGACTTAGTCATTCGGTCTACAACCACCCAAAAAGAGTCATGTTGTCGATGCATGTAGGGCAAACCTGTAATGAAGTTCATATAAAAATCTTCCCACTTCCAAGTGTGAATGCTAATTATTTTAGTTATACTTCTTGGTTTTTGATGCTCAACTTTTACTTGTTGGCAATTTGGACACTTAGGAACAAATTCCACAATATCTTTCTTCATCTCATTCCACCAATAGAATTCCCATAGATCACATTACTTCTTAGTGCCTGAGTGAACAGAATACTGTAAACCGTGAGTTTATGATAATATTTGTTGCCTTAACTTATCAACATATGGAACACATATATTACCCCCAATAACAAAGCAAACCATCTCCCCCGGGAAGAAAGCCTCAATAGCCTTTTCGGAAACCACTTTCTTCAACTAAACTAAAGTTGGATCATTATCCTATTTTTCCTTAACATCCGACACAAGAGATGATTCTGAACCATTTTGAACAATAACTCCTTCATCCTCTAAATAAACCAATGGAACTCCATAACGAGATAGTTTGTAGACATCAAGAACCAACTTGTTTTTCTTCTCCTCAATATAAGAAACACTGTTCATGGACAATCTACTAAGAACATTTGTGACCACATTTGCCTTACATGAATGGTAAAGGACTCTCATGTTATAGTCCTTCAACAACTCAAGATATCTCTTTTTGAGAAGATTTAAATCCTTTTTTAAAACACATACTGAAGACTTTTATGATCAGTGAACCTTCCACATGAACACTATGAAGATATTGCCTCCATATCTTTAAAGGAAAAACCATTATTGCCAACTCTAAATTGTGAGTCGAGTAATTCTTCTCATGAACCTTAAGGTGCCTAGAAGCATATGTTATGAACTTACCATTTTGCATGAACACACAACCTAGGCCAATCCTGGAGGCATTACAAGACAAAACAAAACCACCTAAACCTTCATGTACAGTCAAAACCGGGGCTAAAGTAAGTCGTGTCTTCAACTCTTGAAAACTCTTCTCACAAGCTCTAAAATCCGCTCTCGCTCGCCGCTACTAAAGGGGTCTCAGTTGATTTCCCTTCCTTTATCTACTAAGATGTTTCAGTTCGCTAAATTTGAAAATTCCAAAGAGACATAGAAAATTCACTTTCTTCTAAGTCAAAATAGTCAAAGGAGAAGCAATAGAGGAAAATCCTTCCATAAACCGTCTATAGTAACCAGTTAAACCCAAGAAACTCCTAATATCTAAGGGAGAAAGAGGTCTAGGCTAGTTCTTAACTACCTCTGTCTTCTTAGAATCAATTTGAATACCTTATCCTAAGACTATATGGCGAAGAAACGCTATAGACCTAAACCAAAATGCACACTTACTGAACTTAGGAACAACTAACCATCCTTTAGAATTCCCAAGAAAATCCTTGAATGATCGGCATGTTCATCCACATTCTGAGAATAGATCAAGATGTCATCTATGAACATAATTACAAACATCCAAATATTACTTGAACACACTGTTCATCAAATCCATAAAAGTTGCAGGAGCATTCGTTAGTCCAAAAGACATAATAAAAAAAATCATTATGACCATAGCAAGTCCTGAAGCTTGTCTTAGGAATGTCACATTCTCTAACTTTGATCTTTATAATAGCTTGATATGAGGTCTATCTTCGAAAGGAAACTAGCACCCTGAAGCTAATCAAACAATTCATCAATCCTTGGATGGGATACTTATTCTTAATTGTGACCTTGTTCAAATAACGGTAATCAATGCACATTCTGAGAGAACCATCTTTATTACAAACAAAGAGTGAAACCATTTGGTTACTGATATGTAGTGAAATTACTCCTTATTTGAATTTTGTTACTTTAGTTTTAGATCTTTATTGTTATTATGAAGACATTATGATGCGTGTTTCCCTTTTTTCATGTATATTTTATGTAGAAGAAGCATTGAGGTGATAAGAAATTAAATCGAACAAAAAGAAAGAAAAATAGAATGAGGACTAAAAATTAGGCTATGAGCAAGCCTCTGATATGACAATTTCCAACAACCTCTCAATTGACAAACCTATAGGCAGGATCAACATACAAAAGTTATATGTCGCAATTGTGATTCACATATCACAGTTGCAAGTGATGCAACCCACATCCAGATATGATTAGGATTTCACTATTTTTTCATTCCTACGTTTATATAATGCAACCAATATACATGGAAAATAGATCTTTGATATATTTTGAGTAGCCTTCAAGTTGTAGGGTTTAGGGTATCAAAATTGAAAAAAAAAAAAAACAACTTAATGAAAGGGTTCTACACAATCAGATGATAGATTGTTGTCACACCCCAATTTTTCAAGTCATGGTAGCACCTACTACATCCTACTAGTAGGTAAGCCTAACTCGTAGCCCAAAATCAGAAACAATGAGCTATCACGTGAAAGATAAACAAGAAGAAGCAAGAGACAAATAATAACAGGAAGAAAGATGAATAAATAGAAATATACACAACAAGATCATCCCAAGACGTGTCATCAGTCAATAGTCGAGCATCTAGTAAGAATATGAGTACAAGCCTTTAAAAATACAATACAACAAATATATAACTGTCTCCAAAAACAAGTCAAAACTATGACTAGCCACCAATAAGTGGTACTCAATAGGCATAAGTCATTTGAGATCCACAAATAAAGCATGTATAAACAATAAGTAAATAAGGAAAGTACAATAAAAGTATCTAACAAGGACATAAAGCATGAAAATATAGGCCACAAGAATGATAGAATATGATACATAGAGAAAGAGACCGAGTAAAAAAACATACCTATAGGCGCAAACCAACAACCTACTCACGACAAAGTCATGCTATGAAAGTCAACTAACCAAGTTAAGAAGGACCAACACCAAGATAAGTCTAAGCCACACACCTAACAGACTATCAAAACAACACAAAAATACATGTATATAATTAGTTAATAACCTAATCAAACCCCCTAAAGTCGAGAAGGTACAAGCAACAAACATAACCCAATCGCCTCCCCATAGGATCGGAAGGTGCAAATAATAACCAATTATAATTGTGATAGGCAATGCATATGAATGCAGGTAATGTAGTAGAAATTGACTAAACCATCAACATCAAGGGTTACAAAACAAGTACATACACCTATCTCTTGTCCCAGCAATGAGGTAGGACTCATACAACTCACTCTTCCTATTCAATAAGTCACACGACCAAAGGGACCCGAACAAGAGAAGTCCATATACACTATCTGGTCCAAAGACATGATTTTCTAATATACGTATATCCATCACATTACCGGTCTTCTTTTTCATGATACATGATGTACAAATTGACAAACCAAGGCATGAGAGGGAGATGGCACACCGACTAATCAAGTAAAAAGCTGAGCACATTCGAATGCCTAAAAGGTTTTAAAGTAGAAAGAGAGCACATCCACAATGCCTTATTTATCTCGAAAATCAGTTTATCAAGCAACCTAGGTGGTAAAAATCTCGTTAAAGCCAATTTAAAATAGTAATAGTGTGAAAAAAATATTTCTCAAAAATAACATTGCAAATCCAATACATGAACCAGGATAGTACCACAAAACACGTTAGCCATGAATATCCAATGCAATGGATGCCATCTCCATTTTTCAAACAAGAGCAACACACAACTAGAATTATGGTACCAATACTACTATACAACTAAGACAGAGAGAATTAACGTGGAGTTCAACTGGTCCTTGACCACTACCTTGGGCCTAATAATATACCAACAAGATCAATAATAACACAACATGCTCGCCAGTACTCAAGAAGCAATGGAATCAAGAAGATTTCAACCGTCAACAATAGGAGAATAACTGAAGGACCAACATCTTCCCCTAAAACATACCACTCCATCTCACAACCGAGCACAACTAATGCCAACTTACTGCTACGACCAACCACTAAGATCTCAAGCACTAACTAAAGGTACACAAACTGAAACAATCCTCATCGAGAGTAACACAAAGCTATATGGGACATTAAAATGCATTCTAAGGCATCTAAGGCACAACCTAGCCTAAGTCTTCAAGTATCAACCCCAAGGAGAATATTTTACGCCAACTATACCATAAGCAAGGCTACTAGCCTAAAATAAGGATCTCGCCACCCAAGATAAGCCAAAATCTCCTATAAGAATCAAATAAATAGAAATAATGGAAGTAATTCTAAATCCCAACAAGTTAAATACTACTTCACATGCAATTTATACTAATCATTATCTAATAAAGCTCAATCAAAGAAAAGTAGACCGTAGCCTACCTCGAAACCGATCATGCGTGCTCTGAATCCATTGCATTTGAGCTCCTCTTGCCTGAAACACCACTTAACACTGCCACACTATCATAATATGAATCATAGTGTTAATACATATGTTTAGACACTAAAATCACAATGATAGGAGACAAACCAAAAATCAAGTCAAAACAAGAATACTAGACCTACATTGTGAATCTCAAAATTGACTCCATAAAAAAGTCCTAATCGACTTAGTGAGCTTGTGTACCAAAATGGGATACAATTCAATTCTTAGAATAGAAGAAATCAACACATGCAAGAAAAGCTACAAAAACCACCATTAAAGAACCTTGGGCAACCTCTTTGGAGCACAAATTACCTTAATTTGACAGCCCATGTGCTTCCCTGATCACTCCAATACGTAGTCACGTCGGTTATGGACAATATGCAACTCAAGTCACCAAAAATAGATGCCTAGAACTCTCACAATCGCATTTCAAAACATGGAAGAAGGCTGAAATTCAAGATTTATAACTCAGCAGTTTCGTCGCTAAAAGCCTAATTTCCGTCGCTAAAAGTCTGCCCTAGAAAAATTAGATTTCGCTATTTTTCAAAGTCTTTATCCTGACGATTAGTTCGGGGCCCAATAACAATAAATAAGATATGCTACCCTACTAAATTCGATATTCCGAATTCAATGCAAATGTAGAAACTTCCAACTGTGATCGTCTCGATGAAAAATTTGTCCACACCTAAGCTCAATTTGAAGCCAAGTTCCACAAGGGGCTCGAAATGATCCAAGATGCCTCGAGATCTGCACCAAAGGTTCTTCTTGACCAAACTCAACGTTCCAGAGCCAATGGTATATTCAAAATTCCATACTGAAGCTATCTAACGTAAGTTTTGATCAAAATCAATCGTTTAAATTTCAGAAGCTCCAAAACATGAAAGCTTACACAAAACTCGAATCAACGACCAAGCGACTAAACTGTTAGTCCTTGAAAGTCATATTGTCACGACCTGAGTCTAGACCCCATATGTGACACGACGTACAAGACTCCGAAAAGTCTCATAGCATATTCATTGCATAAGATACTTAGAAATAGTGCAGAATTTAAAACTTTTCTTAAACAAGTATAAGACTTTCTGTACTATGTCTCAAACCATCTACAACACTTTGAATACAACTTAGGGACATAGCCCATACAAAAGCTCTAAACATAAACAAAAGACATAAGGGAACTAGGGGGTTTGTCCTCGAACTATGATGACATCACCATATCTTCAACTCCAAGCTCCTTACAAACCTATCTTCCAAGTATAAAACATCACATCTCCAAACCCTACACTTTGGTAAAAAGATGAAGAGATATGGGTTAGCACAATTAAGTACTAAGTATGTAAGCCATTCAAAAACCATGCTTAAAACAGACATTTTCTTTGGAAATCATGTTTTATGCCACTTTGAGAAAACTTCATGAACATAAGTATAAGAGGCAAAATATACACACATAACCAACATACAAGTCATTTCATCACATTAGAACATAATCAACATATAAACCATTACCTTCACATTAAGCCTTCACCTCAAGTAACCCTCAAGCTATACTTTGTGCAATGTATGGATAGCGTCCCATACAACCATCCACACTAAGTACCACATCAAGGTCACCAAAAGTGAATTTGCCACTCATTCTTTCCATCTTTACACAATACTTATATATAAGAGACATAAACATTTCATAAGTCATATCAACACATAAGGACCATTATCTAGGGCAACCCTAAGTCATACTTGCGCAATGTATGAGTAGCATTCCATACTACTACTCACACTAAGTACTCCTTTGAAGCCACTATAGACAAAGCACATTCATACTCAATAAGTCATAACAAGGAAGTAACTCATAATACAATCCAAGTATAGCATGCATCATCTCATTTCAGCATATAAGTCAACATTCTTCATTAGCTTTATTTAGAGCACTTTCATTAATTAGACATTAAATCAACATTCTCATAATGTCATCATAAGAGCACATTCATTTCATTTAACATTATAAAGGAACACACCATAACCCCTCTCAAAGCCTACTTGTGTAATGCATGGATGGAATCCCATACTACCATCCACACTAAGTAGTGCATTCTTGAGAAGCCATAGTTCATTAACATTATTTATTGGGGTAAGCCTTAACCGACATAGACCATGTGAGCAATTCATGGAATCCCGGTGTCACCCTCACCGAATAAGGGATTCCTACTTGCCTAAGGTTGGACCATTGTTTTTAGCTTAAGTGGATCCGCTAACTACACCTATGTTGGCACATAGTTTATGGGATAGGGAGATTGCTACTAGACACCTCGCCTCAACTCACAGATGAGCATCCATCTCAAGAGATTGCTACTAGACACCCCTCTTCAACTTACGGATGAGCACCTATCTCAAGCCAGATCAACTTGGTGCTTAGCATTATTCCCTACGGAATACTTAACATTCATTACATTAGTTAATTATGGGATAAGAGATTGTTACTAGATACCCCACTTCAACTCACGTGAGGGCATCCATCTCAAACCCAACATTCATTCATTGGATAGCTCATAGATTCAAAGATGAGAATAGTCTTTCAACTAAGAATCCCCATGTTGTGAGAAAGTCCTTTCACAACATGTCATTATCATTCATTAGATTACATTTTAGAATAACCTTTCAATAGATACTCCATCATTAACATAATCATATAACTTCATTCATTAGTCATTCATGAGTGTGCGTATGTGAGAATAACCTTTCATATATAACCTCATCATTCATAAGTGTTAATTGAGAGATAACATTTAATCATAACACAATTACATTCTAAACATGATCATAACACTTTCATTTAGATCACACACATACATTTCACATCATAATCATACATAGATCCTTCATCAACATGCCTTCCATGGCTATGAACCAACACCAACCCATAAATCTGAGATACTACAATAGATAAGGTAATTGACATGATTCAACAACTAACTAATATAAACATAAACAATTCAACATACTTCCATGATCAATCAATTCCCAATCACAATTCACAACTTAAGAATATGGGGGAAAACACGGGTTCATAGTAGAAATCATCTTAATTCATCATTAATTCAACATTCTATTCATAATTCACCATATAAAAGCCTTTAAAATCTTTTTGGAATTGAACCCATGCGTAGATTGAAAACTAGGGTTTTTGGGGAACTTTGAAGAGTTGAAATCATCTTTGAAATTGGCTCCTTGAAAGAAACTAAGTCAAGAATGAAGACTACCATACCTTTTACGGAATAAGTCCATGAAAATCACTTGAGAAAGTTGAAATCTTGACCTTGAGAGCTTGAATCCTTCACCTCCAATGGAGGTTTCTAGAGAGAGAACCTTTGGAGGGGAGGGGAGGTTTCTATTTTATGATTTGAAATAATGATGTCTAAAAAGGAGTTTAATACTTTAAGAACCCTTAAAATACATTAATAAGCCAATAATAACTGCCCATTAACTCAACTAACTTAATTAGGAATGTACTAAAACACCCCCACATTGGCCAAGACTTAGCAACTTTTACAAGCATGACCTATGCCCCTAGACCTAGGGACCGTAGGTGGGGTGACGCCCCGTCCTACTGGTCCGTGGTTTGGGGCTGTGGCTTGCCATTTGAGCCCTTGACCTACGGAGGCCATCCACGGGGCGTGGATGGACCTACGGGGCGTAGGCCCCCTTCCGTAGGTCATCCCAATTTTTCAGCTTTTTGGTTTCTTAGGGTCTTGGGGGTTAGGCTTTAGGGTCCTCCTCAAGGACCCCTAGGGTGGTCCTTGGGGAGTTGTACCTTGACGTTTAACCCCTAAACCCCTAAACTTAAGCTAGGAACAACATTCTACCACCTCAAACCTCACATCAACTCAAAGACAAACTCGTTAGCCTCTAGTTTCACCTATTCATTTTTTGGGTCGTCACACATATGGTCATATCATGAAAGCTCTAAACATTGGAAATATCAAAAAATGAAGAAAATGACCTGAAGGCATGAAAAGATGAGGGTACTAGGTTTGCATGCTCCGCCAGACCTCCTGACACCCTCGAAGTGGAGAACGCCAACTTAGAACTCAAGCTAAGAGGAAAATTCTCAATTCACTTCAAGACTCCAAATACTTCTCCAATTCCTCTTTGGGACTTCAGCTCAGGCCTAACTAAATTGAACTGGTTCGAAAGTACCAGATTCATCTACAATATACTAATACCACAGTGAAACCATTTAATTGAGAAAACACACAACAATGATGGCTGCAACCTAACTCACAAATCAAAATACATGCCTTATGCTTCAAGTGCAACATCTACTAGTCATTAGGAGCATCCTATTGGTCCTTAGCTATACTGAAAATCTCCAACATCATATGAATCCCACCTACACTCCCTTACAACACAAACCTTGAAAGAATGAAATGCTCCACTTGAACAAATAGGAATGACAACAACCAAAACGAGGAACTCAGCCTGGGGCAGGGTTCAACATCCAATCCCCACTCCTAAAACTAACAATCCAAGATGAAACACAACCTTGAGAAACTAAGCACTCTACTCCAAAGGACGATCATCTCACGAAGGACAAGGCTACTCTAAGCCCAGCTTGAGAGACATCCTTTTACCAAGGAAATTTCTGGACAACCAACACTATGTGACCAAAAACTACTTTGCCACCAGAAATCTAAGCCAACTAGTCTAATCCAAGGGAAACTAAGCCTGTAGGTTGCATATAAACATATTCAATCAATCAGCAATGTCCCAAGGGTACCAACTCCCATCAATGAACACTATAAGATACCCAATATAACAATAGTGAACCTTACATCCTAACAAAAATACAAAATCACAGATCCCATGAATTGTTTTGACCCCCTTATGTAGATGAACCTTCTAAGATTTCTTTCCATTCTTCAACAAAGGGTGAAGTCTAAAGTCACTAATGAACACCGCCACTCTGATTCCAAATCACAAGCCCATTCTCGAGAGCTATCAACACAACCAGTGAGGAACGATGACAATAACAAGGTGTAACAAGAGATTACATCTATGAAACCCACCGAGCCATAACCAAGCACCAAGAAAACTAGAAACGGACGGATCAAATAGATCAAATGAGCGAATCACAACTTTGCAGCCTAGAATAAGATTCAGGCCAAGGAAAGAATCAACCAACTTGGACTACCATAACACTACAAAAGGCCATACTACCCTTCATACGACTTTGACAACCATCAATCTCCCGACTACTACTCTAAAAGGATGGGATGCAAAAAAGGTAACCTTTTAAGCTGACTAGGTCCAATAGCATAACATATTTCAAATTGGGTAAAGCTGGTCGAGCCACCTATCAAAAAAGGGTCACCATCACTAAAAAAGCATACCATAAAGGTTGAAAAAGGAAACCAACTATTCAGAAAATACTATCACAACAATGCCACCAAGACAAAGGTATTAAGAGTTGCTCCGCTACTACTCCCTACCAGAGAAATATTACCTAGTTGATTCACTACTAAAAAAATCAAATACATGAGATAGAACACACATACATAATCTACAATAAGGGTGTCACAACACTCAAAAGACTAACATCAAGAAAGAAGGCATACAAGGGTATGGAAACCCCAAATCCATACAAATAAGGGATATAACAATAAAATCACATCAATAAAAAGGATACCTGGAGCCTCGTCCTCCAGCTAGCCTGGTGAAAGAAGAAAAGGGATCATTTTCTACCTCAAACTTATTACTTGCAGTACCACCGACAACACTAAGGGCACTCCCTCTGACCAAAGGTGCCGTCAACCCACAAGCCTAACCAAACTGGAAATATCACACCATGATCCCTCATCGAGGACACGCTCTTAACCGATACAGATACAACAAGCTCTAACAACCCTAGCGTGGGGAGTAACATATGTCGGTAATGTGTGGATGGTCAACTCCAGTTGGGGAAACCCTTGGACCGATAGTCAATTTCTCCACAATCATAGCAATTCCTACAATCTAAAGCCCGATGTGAAGAACATGATGAGCTACCCTTTCTACCTTTACCAAAATTAGGACCACCCCTAGCCTACTACACAAAGACCCTATGATAATCTCTAACATAGTGCCCCAACTATCCAAACTCGTAGCAACCATCACCAAGAAAAACCTAGTTAAAATATCTAGCTTGAATAAAAAAAACTCCAACACCTGAAGTCCCAAAATGCACACCCTGAGAAGTCTGACCTAAACGTTGTTTACTGTAGGTACTACAACCTATCTTAGAACCCCCAGGAACCTAGGTGCTACCGCCATAGGCCTGATAGGTCAAGAAGAAAGATGACCCTCACATAGATGATACCCACCTCAAAATGGAATGTTGTCACAGTTGTACTGATGGGGAGGCCTCATAAAACAATCTTTATAAGTTTCAAATCACATATTCTCCATATCCCTGGCATGACTAACAACCTGGGGAAAGGTAGACCCAAATGCTATCAACCGCTCTGATTCCAGTTGTAGTGGCAAAGATAACCCTTGACAAACCCTAGTTAGCTCAAATCTTGATCCATAGGGAATAATGTGGCAATATGTCTAGCCCACTCGATAAATCTCAACACATACTCATAAATGGATGAAGAGCCCTATTGAGGATGAGTCAACCCAACTCTGGTATAACCGCAACACCAAGAACCATACCTTCTTGTGGTGTACCCTTGAAGGGACTTGGGTCTCCTAAGATCGAATCTCAAGAAGTCGAGGTACCAACAACCGTGTCAGAGCCTAGGATGCCCCAAACTCTCTATCTAGTGAAAAACATCTCCGACCTCAAGGTCTGTGCCTAGCTGAGGCTCTTTAGCCTAACTAAGTGCTGAAACTTTAGTAGAATGTGTTGATGGTCCATCCATGTCCATTAAATTCCTTTTGATGTCCATCTAAGAGAGATTCAATTTCAAAAAGCAATTTTAGAGGTTAATCAAAGAAAAATCACACGATAAGGGGTCAAAATGGAAATTTCTAAGAATCCCTTATATCCTCTCAAAGATAGGATACAAACGTCTCCGCACCAATCTGTAGAACTCCTCTAGGAACTTGCTCTCATACCAACGATACCGATCAACTTAGAGCTATGATACAAATCTTTCATGACCCAATTTCTCAGGTCATGATAATACCTACTACATCCCACTAGTAGGTAAGCCTAAACTATAGACCAGAACCATAAGCAATGGGATATCACGTGGAAGATAAAAAAGAAGAAACAAGAGACAAAAATCAATGAGAAGAAAGAGAAATAAAAAAAAATACACAACAAGACAATTCAAAGACTTGACATTAGTTGGTAGTCGAACATGTAGTCAAAATATGAGTACAAGGCTTTACAAATACAATATAACAAGTACAAAGTTTTCTCCTAAAATAAGTGAAGACTAGTCCTAGCCACTATAGAGGGAGATTGACAACTCTGAATATCAAGAGCTCACCCTAGTCTTTGAATCCTAAAAGGTTTTCCACATGAGATCCAAATCAGCAGTGAGTACTCATACAATGATCTTTGGGGTGCAAAATTATAGTATGAGAACAGAAAAATGATACTTAGTAGGGAGAGGCCGACTGAGCTCCAAAGATAAAACAAATATACACAATAAGTAAATAAGGAAAGTCCAGTAAACATATCTAATAAGGACATAAGCATGACAATATAGACAACAAGAATTACAAAATAAGATACACAGAGTAAGAGATCGAATCAAAGAACATACCTGCCGACAGAAACTGAAAAACCTACTCATGATGGAGTCATACTATGAAAGTCAACTAACCAAGTTAAGGAGGACCAACATCAAGGCAAGTCTATGACACACACCTAATAGCTTATCAACACAACACAAGAATACACAAATATAAATAAAAAAATGACCTAACCAGACCACCATAAGCCTAAAAGGTACATGTAGTAAATATAACCCAACAAAGGAGAAAACTGATGAGTGGTAGATTTGCACTCATTTGAGGCATATTTAGCTCAATAATTTTTTTCCTCAATGCCTAATTTTGTCCTGTTCTAATGATATTTTGATTATTTACAGCTATGAAGGCAAATGGACAAACAAAGATGAATGTTTGAAAGAATGGCCAAAAATGTGAAAAGAAGTGTAAAATTTACATTGATGATCACCAAGCAAGAAAGGCGGATCTCCTAGTGAGCATGACCTCACCCAAAGTGATAGTGCACAACACTTGTATTTATTGAGACAGGTCGGCGAACTCAAAAAGAAAAAGTGACTCGACGAATGAGAAAAGTGACCTTGCTGACTATTGGTGAAAACGATGGTGCAACGAGAAAATTGAAGGCTCGAAAGGTTAATTAACGTGGTACTCGGTGATACGCCGAATGTGAAAGATATACTTGAACAAGCCCGCTGACTAACTTAAAACACCTAAAGCCAATAGAAGGTGAGCTGAAACACGATTGGCGATTCACCGAATGATCTCGATGAGCCCAACTATAAATAGCCAAATTTTGGAAAACTATAAATAGACCAAAGGAGGGAGAAAAATTTCTTTTTGGGTGAGAGTTCATAATTTTTAGTTCTTGAGAGTGAGAGAGAAACACTTTACTTTGGGAAGAACAGTTTCTACTCTTTGTGGTTTTTCAACTTTACTTGTAATTGATTAATTTCATGTTACCCATACCTGCTTTCGTGGAAGGTATAATTTCTTTACCTTTTGTAATGGGTTGCTAAAACCCCAAGATCTAGGGTTGCAATTATGGGGTTGGGTGTTTATTTAATGTGGTGGGTATTGTGTTATGCTCTATTTTTCTGCTATTCATACGTGAATTTGGGCTAATTAGCATGAGGTTAATTTATGGGTTAAGGTTGAAAATTTAATTCCTACTTTCGATCTCCGGTGGATACTCGAAAGAGATTGATTGGAGTAGGCAATTAGTCTGATAGTAGTAATTTAGGTTTGATATCTGTAACTTCCTTGAAAATAGAGGTTATGTGTTAGATCTATTTACCCTACTTCTGCATCAAATGAGAGAGTAGAGTAAGGTAGCAGGTTGTTTGGTATAGTAGATAGATGAGTCTGAGAAGAGATTCTATGCAAAGATTTTTTTGAGATCGAAAGAAGATTAGTGTCATTGAAGATGCATTTATGAATATCATCACTATAGAGCATCAAATTACACCTATGTGACATCGATTTCCAATTCCTGCACCCGTAGATTGTTTGTTCACTCTTGAATTGTCCAAAATCTTAGTTTAATTGTGACAAATAATAATCAAATCTTCTTATTAATTTGGTGGAATAATCCACCCACTTGCTTTTACCATTGCAAATGAATGAGTTTACAATCCAAATTTCTTCATAGAATTTTCTATGAGATATCATTCTCTGTTGGATCTGACCCCAACTTTTAGTTGAGTATTTTTATTGACTACGTCGGCTGTCCCTTTTAATTGGTTTTAAGGAGGACATTTGTGAGTTGTCAAAAATGGCGCCACTACCGGGGAATGGTGGTTGAGAATTCCATTTGAGGAATTAGTTTGTAAATTTATTTAGTTGTGGTAGATTATTATTTTGTGTTGTTGTTGGCTAATTTGCAGGTTTAATAAAATGAGTGACCATGGTAGTGACAACAATAGTCACTACGGTCAAAATGAAAACATGGAAATTTGAATGATATGCATGTGAATAGTTTTCAAACCACAGGAGCCATCCGGATACGTCCCACAGCTGGGAGGTCTGTGTTTCATATAATCAGAACAATGCTATAATTTCTCCAACTAAAGGGATGTTTTGGAGGTCTAGCTCATGAGGATCCCCATGAAAACCTTAGTAATATTGTGGAGGTATGTGGACCGTTTCAACAACATCTATCAAGAGTCCGTAAGGTTGAGGTTATTCTCGTTCACTTTAACGAGTGAAGCTACAAGATGGTAGGCAGAATGGCCAAATGATTCTATCACTTTGTGGGAGGAGTTGAATGATGCTTTCTTGGAGCGATTCTTTCCACCCTCGAAGATGGTTAATATTTGAACCTAGATAAAACATTTCAAGCCCATTGGAGGTGAATCTTTATATGAAACTTGGTTGAGGTTCAAGAAACTACTTTGCAGTGTCTAACACATGGTGTTCCAGATAATTTAATTTTGCAATACTTCTACTACAATATTGATTCAGTCAATAAAGGTATGGCTGATTAGTTAGTCTAAGAAAGATTAATGAAACAAGCGTATGATGTGGCTGCTTTGTTGCTAGATGACCTGACCAAAGTTAACTGAGCATGGCATAATAGAGAAGACTAAGTGTCTACTCTAAAATTGAGTTTGAGCAAAAAAAAATTAAGAAGGACAATGAACAAGATGAAAACATGGCAAAAAATGATGATTCAACTTGATTTGTTGTCTAAACATGTCATGGGAGGTGGACTTAAATTGGTGAATGCGGTTTGAACTAATAATTGGTAGTGCACCGATGATGCCAAATTTGAGGCATTATACAATGAAGAAGTGCAATATTTGGGAAACCAAATGGGAATGTTCTCACCCAAATTATCAATGACAAGGTATGAACCAAGGGTAGAACAAGGATCGAGATAATGGTTGGAAAGATTGACGAGGTGGAAATTGGAAAGATAGGGAGGCTGACAAAGATAGATATATGCCTCCCTATAGTTGTCAACGACCAAAATACCCAGTTGGGTCAGAATGAAACCTTACTTAAAAGGATTTTCAACAACGTTGAAGGGTCTGACAAAGTGTTGAAGGAGTTGAAAAATGACTTCTCCACTTTATCTTAAACGGTGACCACTAATTTGGTCTCTATAAAGAAGCTCGAGACCCAATTGTGTCAGATCTCCACTCATTTGAATCCAAGGCAAAAGGGAACATTGCCTAGTGACACCGTCCCAAATCCCAAAATTTAATGTTGAGGAAATGAGAACTATGTCATATCACGATGTTAAATAAGGCTCTTCTTGGGAGGCAACACAAGTCTTTACTTTTGTTTTATTGTTTTCAATAACGTATGTTGTGAGTCCAGACTGAAAAGAAGTTCAAATGTTGAAAAAAGAACATTGGGCAATGTCAAAACAACATCTGCAATCCTCCAAAGGAGTTGGTGTGGAATCATTCTTGTCTGCCTTCTGGGCAAGAGAATGTGGAAAAGTGTACTGTCAATATTGGCGAGTTGAGCTCGAAACAGTGATCCACCGAAGTGAACTATGCGGACTTCATCAGGTCCACCGAATAAACCTTCAGTTTTGGTATTCGTTCAGCTATATTAAATGAGCTTAAGCTCCAATCGGTGATTCACCAAACACGTTTGACGACATTAGTCATGATCGCTGAGTGTGCTTCATATTAAAAGACCAAGGGTCTTTTCAAATTCAAAAAGAAAACCCTTTGAAATCCTTGATCCCTTTTCTTTTCTCTCTCTTGCAATATCTTGTTTGAGTGATTGTGAGTCTTTAGTGTGTGATTTCTAAGTGCATGGAGTGCATTGCTTGCTATAGTAGTCAACCCAACCGTACTTTTCTGTTAGTTTTGAGTTTTGCTTCATATTGAGGTTGTTGTTTCGATTTTCATTCTACATTTTGAGCTTTAAATGGCAATGTATGTATGGGCTTGAAGTCATTTGATGATTATGATCATTAGATTTCATTGGGTAGCCCTATAATGTGCATATTGAACTGTGCCCATGAACCAATTGCTTGTGTGTTGCCTATAAATTGCTAAGCTTGCATGTGTTGGCTAAATATGAAATTAAACTTGTAAATTTGATCGGTCTTGACTTGACTTTATGTGGGTGAAGTCTAAGTAGCCCAATGTTGACCCAATTGCATGATTTTGTCCAATGAAATACAGGGTGACAACTTTCTTAAGGGAAAATTGTCAATTTGAGCAATGCTTTGATATATCTTAGGAAGTATGAGTACCCATGGGTAGATAAATAAGTGGGTTGTAATAATGTTGGGAAACTTGTTTTGTTGTGTATGTTGGGTTTTTCTGTAAAAATTAGGCACTAGGCTAAACATCTCCTATTTGCCAGACTTGTCTTAGCTCGCCAAGGAGGTTAGGCAAATTGCCGCATAAGTCCCAACTCACCTTCTTAAGTGAATATGTGACCTCCGGTACTGTCACATTCAATGGTCTTGTCTTAGTTCGCCAAATTCATTTGACGAATCACCGAGTGGGAGTGGACATCACCCTTGAGGCCAGTTTATTTTAATTTTGCACTATTAAAGTTATATTTACATGCTAAAATAATAGCAATTACATATAAGGAAAAGTAATGATATTGAATCTCTTAAATATACTTTCTAATATAATTCACGAGTAAAACCTTAAAACACAATACTTAGAATTATACCAATAGATGTTCAAACAAAAATTCCAAACGAAATCATGATGAAAATTTCAATGAAACAAACTCTAAAATACTATCACTAAAAGAAAACCACATCGAGGTTGAACCAACAATTCAAGTCATGTCTTCAATTAAGATCTCTTAAATATGAAATATGATTAAAAGTTATTTTAGAAAAGAAATACATAAAAATTTCAAAAGAAATTGTTTTGTAATTTGTATAGCACACAAATAAAACAAATAGAACAACTTAAGTTACCATATACATATTTGACTATATCTCAATTATGGATGCATATTTTTCCTCACTGTTAAAATCTGAAAAATTGATAAAAGATGCCATCAAACATGTAATATAAATAAACTCGTTATAATTAAAAATATTTAAAAGCTTAAAATTTTACCATCTTTAAGTCTCTCAAGATAATCTAAATCCTCCACCAATCTAACAGGCTGCGATTCACATAAAAGCCAGTCTTGAAGACAAATTACAGTTTGCACCATTTTAGGAGTTAATGAACTCCTAAATGAGTCAAGAACACAGCCTCCGTAGTAAATGCACTTTTTGATGCAATAGTAGAAATCAATATTGCTAGCACATCACAAGCCATCTCACCAAGAACAGGAAATCTACATGAATTAATTTTCTTCCAAAGCAATATATTAAAATTATCTCTTTCAACTTCAGTTTCTTCAACAAGATATGTTTTTCCAGTTCCATCGTACTCATACTTTCACCCTCAACTCTATATTTTTGGTATTCTAGTTGCCATGCACTTCCTGATATATCAAATGTGTTGCTACTCGACACAATAGGCAGTGAAGAATGAGATCTCATTGAGCTTCTCGTTTTATATTCACTAAACAAACAAATTAGGTAAGACTTCACTTCAACTCTTAGTTTGCACCCTTGCACTCTCCATATATTTTCACAAGTTCAAACGACACATAGTAAAATTTGAAATGAGGATCAAATACACATGCAATAAATATCATCTTATTCATTTTAGTTGGATCACCCCAATACTTATCGAACTTCTTTTTCATCCTTTTCTCCATTGCACTTAATTCTTTATTTTCATTTCCATCAATCCATTAAAGAAGTAATAAACTCCAATGATTTCTTCGAAATGAACCTTAGATGTGATGTATAATAAACCTAAAATTCTTATGGTAAGGGTATAAAAAGTTTCAAGAATTTCTTTCCAGTGTCTTACCTTCACCCAATCACCACTTGTAACTAAACATGCAACCATTCCATCCTCACAAAGATGTGTAAGACGATAATTCAAGAAACCAAAATCAAGGCAGCCATACCTTACAAAGGCTTTCTAAAATTGTTGTGCCGTATCCAACATTAAATAAGTGGAATTCCATCTAGTAGGAACATCCAAACATAATGTTTTCTTACATGCTATCTCTTCAATGTCACAACAATCTTTAAATCTTTTATATCTCACAGGAGATTGCCTGACATATCTTACAACTTGTCTAACACATTTCACTTGTCAAGCCCCGAGGCTACCCGTAAAATGTAACACGGGACCTAGGATCAGGAGTGACCCAAGCTAACCCTGAGTCTGGAATTTCACAAGCATATTAAATAGATAAAAAAAATAAGTGGAAGCATAACTAATAATTGAGTAAAAACTAAGGACTCCAAATGAGGATAAATATGAACATGTCAAGGGGAAACAACCCCAAATAAGTGAATACAGACTCTATGTCTGAAAACCTCTACTAAGCTGCTAGACAAGTTCCCAGCTTACTCTAAAAGTACTGAAAAGAGTGAAAGTAAAAACCAAACATAATGAAATGTCCTCGAACTATGAGGACTCACCACTGAAGTTGCTGAGTATAAGATGAGAGTCGAACTAAGCGTGATCTGGATGCTGCGTGCCTAAACCTATGATAATGCCTAACTACACTTCTTGATTCGAAGTGTAGGTGGTCACTAACAAGTATAAACCCAACGATGAGTTGGGGTCGATCCAATAGGGAGCAATACGGTAAAGAATTCGATTATGAAGTGAAGACGTGTTCTAATCTTTTGTAGATTATAAACTAAATCAATAAATTTTAGTGATCAATATCAAATGGAGGGGGGGGGGGGGGATTTAGTAACCAATTGTGAACATGGACCAATTAACACGAGAGTTAAATTATTAGAGAGAAAGCCTTAGAAGTTTGATCAATCGAATGTCAGTTTCACGTAATGGGTAATTACTAATTGCTCTAAGTTGTTGATTTGCAATAGGTACGCTAGGTTTTGAGTACGATTGCTATCTTTGGATCAACTATAATGTTTTGAGCGAGTTCTCTCAAACCTCAACAAGCTTAACAATTTTAAACTACCCAATTCCTTAATCAACCTACTTTCTCTTACTGGGTGGTAAAGAAGCAATCAAACCTGTCACGCCCCGAGGCTACCCCTTTGACATAACACTGGACCTAGGATCACTAGTGACCCCAAGCTAACCCTATTTCTAGCATATCATAAGCATACTATAAACGTTACTGAATAAAATATGTACTACGCGAAAGCTAAAACAGTGGATAACTGAAAGTTGAGAGAACCCAACAAATCTGAATATATAACTCATACTAAGAGTTTAGTGATACTGAACAACCATTTAAAACTAAAGCTGAATCTACTACTATGTTTGAAAAATCCTCTAATGAGCTAAGTTGCTGGGACATGCCCCCCCAGCTAACTCTAACAAAATTGAAATTAAAGACTAAAATGACAGCATGTCTATTGCCCTCGAAAAATGAGGAATCACAGCTGAAGCTACTGAATACGGATCTAAAGTCGATCTAAGCGTGATCTGGATGCTGAATACCTGAACCTACATCATGAAAGGATATAGTGCACAGTATGCGTCACTACTTGGAATGTACTGAGCATGAATGATATAGGTAATAGCCGAACAAAATATATAGGCTGAACAAAGCATAAATAAACAATGATATAATCTAAACAAAATATAAATGCTAAAATATAACTGAAAAGTGAGCTAAATGCAATGTCCAACTACTAATTATGAACATAACATGCTAAGACTGAATACTGAAGTGTAAACTGAAAACCTAGTCAAATACACTAGAGTTTGACTGTGGAAGCTACTATTAACTGACATAAAACCACGTGAGCTAAACGAGGTGTCTGATATATACACCCCATCGAGAGGACCCAATATACCTTGCCAGGGGTATAAAGGCATGACTAGCGTGATCACTAAATCTGATGCCCAACAGAGGGGACTTCTAATCCTACGGGGACACGTAGTTCTGGGACTCTGAGGGTACGCTGAACCCTAGTCCAACTCGGTGCTAAGTCTACTCCCAACTAAATATGTCCATAACTGAAATGTAACTGAAATACTGAATAGCTCAAAATACTAACATGCTAATTGAGAATGCAACATTTATGTACTGACAATGCGACATTCGAAATCTTGAGCATGATTATATGTTTAACTGACCTAGCAGGTATAATTCATGAGCTAAAAGAATTTATACAACTAGGGTTCTGAGTTTCATGCAAGGAACTAAGAAAACTTTCTGGAAAACATGCTAATTCAATTTAGGATACTACAACAACTAAATCACAACAATTATCTAAGGTTTTAGAAATCCTAGGTCTAAACAAGATATGGAGAATAAAGGATCAGACTGAATTATAGGGACCTAGTAGATGAAAGGAACTGTTGACATCTAATTTTGACCGACATAAAACCCATTCGGGAGTGCTATTTGATTAAATACGTATTTTTAAAACATATTTCGAGTTTAAAATTTTGATCAATTTTTGTCTAAAAATTATATATTTTAGTATGCATGATTTTAAAATTCTTTGTAATTATCATCAAATTATTTTATCAAATTATTTACCGATAGTTAAACTCGAAATATTTATCTTACTAAAATGTTTTAAAATTTAAATGTGTTTAAACTTGTATGAAATTTATGTAATATATGTAGTATTTTATTAATTGGATAGCATTTCCTTGACCTTCCCTTAAATCATTTAAATTTTAGACTAATCTATTCAAATTCCTTTCAATTCTAGCCTATTCAATTCCAATTATAGTAACCACCCTTTCATTTCAATTCTAACCAATTTTATTTCAATTTTAGCCATTTCAAATCCTCAATCCAATCTGATCTTTTAATCTAGACCGTTCTTACTCGAAGATCAAATCCTAGCCCCTCATTTCTTCTAAAACCAACGGTTGAGATCATTTTTGTCCAAACTTCCTAAGTTAACCTAAAAAGACCAAATTCTCAAAGGATTTTTGGTATTTCTCTTCCTCCCTCAATTCGCCGCTCCTCCTCCCTTCCTCTCTCCAGATCGCCGCCTTCGGTGAGAGTCTCCAGCCGACAAGGAGGAGGCAGCCATATCTCCCTTCTCCTTCCCCTCCTTCATCTCCCTTTTCTCTACGTCTGAATAGCTTCGGTGAAACCAGCGAGCAGCCAGGCAAGGCTATCGGCAAGAACCAGCAGTTGGCGAGGATCGCCAGCAAGCCTCCATCGCTGGCAGCAGCTCCAAGAGGCGACGACAACAACAGTGAACGGTGAGGGCCACCAGCAGTAGCTCCGGTCAAGCAAATTCCAGCAGCAACCAGCTCTTCCTTTGAACCAACTCTGATAGACGGTGGAGAAGACGAGCTTCATTTGAACAAGGTTTGGTCGTCATGAAGTTTCGAGTTTTGGTGTGCTATAGATGGATCTTAATAGATCCATCCAGGTTCATTCTCGTGCTCAATTTAGTGTTGTCTCTTAGTTTGATCTTATTCTTTGCATATTTGCTTTTATGTGGAGTCCATTAATGATGTTGAATATTCCCTTAAGGATGATTTCTTTGATGTTCTTCTAAACCTCAGGTGTAATGCCATTGATTAAAATATAAGTTTTTGATTGTAATATGCTCCTTGCTAAATGAGTGTTAGCACATCCTTGAGTTCTGATGAATTTGACAACTCCAAAATAATGTGATTTAACCCATCGTATGTCATAACAATAATTGATCATGTCTATTATTTCAGAGTTACAACTTGGTTATGATCTAAATTGGTTTGATCAAATGAAATACTGAATTTACTTATGGTAATTTTAGATCAGTATTCACCTTGATTGATTCATAATATTGGATTGATTTGTGTACTTAGCATGTTTAAATTTTTAGTTATTGATTGAAAGCTTAATTTTTGGGAATGTTTGTAGCTACTGCCAATTTAACTGGTGTCTCATGATTTGATTGGTCAAATTGGAAATTTTAATTTTGAGAAATCTGTAGTCATTAGTACACCTTTGATGTGGGTATTTGAATTTGCAATCATATTGGACTGCTTTGGTGCTTAAATTATGCATGTTTACTGGCAAGATGTTATAATCGTGACAAATTGTTTCTTTCTTTTTTAGTCAAGATTGTCTTCCCTTAATTGTGATTAAAATATGGTAAAATTAGTATAGCATGGAAAGATTCTTGATCTACGTGAATTTTGTTTTTTCTTTAATATAAATATCCCTTTGGGACTGATCTTATTTGTTTATTTTTATTTAACTAATATTAATTGATTTGTCTTGCCTTAATTAAGTAGAGAAAAGATTTCTGACTTGATTATATTTGGCAAAAGAATTGTGACTGATTTGGCTCTCCTTTGAAAAAGGAAAAATATTAATTGACCCCAAATTATTCTTTTCCTTTATTATGTGCCCCCTCTTTGCTATATAAATGATATCTCTCTTTGCATCATTGGCTTACGGACACACACCATCTAGAAATTAGCAAAATTCTCTCTACTCTAAAAGAAAAGAAATAAAAAAAAAAGTCTTGTGAACTCTAAGAGGGCTCTCCAATCGGTTTTTGTTGTGTTCGGGTCGAATAGTGGATTAAGCTTATCTTCATTGCTGATAAATATATTTTGCTTAACCGGTTGATTGTTTCTCTATCATTTTAATTTTTGTCTCGCATTATTCCGTTTGATGTTGCATGTTTTGAAAACAAGTAAAATGAGAAAGCATACGGGTCAGTCTTCTTTCCCTCTTGGTATATGATGTGATGTGATTTTATTGTTTCCGGTAATTGTTTGATCCTTTATATGCATGATTTTGCTTGTAATGTGTTATGTGGGGTTTAGACATATAGTATGTGTAAATATTATGTAGTATTGTGCTTTGTTTGTTTAGCAGGTTTATAAGTTTGGGAGTTGGAAGAGTCGCCATGGGAAGGGATGTCGATTTGAAGCTCTACCTCATTTCATTGTTAATATTTGTATTTGGATTATTGATTCGGCTTTTGTAATAATTTTATACAAACTCTAACTCTCTATATATGAAATATTTGGGGATTGTCTAAGGGGGAGGGGACTTATGTGCTAACAGTTATTTTATCGCCAAACTTACTTGTTGATAGAAAGCATGCCTATAGGAGTGTGTTTTAATCGCTTATTCATTCCTCACTCTAAAACCTAATCAAAATAAAAATAAAAAGTTAGCTTGTTGATATTTTATTACTTTTAAGTGTCTTTTAAATTGTAAACTTGTTCTATGTTGGCCACTTATTATTAATGTTAACTAATTATATACTAAAATAATTAATAAACCTGTTGTAATAAGCTCTTAGCATGTAATAATAATTAAAGTGTGTAACCTTTACATGTTAATCTATGTTGCCATGTTTGGTGAATCACAATTCTCTTGTATAAAATGTATAAAAATGGTAAAATAAATAACTGCTTTGCTCAATAATATGTCACACATTGGATTTGACTTAGAAGCCAGGCCTATAGGATTGGATTAAATATCTGCATGTTAAGAAAATGCTCGTAAGTGTTCATAAATTTAGTTTGTCATTAGACATCATGCCCATAGGACTTGACTAATAAAATCAATGCTAATTAATCAGTTTAAATAATTTCAGCATGTTTTAATAACTTAATCCTGTTAATTAATCAAGTCTAATTAACTTTAAGTTGCTAATAATGTGTAGCATGTTAATCAACTAGTTTAATTTCTTGTTAGCATGTTTAACCACCTAGATATCATGTCTATAGGCTTCCAATAATTTTTCAGCATGTTAAATAACTAAATAATTTCCAGCATGTTTAAATGAAATCTGCCCGAAGTATTAATTTTCTGCATTGTAACTAATTGTTATGCCACCTATTTTAAAAAAGTAATAACTAATTCCTTACATGTTTTGAATCTGCCCTGTTGAGATAATTTAGCAATTAAATCTGCCAATGTTTTAATTGTTTTTGCCCATATATTTCCTATTTAAACTAAACTGTCCTAGTTAACCTGACCAATAAATAGTTAAAATCTACACTGTAATAACTTCCTACTACTCTTAATTAAGTAATCATGCTGTTGTAATGCCTGTATAATTGCTTACTGTATCTAATGCTCTAAAAATAATTATTGCTATAATATTTGTTTGTATGCCACACACTCAGCTTGCAACCTTTTCACTCTATCTGTGTTTGCCAGCATGTTTAATTAAAATCTAGAGGCCAATATGAGATTTACGTGCTAAATGCTTGTCCTATTTGTTTGACTTGGTGTCTAGGGGGACTATTTAGAAGCATATATTTTATTTTAGTCTAAATCCGCCCTAATAGTAGTCCAATGCCTCTTGGACCTTCAGCGGGGACACTAGGCACCTCTTAGGACGAAATGCATGTGGAAGGTGGGGTAGGGGTAGTTAGGCCCTTATGGAGATGATGAAATTGGGTCGGGCTTTAAAAGACAAACATTGGTTTTGTCTGTCCTAATATAGAAGCCGACCGAAATAAAAAGCCGAGCGCTGATTCGTAAAGTGTATCGTTTTCCATGGTCTCCCTTCCCTTTTTCCCTTTTATGTTTTTGTTAATTATATTTATTTGGGGTAGTTTAATAAAATATAAAATTGATTCACCTATTTAATTGTGCAAATTCTGTCTTCTCGCTCCTTTTTATTAATTGTTTAATGTTTGTTTAAATGTTTATCTATTGTTTGTTATATCACCTAGTTTTGCATGATTAATTACTTAAATAAATAAATAAATAGATCTTAGTTGTTTAATGTTACTAATAAGCATGTTTAATAAATAACCAATAAATGAAGTGGCTTTAATTGCTACTTGTAACCCCCACATAAATTGCATGAGATACGGTCGGGACCCACACTTGTGGACCTCGAGGGATGCCTAACACCTTCCCCTCAAGGTAATTTGAACCCTTACCCTGATCTCTATTTTGTTGACCTTAGTTAGATTTAATTAGGTTAGATAGGTGCCCTAACGCGCCTTAATTCGTTAGGTGGCGACTTTTCAATTCAACCCAAAGCCCAAAAGAGTTGTTAGGTCGTCCACCAAAACCTGTTTTTTGAAAAAAAATGGGGTGCGATAGGAACCCACTAGTGAAATCCCACATACCTGGTGACGAAATTCATGGAGAAATCCTTTGATTTCGGGGCTGAACTTTGAAGAACACTGCTGCTTGTCCTTGGGAAACTAACGCCTCTTTCTTTACCTTTTGCTCTTAGTTTTGGTGAATTATCATTTAGAGTAGGTTCTGACTAGAATATTAGTCTTAAACTGAGAAGAAATATGTAGTTTAGGTATTCAACGACGTAGTTTAAATTCCCAATGCCTAGGGGGAAAGACCAAAACGACCCTGACTTAAAAGTTGACGAGGCCATCGATGGACCCTGAACGACGGACCATCGATTGACCAACGATCTGTCCTGGTAGGTTATTATTTGGTGTCTGAGTCTAGATATAGGGGTCACGATCCACCAACCCTGGACCACAGACTGTGGTCCCACCTACGTCGGTAGGTCCTGTCATGGGTTGTGATTTCCTAGAGATCCTGGGTGGCCAACCTACAGACCATTCCTACGGTCCGTGGTCCAAACCATAGGCTGTGGCCTGGCCTCCGTCGGTGGCACCTACAAGTTCTTAAAATTTGCTATTTGCTCTTTCTCAAATCCAAGGTGTTACATTATCACCCCCTTGGGAACATTCATCTACGAATGAAGTCTAAACTAGCTGAGTATGGAGGGAAGGAGCTTCAATCCCTACCACTAAGTACTAGAAACTTATATCTAACTGAACTGAGTACCAAGAACATGCAAATATGCTGAAATGCAAGAACAACTAAATGAACAAGATACTATGATTGGTTTTACGTAAGAATAAACTGAGATACCGGTGAGGAACTATCACTAAAGATAAAATAGAATCAGAAGGGAAGAGGTGAGGATACTTGGCAATCATGGCTTCTTCTTCTTCCGAAGTAGTTCTCTCTAGGGACTGACTCCTCCACAAAACTCTTAAAGAAGCGACTTCCTTATTTCTCAACCTATAAACTTGACAGTTAAGAATCTCAACTGACACATCTTCATAAGTGAGACTATCCTTCACAACCATACTCTCTAATGGTACTATCGTTGCCGGATCACCCACATACTTCTTCAACAAGGAAATGTGAAAGACTGGATGAACCACTGTTAGTTTTGCTGGCAACTCTAACACATATGACACATTACCAACCCTTTTCAGGATTCTGTATGGACCTAAATATCTAGGACTGAGCTTTCCTTTCTTTCTAAATATCACCACCCCTTCATAGGTGACACTTCCAAGAAAACTCAATAATCAATCTCAAACTCTAAGTCCTTTCTACGCACATCTGCATAGGACTTCTGACGACTCTGAGCTATCTTAAGTCTATCTTTGATGAGCTAAACTTTTTCCATAGCTTCATGAACTGAATCTGGCCTAATCAATGCTGCTTCAGTTACTTCAAACCAACTGATCAAAGATATGCATCTATGCCCGTATAATGCCTCATAAAGGGCTATCTGGATACTGAAATGGAAGCTATTATTATAGGTGAACTCTATGAGAGGTAGATGATCATCCCAAATACCCTTGAAATTGATCACACAAGATCTCAACATGTCCTCTAAGGTCTGAATGGTACGCTCTGCCCGACTATTTGTCTGTGGATGAAATGCCGTACTGAGATTTAACTGAGTACCAAGACCTTTCTAAAATGATTTCCAGAAATGAGAGGTAAACTGAGGACCTCAATATAAGATGATAGACAAGGGAACCCCATGCAACCTGAATATCTCATTAATGTAGAGTCTAGCATAGTCCTCTACTGAATTTGTAGTCTTGACAGCTAAGAAGTGGGCGGACTTAGTAATCTGTCTACTATCACCCAAATGGAGTCATGTTGTCTATGAGTATGAGGTAAACCCGTGATGAAGTCCATATTTATCACTTCCCACTTCCACGTATGAATGTTAATCTTTTGAGTCATACTCCTGGTTTCTGATGTTCTACCTTAACCCGTTGACAATTAGGACACTTAGCCACAAAATCTGTTTTGTCCCTCTTTATTCCATTCCACCAAAAGACTTCATGTAGATCATGATATATCTTAGTGGCACTTGGATGAATAGAATATCTAGAATTATGGGCTTCTGTAAGGATCTACACCCTCAACTCGCCCACATTAGGAACACATAAGCAACCCTAGTAACGAAGCACACTATCTCCCCATTGGGAGAAAATCTTAACTTTTTGTTGATGAAATACACATTTCAGCTGAAGTAATATAGGATCATTATCCTATTTTTCCCTAACCTCTGCTACAAGTGAATATTTTGACATATTCTGGACTATCACACCGCCATTTAACATGTTCGTAAGACCAACTCCTAAGCGAGCAAGCGGGTGATCATCTTTTGCTAATTCCTTCCTTTCTTCCTCAATATGTGCTACACTACCTATAGACAGTTTGCTGAGAGAATCAACCACTACATTGGCCTTGCCAGGATGGTAAAGCACATTCATGTCATAGTCCTTGAGGAATTCCAGCCTTCTCCTCTGACAAAGATTCAACTCTTTCTGGGTGAACACATACTGGAGGCTCTTATGATGTGTGAACACATCAACATGAATACTATACAAGTAATGTCTCCAAATCTTAAGGAAAAGACTACCCCTGAAAGGTCGAGGTCATGAATCGGGTCGTTCTTTTCATGTACCTTAAGTTGTCTAGAAGCATAAACTATGACCTTACCTCGTTGCATCAATACACAACCTAGGACGATCTTGGATGCATCATAATAAATCATATAACCATCTGAACCATCTGGTAGGGTCAAGATGGGAGCTATAGTCAACCTAGTGTTCAGGTCTGAAAAGCTCTTCTCAAACTTGTCTGACCACACTAAAATTTGACCTTCTTCTAAGTCAACTTGGTCAATGGGGAAGCTATGGATGAAAATCCTTCCACAAATCTTCTGTAATAACCGTCCAAACCTAAGAAAATTCTAATATCTACTGGAGAGGTGGGTCTGGGCAAGTTCTGTACTGCTTCAATGTTTTGAGAATCCACTCAGATTCCATTGCTAGATACCACATGACCAAGGAAAGGGACCGAATGTAACCAAAATTCAGATTTACTGAACTTAGCGAATAACTAGCGATCTTTAAGAGTCTGCAGAACAACTCTTAGATGAGTCGCATGTTCCTCCTCACTCTAAGAATAAATGAGGATATTATTAATAAAGACGACAACAAACAAGTCCAAATACTGTTTGAACACCCTTTTCATTAAGTCCATAAAAGTTGCTAAAGCATTTGTTAGTCCAAATGACATAACTAGAAATTCATAATGACCATACCGAGTCCTGAAGGGTATATTCGAAATATCACTATCTATGACTCTAAGCTGATGATAGCCGGATCAGAGGTCTATCTTCGAAAAATAACTAGCATCTTGAAGTTAGTCGAACAAGTCATCAATCCTGGGGATGGGATACTTATTCTTGATGGTGACTTTGTTTAACTGACGATAGTTAATGCACATTCTAAGAGAATCGTCTTTCTTTTTCATGAACAACACTGGAGTACCCCATAGAGAGATACTGGGTCTAATGAAGCCCTTATCTAGAAGGTTTTTAAGCTGTTCTTTCAATTCCTTGAGCTCGGTTGGAGCCATTCAGTAAGGAAGAATCGAAATAGGCTGGGTATCTCGAAGGAGATCAATTCCGAAGTTGATTTCCCTTTCGAGAGGGACTCCGGGAAGGTCTTCTAGGAACATTTCTAGAAACTCATTTACTATTGGGATTGACTCAAAAGTTGGGGTTTCAGAATTTTAATCATTAGCCCGAACAAGATGATAGACATACCCTTTGGAAATCATCTTCCTAGCCTTAAGGTAAGAGATTAATTCACCCATAGACACTGAGATACTACCCTTCCATTCTAAGACTAGTTCATTTGGAAACTGAAACTAAAAGATCCTAGTTCTACAATCTACTGAGGCATGACATGAATGTAACCAATCCATGCCTAGAATGATATCAAAATCTACTATTTCTAACTCTACAAGATCTGCTGAGGTAACTTTCTGATAGACTGTGACAGGGCAATTTTTGTATACTCCTCTAGCTATAATGGGATTACCAATTGGAGTAGAGACTGAGAAGGTTTTTGAGAGAGGTTCTAGACTGACACCGAAGTTTACTGCTATATAAGGAGTTACAAAAGAAAGAGTAGCCTCTGGATCTAACAATGCATAAACATCTAAATGAATGACTCGTAGCATACATGTGACCACATTAGGAGAATCTTCCTGGTCCTGGCGAGCCTGGAGAGAATACAACCTGTTATGGCGTGATCGCCACCAGCATGCATGAAACACCTGTGAGTTAGGCGACTGGTGCTTCTTTGGAGCTAGACTAAGCCCTATTGTTGTTATCTCCTTGCCCCTGCCTGGTAGAATGGCAAACCTTCAACCTATGGTTGGACTGACCACACCCAAAGGACTCTTCCTTGCCTGCAAGAGACTCACGCAATGGTTCTTACCACACTTTGGACAAGTCGGGAAAGTCATGTCACCTAAAGTACTCCCATGAGACTTAGAGCTTGATGCCCTACTTTTCTGATCTCATCGAAACCTAGAGGATGGAGCACTAGCTGATGAAGGTGCTGGGGTGGTAGATTTTTGCTGAAATTGTGATCGATTTCCACCGCCCGATTTCTTCTAAAAGTACTCATAGTTACCTTTTCTGGCCTTCTTATTGTCCTTAGCAATTTCCCTAAGCTTATCTCCCTCAATCTGCTGAGCATGAGTCATAAGCCTAGAGATATTCATCTTCCCTAACATCATAGCATTACTGCACTCGGTCTTCACTAAATTGGATACCCCAAACAAGAACTTGCTCATTTGTGCCCTCGAATCAGCAACCATATGTAGAACATACCTGGAGAGCTGAGTGAACATCAACCCATATTCTTGGACTGACATATGAACCCTGCTACAAGTTCATAAACTCTTGCGCCTTAGCTTCAATCAACTCCCTCGAGAAGAAACTGTCCAGAAAAGCTCTAGTAAAACACTTCTAAGTCACAGGAGTTGCATGCACACCCCTGTTTTCCTTCCACTGCGTGAACCATCTATGAGCCATATCCTTAAGTTGGTAAGATGCCAACTCCACCCTATCATTACCACTCACTTACATCAGCCCAAAAATCTTATTGACCTTATCAATAAAGTTCTATGGGTCCTCACCAACCTGCGACCCTAGAAACTCAGGCGGATTAATCCAAAAAAATCTCGAACCCTAGCTGCCACTGATCCACCATTTTTGTTAGTAGATATAGGGACCTGCTGATTGTTCTGGTTGGCTACACTCTTAGCTAAGAGTTGGATCGCACTCTGAAATTCTGCATTTATAAACTTATTGTTCGGGACTAGAGGAATTGCGTTAGTGTTGCGTGCATTAACATTCCCTGCATAATCTCTACGAGGAGACATAATCTGAAACGCATAACAATGAATAAGAAATGAGAAGTTGGATCAAACCCACGCATGATAAGAATAACAAAGAAAGTGAAGTTTTTCTTAAAACACTTCATAGCCTCCCTCTTATAGATGTGGTACACTTCACACCCATGAAAGAGACTCTACTTTGTGTGGCTTTCAGACACCCTAGGACTCTTAAACCTAATGCTCTGATACCAAGTTTGTCACACCCCGAGGCTACTCCCTTGATGTAACACGAGACCTAGGATCATGAGTGACCCCAACCTAACCCTGTT
Source organism: Solanum pinnatisectum (assembly GCA_035578085.1). Classification (NCBI taxonomy): domain Eukaryota; kingdom Viridiplantae; phylum Streptophyta; class Magnoliopsida; order Solanales; family Solanaceae; genus Solanum; species Solanum pinnatisectum. The sequence goes on from CM069079.1 coordinate 16,152,929, forward strand.
TCTGGAATATCATAAGCATACTATAATAGTTACTAAATAAAACATGTACTATGCTGAAGCTAAAACAATGGATAACAGAAAGTGGGTAGAACCCAACAAATCAAAATTTATAAAACATACTAAGATCTTAGTGATACTGAACAACCACTCAAAACTAAAGCTGAATCTACTGCTATGTCTGAAAAAGCCTCTAATTAAGTTGATTTGCTGGGACATGCCCCCTAGCTAACTCTAACAAAACTGAAACTAAAAGTAAAGACTAAAATGAAAGCATGTTGATTGCCCTCGAAAAATGAGGACTCACTATTGAAGATGCTAAATACGAATCGAAAGTCGATCTAAGCATGATCTGGATGCTGAATTCATGAACTTACATTATAAATTGATGTAGCGCAGAGTATGCGTCAGTACTTGGAATGTAATGAGCATGCATGATTTAGATAATAGCTGAACAAAATATATAGGCTGAACAAAGCATAACTGAGCACTGATATAATCTGAACAAAATATAAATGCTGAAATATAACTGAAAATTGAGCTAAATTCAATGACCATGTACTAATCTTAAACATAACATGCTAAGACTGAATACTGAAGTATAAATTGAAAATCTAGTCAAATACACTAGAGTATGACTGTGGGAGCTACTATTAGCCGACATAAAGCCACGTGAGCTAAACGTGGAGTCTGATGTATACGCCCATCGAGAGGACCCAATATACCTTGACAGAGGTATAAAGGCATGACTGGCATGATTACTTAATCTGATGCCCAACAGAGGGGACTTATAATCCTACGGGGGCACGTAGTTTTAGTACTATGAGGGTGTGTGAACCCTAGTCCAACTTGGTGCTAAGTCTACTCCCAACTGAATATGTATATCACTGAAATGTAACTGAAATACTAAATAGCTCAAAATACTGACATGCTAACCGAGAATGCAACACTTATGTATTGACAATGTGACATTCAAAATCTGGAGCATGATTATCTATTTAACTGACCTAGCAAGTATAATTCATGAACTAAAAGAATTTATACAACTAGGGTTCTGAGTTTCATGCAAGGAACTAATTAAACTTTTTGAGAAACAAGCTAATTTGATTTAGGATACTACAACAACTAAATCACAACAATTATCTAAGGTATTTAAAACCATAGGTCTAAACAAATATCAAGGATCTGACTGAATTCTAGGGACCCAGTGGATGAAAGGAACCCACTAGTGAAATCCCACATACCTGGTGACAAAATTCACGAAAAAATCCTTTGATTTTGGGGTTGAACTTTGAAGAACACTGCTGCTTGTCCTTAGAAAACTAACGTCTCTTTGTTCCCCTTTTGCTCTAAGTTTTAGTGAACAATCGTTTAGGGTAGGTTCTCACTAGAATTTTAGTCTTAAATTGAGTAAAATGATATAGTTTAGGTATTAAATGATGTAGTTTAAATTCCCAATGAATAGTGCGAAAGACCAAAATGACCCTGACTTAAAAGTTGGCGAGGCCATCGACGGACTGTGGACCGACCGACGATCCATCCTGGCAAGTCGTCGTTTGGAGTCTGAGGCTAGATGTAGGGGTCACGATCCATGGACCCTGGACCATGGATCCTAGTCCCACCTACAGTCCATAGGTCCTATTGTGGGTCGTGATTTCCTGGAGATTCTTGGTGGCCAACCTACGGTTCGTGGTCCAATCCATGGGTCGTGGTTTAGCCTTTGTCGGTGGAACCTGCAAGTTTTGAAAATCTGCTATTGTCTCTTTCTCAAATCCGGGGTGTTACAAAGCTCACTTTCTAAAGTTGAGTCTTAAAGATGCAATAAATACAAATATTAATCAATCATTCTACTCTAGTACCTCTTTCTAAAGGAAGCATAGAGAACTAAGCTAGAACATAATTTGCAACTTCAGTTCATCAATTAAAACATGAACAAACAATTGAACCCATGTCAAAACAACAATAAATTCAGCAATTAATAATACCCATTAGGTAATTAATGCATTCGACTACATGATCACACCCCTAAAGTAGAGGGTTTTAGCCAAACATAGCAAAAAGTAAGAAATTGTTACCAAAAAGATTATCCATCCAAATTCTTAACAATATGCAAATACCCAAAGCCAAAATTAAAGCTAGAATCCTAAGATAATGGAGAAGCGAATAGTGCTACACATGCAGAACTGTATCAACAATATACCAAGTTCAGTAGTTCCCCCGATAAAGGCTCGCGATTCGTTCAAAACCCGTGAACACAAATAAACTATGCTACCTAATCAAAATTGACATTTGAGACACAACAAAAATGATAAAACCACCAATGGAGATAGTCTCATTAGAAAGTTGACCCATGTCAACACTTGCAAGGTAAACCTAAAACAAAATAGCCACAAAATCATGGTGAGTACCTCAGGATTGGATCTAAAGGTTGTTTGACTCTAAATCAGACATTCTAGAGCTAACCACACTGGTGAATTCTCATTCGAGTATGTTTACCGAGAATGTTGACCGAAATCAAACCTTGGCAAAAACTTGAAAGTCAAATGCTTAATGAAATAAACTCAAAATGAAAGCCTCAAAACAAAAACTAATCCCACTAGACAAAAATGGACCTTCTGAGCAAATGGAAGTGTCAAAAATCTCATATGACATTAGATTTTGTGGATGTTGACTAAATACAACTCTTTCACTTCAAAGGCGTCCAAAAAGGTAGCACTCGCTCAAAACTCTTCCGATCACCTCGGGAAGCATGTCACAAAATCCAACAACACATAAAAGCTATAATCAAGCTACGAGAAATATTGTCTATAGTTTACATGATCATTTAAAAGTAATTTGTTTTAGGAATATATGAAAAATATGAGACAACGATTTTAGAAATTTTGAGTAACATAGGCCACCGAAAATATTTATTGACTTTCTTGATACTTTGATAAAAGTGGCTGACTTTTTGTTGCAAAAAATTATTTAATGATTTGGAACACCTTGTAACTTTACTCTTAGAATCTGAATCATTCGTTGTAAGTATCTACGCTTGAACCAGGTTATATCCTAATTGTGCTTATGTGTTAAGGTTTATTCCTATGAAGGGAAAGTGCATTGGAAGTGGTTTAGGATCATAAGAGACCTCTAGTACCATGTTGAGTTGAAAACCTTCTACCGGCTATGCTTTTCATATTAGTTCATGCAAGGGTCAACTTCAAATGACCATGTATATTAGCCTATAATTAATTAGGTGGACCATTGCCTATCAAATTAAAGTTGTATGAGTCCTCTTTCTGACACTAACAAGTTTGCATTATTTAGAGTTTTGAGTAAATTGTTATGACCATTTTACGAGACACTACACAAATAGTGTTTTCAGAATCTGCATTACGAACTCCATTTACGGGTTATAAATGGAAGTAAGACCCATATTTTCAGTCATAAAACCAACTTTTGAAATTCATTTTTTAAGGTTTGATTCCTACAATACCAATTATGTATCATAAAACCATCTATTTGTCATACTTTGGGTATGTTAAATGAAGTTATGGAACTTGTCTTTAGGCCCGATTTCCAATGATACAAGTGTAGCCCTAATTATGGTAATAATTTGGGTCTATAGAATGAACTTCATAAAGTTTATTTGAAGCATTATTTTATCGAATCCACTTACGAGTCATAAACCAATCTACGATTCATCCTGTCAATTCGTAGATTAATCCTTAGAAACTCCAAATTATTGCCCGTAAACCCAAGTACAAAATATTTACCATTGGGAAATATGATAAAATTATCATGATCCCTCCATACATAATCAAAATTATAGAATTAGGTGCTAGAAGTGAAGAACTTCTTAGATTAGGAGTGCACAAATTGACTATTAGGTATCCAAAACTCATAAAAGAAATTATCGGAATTTGCTTCAAGTAGGATATTAAGGGAATAACACACACCATACCAAGAAGTTTTTATTTCCAATATCAAACAAGTAAGCTTCAATATTCGAGCCTCGTTAATGGAAAATATCTTAATAGAGAGTGCCATTAGTTTTAATGGGCTTTAAAAAAATCTGATTACTGTGAGCCTAAAAATTATAGCAGCATCGAGTGGAGACGAAGAAAATAAGTGACCATTTCACCAACACAGAGATAATTTCAAACATAACAAACAAAAAAATTGAAAACAAGAAGATCAATTTAAGTCTTTTCAACTCTTCTTGATAAAATCAAAGAAGATGCCAACTTTTGCAACATGTTCTAGTCAAACATTTGACTTTATTAAAACAAAGCTTCATCCAAGCTAATAAGCAAAGATTGATGTGATGTAATAACTAAATAGAGTCTATATTACAAATTGTGAAAGAGTAATACACTCTATGAGCATAACATTTCCAGCATCATTCTAAACTTAAGGGGTTCACGGGTTCAGACTTGTATCAACAGGCAGCTTGTAGTACATAAACGAAAAATAGATTTAAAATTTTTCCACTAAATCAGTCTTTTATATACATAAATTAATATTTGTGCTTAAATTTCAAATGAATCAAGGCGACTTTAGAAAATTATTTCAAATCATATCGGTCATATCATAAAAAAATTAAGAAGCACTAAAATTTCTCAATATATTAGTAACAATAATAAATGCAAGATATCAATCTGTAATAAGTTGAGTTGATTATTTGAAATTATCACTAATCATATTGCTTTATTTAAATTCATATGAAATTAATATTAGTATAAATATTATAATTTTTTTTATAGATGTTGAGGTGAGTAAGGAGGGTTATAGCTTGAGACTTTTGCCCCACCCTCCTTTCTCACCTAACCCTTTAGAGATTTGGGCATAAACAAAAAAATTCAAAAAGAGTGTTAGAGGCAGCAAATTCTTTTGAAGTTGGATAATTGAAAAAAAAATATAAGAGAAATGCATCTACAATATTGTCCTTCCATATCGAATCACAAATAAGTTGAGTTGATTATATGAAACCATCAGTCATCATATCATTTTATATAAACTAAAAAGTTAAACCATTATGCTTGCGTTTATCAATATTTCAAAATTTATTGTTCATATAATAGAGCCATCGAGATGAATTTTATTTTTCTTGGAGGGAAAAACTATTAATAGGAATTTAGAAGACAAAAAAGTAAATAAAAATTTGCAATAATTACACTAAACTTTAATAACAACTGGCATCTATGACTCTTCTTACCTGCATGACTCTTGTTACTTGTAGGAGTCTTTTTATTTTGCTTTTATATTAATTATACTTATCAATTTTTTTTTATCTTGAGAAGTGTAATTACGTAGGTTTCTCTAAGTTGTTATTTTGTTCTCTGATTTGTATGTAATACATTGTCTATATCAGGGCGAACACAGTAATCAATACACATCAGTTCATCTGTGCCCAATTCTTCTCTTTCCCTTTATGGTATTCAGAGCTCTATTGCTTTAAAAAAATTGGTCCTTTTTTCCCTCCTAGCCCACAAACCTCAAGACAAAAACGGCCCCCAATACAAGTATTGTCAATGCCGACAACGTCACCGATTCAAAGACTAGTTTCCAGTTCAATCCGGTTAGTCAACTCCCCATCAAAGTTGTTGGTAGCCATAACTTTTCGCCATGGAAGACTTAGGTGTTCATGCTTATGCATGGACACAACCTCTTTGGTTATCTTGATGGATCGATCCCGCTCCCTTCCAGAACTATCTCTGAAAACAACCTCTAAATATCCAATCCTGCCTATGTTTCTTGGTATCAACAAGATTAGCTTATACAAAATGCTATCTTGGAAATTGTAGATCTGACCATTGGTAGTACAGTCGCTTCTGCTCCAAATGCCAAAGTCGCTTAGGATGCCTTGCATACTGCTTATGCAAATAAATCTCAAACTTGTATCTTTAGTCTTAGAGACTGTCTAGCCATCTCTCCAAAGACTCTTGTCCTATTGCAGACTATCTCCATCAAGTTGGCTCTCTTTGTGATGAAATTGCCACTGCTGGCTCCCCCGTCTCCAAAGAAGAATTGATTGTCAAGATTCTCACTAGCCTTGGGTCTGAATTTCCAAAAATTCCAGCCGCTATCCGCGCTCGAGATTTGGTAATACCTTATGAAGAACTATATGAAAAACTCCTTGACCAAGAGCTTTTCCTTTAACATGAGGAAGCCAAAAAAGACACCTTTTGTTCCCATCACTGCCAACTTTGCCCAAGGGACTTCTTCCACTCCTATCCGTTAGGGCTCCAACAATAACCAAAATAGTAATTGATGATCTAATACACAATATCATCAAAATCATAATCATTCTTGGTGTAACAATTAGCAACATCAGTGGAGCAATCAACAACAACAGTCTACGAACAACAACCTCTACTGCTAACTCTGTGATGGTAAAGGTCATACTGCTTGTGTCTGCCAAACACGCTCTCACAATCATCTTCAAGTACATGCTAATTATGCTGCACACCTCTAGAACCATTTACCACCATGGATCGCTGATAGTGGTACCACCCATCATATTGCCTCAGACATATAAAGTCTAACTACTATGCAAGACTACCAGAGTTAAGAGAGATCGTCATGGGTAAAGGTAATACCATTCCATCTCTCATATTGGTAATGTGAACTTTAATGCATCAAATCACCAATTCCAGCTTCAACATGTCCTTTGCTCTCCATCTATTACAAATAATCTAATATTTGTCTCTAAATTTTGTTAAGATAATAACTCCTCCATGAATGTTCTTCCTTTTTCTTATCTTGTGATGGATTTGACTACGAGGGCATCGTTGGCTCGTGGATGGAGTAAGAAAGGGCTGTATGAGTGGTCACTGGGGGATGTTGATGGTCTGCCACAATGCAATGTCGCTATTCCTTACCACTTGTGGCATCAACTATTATACCACCCTCATCGTCAAGTTCTAGATAAGTTTTTGCATTAATTTTCTATTCCAGTAGTTGGTTCATAAAATAGTATTGTTTGTCATTCATGTTATTCTAATAAAAGCCAAAGGATGCCTTTTTCTAAAAGTTCTTTGCATAGTGCCAATCCGTTAAATTTAATTTATAGTGCTTGTGGGGGCCGTCTTCGGTTTTATCGATTGACAAAAAATGATACAATGTTTTATTCGTTGATCAATATACAAGGTATATGTGGCTGTTCACCCTAAAAGCTAAAACTGAAGTTCTAGAAATTTTCCAAACTTTACATCTCATGCTTGAAAAATATTTTAGCACAATTACACTGATAGTGGTGGTGAGTTTTCAAAAATTAGATTCATATCTAAAAACACATGGACTTGAACACTTAGTGTCCCCCCATACATGCCACAAAGGTTAGCCTTAGTTGAACGCCGAAATTGACATATCATCGAGAAGTCCAGGAAGTGTCTGCTTTAGCAACAAAATTCTCCACCATGGCCAATTCACGTTGGAGCTCTCCAACCTTAATTTGAATTTTTTTTTTGAATATTTTAGTAATTATGAAGTAAATATAATAATAAAATAAAGAAAAAAAATAATTATGCATCACACTTGTAATATGCAAAATAAAATAATTACAAATTTTAATTAGATTTAAGGCTACTTACTTGTTCAATCTTAGCCTTTTTATCCTGCCCAAAAAAGACATTTTAGCCGTAAAGGGTGATCAATTAAATATTATTCAAAAAAATATCATATAAAATACTTTCAGTGAAATTCATGACTTTCAACACATTAATCGCAATATAAACATGCACGTCTTTCAAGTTTCCTAATTGACTTTATCATACATGTCAATAAGTCATTTATGAGTAAATATTTGATTCCATCAAATGATTCTTGTGATTTCTGAGGATTCTAACTATATATGAGAATCAGGAATGGTTCAAAAGACTTGATACAATAATATAATAAATACTTAACTGTCATAATTAATATATATACCATGTGATCCTTGATACTGTAAAGACCTTCATTAAACATATGCTCCAATCATTGCAAGTCACTGAAGCACAAACCTTCAAGGTCTTTTGCCAGCAAACCACTTCACATTATACCATATGAAGAAAATATAGTATATTATTAATTAATATCATCATCGAGCCTAAAAGTCACACTCCATGCCCATGGACACACTCTATTATACATTCCCGAGAGTCACAAGCACCTATGTTGAGACTTGATTCACCACCATACTAGGGGAGTGTCATAATTTACTACTATGTTTGTCATACCTTATGTTCTTGACAATTACATGTATTGTCCGCTTTTGTCCATAAGATATGGTAAATTTATCCATTGGATTACACCATCACATAACAAAAAATCTACCAAGCATAAATACTATGTGAAACTTGTGTCATGCATTATAAATCTTTTTACTTTAATTTTGTTTCTCATTCTAAAATGCATCAACACTCTTTGAAAGCTTATCAACCTAGAAACCTAAGATTCCTTCTCTATGATCCAGCCTCAATTTTCTGCCCTTCGTTATAAGAGTCACATAAGGAGACAAATCTCAAAGCGAGAACTATTAAAGTCATATTAGTCTAGGCCTAAAACAAACAATATTACTTGTGCACTATATTGTTACACCTTGGTATACACTCAAAAAGTATATACGTTTTTCATCATTAAAAGTGTATATATTTGAAGAAAAGCAAAAAATATACATTTTAATCCGTTGAAAGATATATGTGCTTAATCATATATTATACGAGTAAAAGCATGAATCCTTATTTTTTAAAATAAAATTATAGAAAACATACCTTCGCATTTTACACATCATTTCTACCTTAGCTTTTAGCGCTTCCAACTTGGTCTGGGACTCATAATCATTTGAAAAGAATTTTTTATAAATAAATAATTAATCAAATTAATTCATTTATGTTATAATAGTGTTTATTTTACTATCTCGGGTGCAAATGTTTCAACTATTACTAGCTCGGATGATTCTGACACCTCATTGTATCTGTCCAATATATTTTCGATATTTAAAAATAAGATGTTACAAATAATAATATTAATAAACACTAAATATTTTAATTCAATAATAATTTATCAGTTAATAATAACAATAATAAAGAGTTTTTCACTTAATCATCAGAGGAAAATCACTGGCACAACTAGAAACAAAAATATCAATCGATTCATCGATTTAGCATCCAGGTAGAGTGACAAATGAAAACTTTAGAAATAAAATTATATTAATCTTTACTAATATGGAATAGTGCACTTACACATTTCATAGATGTTATCTTTCAATTCGAAGGTAGAGAACTAATTATCAAAACATTAGATTATCGGTACACATGCTCTGTAAAGCAGTCACATACATATGTCGCTAAGAGCAACAAGAGTAATTTGTGGTAACGATTAGAGCTTACGTACATTTCTATTGAGATCTTTACACAAATAGTCGACATTTATTAACTATTTACATTTTCTAATTGATATATGATGAGTCCGAGATTTGGACTCATTTAGGGCTTTATTTGGATAGATTTTGTGTCCTCAAATGCTTATTTTGTGCCAATAACTGATGTAAAATCCTTGATTTCCAGGTATTTGGATTGAGGAACAAAGCATGGACACTAATTTGTAAAAAGGAACAAAGCAAGCTGAAAGAACGAAGAAATGAAGGCCTGGTGATCGCCAAGTCCCTTTGGAGAGTCGCCGAATGGCCACCATCTCGGCTAAAGTTCTAGGGTGCCAAGCCCTGAAGGAGAAAATCAAGTTGGCAAGAGAAAGGAGCAGTTGGTGTATTGGTGAGTGGTTCCGCGATGCAGTGTTGGATCACCCAAAGTTAGCTGAAGGCTAAAGAAAAAAGGCGATGGAAATGACCAAAGGGCGGATCGGTGAGCTGATAGGCGAGCCCGACTTACTGCGCCAAATGGCCCTTCGCAACATGTTTTTGGCAACTATAAGTATGTTTTTGAAGATTTAGTTTAGAATCTTTTAATCTTTTAATTTTTTAATCTTTTAATCTTTTTTATCTTTACAACATCTTTTATCAATAAAATTATTTGGAACATTGAACTCTGAGTATTGAGACAAGTTTTCCTTAGATTTGAAGAATTGAAGTTTTTCACTTTTGAAAAATTGGAAGTGGGTCTTTGAGATTCTTCAACTTGGACCTTTGTAAAGACGAAATTAATCTTACCCAGTTGATGGAAACACAATTTGGTAACAATTTTTGTCTTTTTCTGATGTCTAGATAAAACCCCAGTTCTTGGGGTGTGATTATGTGATTATGGGCCGATTTAGTTTATGGGTATTGCTAATTGTTAGTTTAAATGTTGTTTAGAAGTGAGTTTAATCAGTAATTGTGGTTTAATTTAAAGAATTGTAGTTGCATACAGTTCTACCTTCGTGTTTTTGGCTTGCTCGAGAGAGAGATTTTAAAACAAAAATTGTTGATTAATGGTCAGTGGTTATTGGGTTGATATGAGTTCAGCTCAAGAGAGTGAATCCTAAAATTAGTCCCATATATTTCAGCTCGAGATAGTGAAAGACTAGGTGTAGGCTGGTCTTATTTGCTTGCTTGTTGGTGTTTGAGAGAAACCAACTTGATTCGGGATAAATTGTTCGAGAGAAAATTTATTCCCTCTTTGGCTTAGCTTACTCACTAACATTCAGCTAGTTCCTAATAGTTGCAATTACCCATTTATCTATATTAGCCTATAATCAAATCACATCCCAAGAACCCGTCTCATTATTGTTATTTATTTGTGTTGTTTGCTGTTGTTGTAATTGATAATTTCAAACCAAACCCCCCTGTTATTTGACATTTGTGTCACCCCCTGATTTAAATTATGTTTTTATTCGCAAATGTCTATTCCTATGACTGATTTGAGTATATTCATACTTTCCTATTGAATCTTAAACATGTACCACTCCCTGTGGGATTCTACCTCAACTCATTTAGTTGGGTTGTATACTGACTAATGATCATTGACGCTTAGAATCAAATGAAATATCTTTGATAACATTATTCAATCAATATACATCAATTATGCTCTGATCGAATGATTTTCTACCATGAGCTCGAATAGTCATATAACTTCCAATTGTAACAGAAGACTATCACAACTACATCTACATCACATAATAAAGCCAGTTGGTTTGCTTTCTTGATTAGGCCATTCCTTCTCTTTGAGAAGGTAACTTGCCTGTGATGATTTCTCAATTTTCCTCAACACAACTTTCCCTCTCCACATTTTTATTTCTATTCCTTTCCTCTTATTATCTTAAAAAGGGTGATTGGTGATGAAGGAAGGAGAAAGGAGTCATGTGTTTATATAGGAATTTTGAATTCTTGAAAGATAGTAAGTGTTACTACATTGGGAAGGGAACTTGGAAAGGAAATAATATTCTTTCCATTATGTTACAAGATACCACTAGTATCGAGCTTTCTATAGAGAAGAAAGTTGAATTTTGCATTTTGGTGAGATAATTAAAACTTACTCGCATGTGGTGTTTATACCATATCATATTATGTTACGATGGTTAAGTTAACAAGTCAAGGTTAGCACGTGTCAATTAACTATGGTTTAGAAAAAGAATATATAAGTTAAGCAAGTGACGCCATATCTTTATTGGATTATTGAAAGCATCGGGTACAAGTAAAAATTTACCCAGGTTGGACATATGTTGTCCAATTTGCTACATTTTCATTCATGTTTCTAAATTGGTTTAGGATATGTTTGATACAGCGAAAAATATTTTCTGAAAAGTTATTTTCTCGAATTTGATTGTTTAAAATATTATTAGTGTCTTCCGTGAAACTTTAGATGAAGTTGACTAATTTTCTGATTGTGAAAAACAGTTTAGTAATTATGGTGCAATATAGTGAAACCCTAGTTGTTGTTTAAGCTTGTAGTATTAAGTCGTAAAAGACTAGTTTGTGAGAGTTATGGGTTTTTTGGTTAGAGATATGGATTTATAACATTGACTCGTGTCAAGAGTCGCGAAAATCCTCATGGCAGATGAATCCTCTTGTCCATAAACTAGATATTCTTCGAAAGATGCAAAACATATTTTTTTGTAAACCTTCGATATTACATTACTGAAGAAGAAATATTTTTCTCAATACTAATAATATTTTAGTTATGATATAGATAGATCTTAGGAGGAGGATGAGCCAATGGACAAACTAACTAGTTAACATCACTAATGATGAACTCGACCCAACAATTATTTCCAATTGATCTCAATTTTCTCTCTCCAAAATTTCCCTTCATTTCTTCTCTTAACTCTTAGTTTCTATAATCTATAAGGGGGAGATTGGTATTTCTTATGTTGATTCTTGTAGGGGATATTTTGGAAAGTGATTTTACGTTTCAAGCACACCTCATCCAATTCTAGGTGTTCAACGATCATAAATCAGTATAAAACACAACTAAATGAGTTGGGGTCGAATCCCACAGGGAGTTGTATGTGTTTCAGATTCAATTGGGAAGTATAAATACGGTCAAATCATTCATAGGAATAAAAATTATCGAATAAAGACATCATTCAAATCAAGGGGTGACACGAATGTCAAATGGGGGGGGGGCATTGGTTTTGATTATCAACTACAAATAACAGTCACAAACAATACGAATTAACAATAATGAGATGGATTCTTGAAATGTGATCGATTATAGGCAAATATAGACATATGGGTAATTACAACTATTAGTAAATAGCTAGATATTATTGAGTAGGCTAGGCTATAAGGGGGATAATTTTATCTCGAATAATTACCCCGAATCAAGTGATTTCTCTTGAACATCAACAAGCATGCAGATTAAGAGTAGCCAACACCTTAATCCATTCACTCTTTTAAGCTGAATGGGTGGGATTGGGTTTAGGATTCACTCTCTCGATCTGAACCCAGATCAACCCAATACCCACATATCATCAATCAAAAACCTTAGTTCTAAAACCTCTCTCTCTCGCAAGCCAAGAACACAAACATAGAACTGCCTTTGCAACTACAATTCTTAAATTAAACCACAATTAATGATTAAACTAACTTTTAAATAACATTTAAACTAACATTTAACAATACCCATAAGCTAAATCAGCCCATAATCATATAATCACACCCCAAGAATTGGGGTTTTAGCTAAACATCATAGAAAGGTAAAACCATTACCAAATTGATTATCCATCAACTGGGTAAGAGTGATTTCGTCTTTACAATGCTCCAATTTGATGAACCTCAAAGACCCACTTCGAATTTCTCAAAAGTGAATTTCTTCAATCCCTCAAAGCCAAGTAAAAACTAGAGAAAAACTATCTAAGAAGTCTAAAGATTATTTAATATGTTCAAAAATTTTTAAATTAAATGTTCAAAATCCTATTTATAGTCGCCAAAAATATGCTACGAAAGCCCATTCGGTGAAGTAAGTCGGGCTCGCCGAACCACTCGGTGAGCCGCCCTTTGGTCTCTTCCATAGCCTTTTCGCTTGGCATTCAACATCCTCAAGGTCTGTAGCTTTGGGCAATTTATCTTGGTTTCGTGGAATCACTCAGCGATATGTCGACTACTCCCTTTCTTCACCGACTTGGTTCTTTCCTTCAAAGCTTGGCACACTGGAAATTTAGGTAATCTGATGAGCTCTTGGCGATCCTCAGGCTCGCCCATCTTCACTTCTTCAGTTTGTTTTGTTCCTTTTTGCCTGTTAGTGTCCTTGCTTTGATCCTCAACCCATATTCCTGAAAATCAAGGATTTAACATCAGTTATTGGCACAAAATAAGCATTTGATGACACTAAATCAATACAAACAAAGCCCTATATGAGTCCAAATCCAGGACTCATCAGAAAGTGCTACAACATTTGGAAAGGAAAAATATAGGGGAAAATAGTTTTTTCCATGTTTGGCATGGTATATATAAATAATATTATTATGGGAATGTTCTTGTACAAAGGCATATCGGGATTAACATTAAGGTTGGTCATCTATTGTTCAACTTGCTATTTTTCATATAGGGTGTGTTTTGTATTTTTACGATGCAAGACTTTCCCCTAAATGTGACATGACACCAAGAATCCTTAGAGACTTTAAGTTAACCAAATGATGTAGCATAACACTAAGAAAACATACATATCCGAAAAATATGAAAAGTAGAATAAGTCTCAAAATTCTAACATAGAGAAATAGAGAAAACTGAGTATAAAGACATATAAACGGAAGTACAAATATCTAACATAACCTCTAATTATATTGATTTTCTAGGATAAGCCCTAGCTCACTCAAACATCTGAAACTGAAAAGTAAAGTATTAAATGAAAATCAAGAACTCATAAGTGGCACGTCCAAGAACCATGTATTCTCACAAAGATAATGCTAAGTTGATAGAAACCTGTACTAAACGCGAGCTGGATGGGATGCGTTAGCACCTATATTATAAAATAATATATGTGGTAAGTACTCGGAATGTACTAAATATGGGGAAGATGCATAAGCAAGACATAATAAAATGATAAGTTTGAAAACATGATAATGCAAAGACCAAGTAAATATAACATGAAAGTCGATAATTTGATTGTGAAAACATAGTATAAGGTCAATGAAATATTCTTGAAAGCAGTAATCATAATCATAATCATAATCTTAGTCATTTGTGAGAGATATCGTTAATCGACACAAGCCATATGAGTTATAACCTTGAGTTTAGTGAACTACTCTCACACCGAAAAGAGAGTCTCCTACTTGCTAAGGTAAGAACAAAACTTATGAGCTTAGGCTGATCCACTAGCTCGAGTCAATAAAAACTAAGTCCCGTGGGGGCACATAGTCTTGGAATAAGGGGATTTCTAATAAATGTCTCAAGCCTCTACTAACGGGTGAGCTTTCATCCCATGGTCCACTCAGTGCTAAGTAAACTCTCAATGGAAAAATGCATACTGATAATCATATTCTTTGAAACAGTTAGAATCTACTAATGCTGAATTATTCATAAAAATCTGATCATCATCAAAAGAATAGCTCCTTACAAATCATGATTCATATAATAATCTTTGTGACACTTATATGAAGCATCTAAATCCTGATATTCATATAAACCAATTTATACTTTATCTAAAAGCATCCTTCATTAATTGAATCCTCCATAACATAATGCATGCATATTAGCATAACTTAAATCATGATTATAAAATACTTGCATAGCACATGTTCGTGAAAATATCATTAAAAACAATGAATTATGATCAAATCTTGACCAATAAGATCAATCATGTAGGCTAAAATTAAATTCAAAGGAACTCATAAGAAAATCATGGAACCCTAGAGTTGGGTAAGAGTTATAATTGATTAAATTGAGGTTTCTTTAGTACTCAATGGATGAAGAAGAACTCATTGATGAAGTTACCTCATATCTTGATGAAATCCCTAGAAGAAATATTTAATGGAGATTTGAGATCCTTCGAACCCTAGATTTTTTAAGGAAGAAGACATCAAAGAGAGGATTTTGAATTGAAGAGGACTAGAGTGAATAGGGAGGTTTGGGGTTTTTATGAATTAGTTATACTCTTAAAAATAAGCCTAAAATACATAGTATATGAATTAAAATAGTAAAAAAATACCCAACTACCCCTAACTAAAAACTATTAAAAAAATTCCACGAGTCTGTCTACGGTCTGTACATACTTTTATAGACTGTACTATCCACTTGTGGTTCCCAATTACTGAAATTTCAAGTCTTGGATGAAAAACAACAAGAAACCATCCATTACTGGTAGATCATCGTACGATAATAACAATCCATTTGTATAACCCAAGGCACTAAAATCACATGTTTTTGAGGATCAAGTCCACGATACCAACTATGACCCGTATACCAAACTATGAGTCGTATTGTTGGCGTATAAACTGATGCCTGAGGCATGAGGTTTTTGATGTTTTAAAACTTTAACTCCATGAGCCTATCCACTACCTGTACATCAATCAAAGACCCATAAAGTCATCTCATAAACACTAAACAAAATTTTAAAATTCTAATGGTCGACCATGACTGGGTTCCACAAACCGTAGATCATTACATAAATCGTACTGATAGTTTGTGAAACACAACACTAACAAATTTACACCATTTTTTTTTTTGAAACTTTTAACCTTCAATTGTGTTAAGCGCTTTTGAGATGTTATAGGTACGATGTAAAGTATTTTTAAAATAATAAGTCATTGTATGAGGCGTAGTTACTAGCTAGTTTGTTAGTATAGTATTAACATAATGAGATCATTATCAAACATATTAAGACTTTAGGATACAAAAATATATTTAGATTAGCAAGGATAGTAGTGAATCATTTTATCCATATCGTGGATTGACGAAGAGTTGAGTTTTCTTCTTTGTTACAATATCATAAGATGATGACATTAACGAGATAACTATCACATACAATAGATGATGTGAAATAACCCAAATGGTAGGTTTATAGGGATCTTGTGAAGTATAAATTAAATTGTTCAACCAACTAATTTTCAATGTATGTATAAAGATGATCAAAGTATACACAACATATACACTAGTTATGGATAGGCATGTATATTATATGTAAAGTACGTATATGTATATTTAGTATAAATATACACAACATATACATTATATAATCATCTATAATATTTTCGTGTTTATACATGTCATGACCAATAATCAGACTACAATGGTGCCTACCATAACCACGAGAAGGCAAACCAAAACACAAACTAACATTTGGAAGATATCATGTTAATAATAATAGTTAAGAACAAGCGGAAACAAGAATAAAGATATTTAATTGGGCCATAGTATAGAACTGTAATTACGATACACAATATACAAAAGGCGCCCGAAAGTGACTAAGAACAACAAAGTAACAAAGGACAAAATCCCCGGACCTAGTATCACCCGTACATACAATCAATATATGCAAGAGAACTGATAATCAAAATACAAAATATAAGTTAGTATAAAAAAGGTAAAACAACAAGTCTCGGGACACTAGGAGCTCACCACGATCCAAGTCCAGTTATAATCACAGGAGATCTAACGCTCACTGAGGGTGGATCATACTAGGAGTTGCATCAGAAAAAGATGTAGAGGTGTAGTATGAGTACCAAAACATAATGTAATCATTAAACATCATAGGCCGATCGAGCTCAAAAAGATTAATATATATATATATATATATATAAAGCACAATTATACTAACATTACAAAGACTATGTTCTAAGATACAAAAGCTAATATTCGAGGAAAGGAATAACAACTATAAGTCAATGGATAAGAAACACTCAAAACAAAGTAGTCATTAACACACTCAACAAACCAAACAAAAGGATGATGCGATGCAAGTGATGAATGTAGCAGAGTAATAATCCTAGAAAAGCCTCGAGCAGCTTGATTAACGTTTCAAGGACACTTCATCCAATTCTAAGTGTCAATGATCGCTAGTCAGTATATAACCAACTAAATGAGTTGGAGTCGAATCCCACAGGGAGTGGTACGTGTTTGAGAATCAATTGAGAAGTACGAATATTGTCAAATCAGTCATAGGAATAAAAATTATCGAATAAAGACATCATTCAAATCAGGGGTTGACATGAATGTCAAATGGAGGGGGGGTTGGTTTTGATTATCAAATACAAATAATAGAAATCAATACGAAGTAACAATGATGACGGGTTCTTGGGATGTGATTCGATTATAGGCTAATATAGACTAATGGGTAATTGCAACCGTTAGAAAATAGCTAAATATTTGTTAGTAGCTAGACTATAGAGGAGGTAAACTTTCTCTCGAACAATTTACCCCAAATCAAGTTGATTTCTCTCGAACATCAACAAGCAAGCAAAATAGAACATCCCACACCTTAGTCCATTCACTCTTTCGAGCTGAATGTGTGGAATTGGGTTTAGGATTCACTTTCTCGAGTTGAACCAATATCAACGCAATACCCATTGACCATCAATCAATAATCTTAGTTTTAAAACCTCTCTCTCGATCAAGGGTAGAACTGTATTTGCAATTACAATTCTTAATTAAACCACAATTACTGATTGAACTCACTTCTAAACAACATTTAAACTAACAATTGGCAATACCCATAAACTAAATCAGCCCATAGTCTAATAATCACACCCCAAGAATTGAGGTTTTAGCTAGACATCATAAAAAGATAAAAATCGTTACCAAATTGAGTTTCCATCAATTGGGTAAGATTGATTTCATCTTTACAATGGTTCAATTCGAAGAATCTCAAACAACCCACTTCCAATTTCTCATAAGTGAAAAACTTCAATTCTTCAAAGCTAAGGAAAACTAGAGAAAACTTGTCTCACAGTTCCAAACTTAATAATAATTTTTGTCTAAAGAGTAAATTCATATAAACTAAAAGCTCAAAAATGTATTTATAGTCGTCAAAAATATGCTGCAAAGAGCCATTTGGCGAAGTAAGTCGAGCTCGCCGAACCACTCGGTGAGTCATTTGTTGGTCACTTTCATCGCCTTTCTGCCTTGGCATCATCATCGTCGAGTTCTATAACTTTGGGTGATCAAGTACTGCATCGCGGAACTACTCGGTTGGCCAATAACTCTCCTTTCTATCGCCAACTTGATTTCTTCCCTCAGGGCTTAGACCACTAGAACTTTAAGCGGTCAAATGGCCATTTGGTGACTCGCCAAGTGGAATTGGCGATCACCAGGATGGTGTTTTTTCATTCTTTCAACTCGCTTTGTTCCTTTTTGCAAATCAGTGTCTTTGCTTTGTTCCTCAATCCATATACTTGGAAATCAAGGGTTTTACTTCAGTTATTGGCACAAAGTAAGCATTTGAGGATACTAAATCTATATAAATAAAGGCCTAAATGAGTCCAAATCTCAGACTCATCAACACCCCGTAAAACTCAAGTTCAGCAGTTCCAAAAGGATGTCTTAAACAGTGCTACGCAAGACTCAATCATAAATGCACACAACAAGAGTCAACTTACTTATGCAAGGATCAATTGTGCACTCAAAGATTCAAGTTGTGACTCACCATCATCAAAGATTCTTAAGTTCACAACACTTGCTTCAAATGCAAGTTCAAGCTCAACAAAGGTACTCACATGCCCTCACAAAAGAATGATTCCATATTCACACACAAGTGCTCAACAAATTGTAGTTCTGGAATCACATTCAACTCTCACACTCACAAAGATGAACACATGCATGACTTCACCCATAGGTTTGCCCTTATTTTCCAATCAACATTCACTTCAGATCACTCAAGATCAAAAAGGTCTTTTCATGGCTTGTAACGGGGTTGAGTGCAAAGGTATCATTTAGGCTCGGTGACTGCTATCCTCATGAAATGTGGTATGAACATAACTTTCTTTCCTTTTCTTCAACATTCTCATTTATGCTCAAAATTCACCCATTATTCACTTCTCATGGAATACTAGACACCTCATTTCTTTTGCAACTTTCAAAATTTTTATTTCACAACTTTTTCATTCTAATTTTCTTTTTCTTCTTTTCTCTCTCTCTTTTTTTTTTTGTATGGAGGGGTTCCATATTTTTTAAAACCATGGATCAACGTGGATTACTTCACACTTCTTGATTTACCTTCTCTTTTCACCACACCCCCAACTGAGGCTTTTGGCCTAAGTTGGCTATTCAAACAAACCACATTTCATGAGGATTTTGGGTGAACTGATAAATAGGGGTTACAATTGCATCAAGTTTCTTCCAAGGAAAGGATAAGGCTCAAAGAGGGTTTCAAGCAAAGTTAACGCACTCACAAGGTTGGCTACAAAAGAGGTATATTGTCAAATCGTTTCACTCTTCAAAATTGTTGCCTAAGATCATTTCAAGATCTTGCATCACTTAGTCAACCGGACCAATGGGGCAAATTCTAGGTGTCATCACACAAGGCTCACGGAAAGCTCATCACCCAAGGCATTGGCACTGATTGAATAACATTATCAAAGACACTTCATCCGATTCTAAGCGTCAACAATCGTTAGTTAGTATATAACCCAGCTAAATGAGTTGGGGTCGAATCCCACAGGGAGTGGTACGTGTTTAAGATTCAATAAAAAAGTACGAATATGCTCAAGTCAATCATAGTGATAAACATTATCGAATAAAAATATAATTCAAATTAGGAGGTGACATGAATGTCAAATAACAGGGGGTTTTGGTTTGAAATTATCAACTACAACAACAACAAATAACAAAAAAATAACAATAATGAGACGGATTCTTGGGATGTGATTCGATTATACGCTAATGTAGACAAATGGGTAATTGCAATTATTAGAAAAACAACTGTAAATTAGTGAATAGACTAGACTATAGAGGAGGTAAACTTTCTCTCGAACAATTTACCCCAAATCAAGTCAATTTCTCTCGAACATCGACAAGCATAAACAATAAGAACAACCTACACCTTAGTTCATTCACTCTCTCGAGTTGAATATGTGGATAAGGGTTTAGGATTCACTCTCTCCAGCTGAACCTATAATAACCCAATACCCGCAGACCATCAACCAATAATCTTGGTTTTATAACCTCTCTCTCGAGCAAACCAAATACACGAAGGTAGAACTACATGTGAAACTACAATTCTTTATATTAAACCACAATTACCGATTAAAATCACTTCTAAACAACATTTAAACTAAAAATTAGCAATACCCATAAGCTAAATCAGCCCATAATCACATAATCACACCCCAAGAATTAGGGTTTTAGCTAGACATCATAAAAAGATAAAAATCGTTACCAAATTGTGTTTCCGTCAACTGGGTAAGATTAATTTATCTTTACAAATGTCCAAATTGAAGAATCTCAAAGGCCCACTTCCAGTTTCTCAAAAATGGGAAACTTCAATTCTTCAAAGCTAAGGAAAACTTAATCTTAATACTTAGAGATCAAAACATCCTCAAAAATAGTGTCAAAACAAAATATATAGCACAAAACCCAATATATAAACAAAAGACTAATCACAAGAGGGTATGGAAATACCTCACACTACCACAAAACAAAAACAATTTGTCCTCAAATGTAAGAAAATATCCAAAAAGTCAATAAAAGAAGACAGAGAGAGGAGTAAAGAAGATCCTGTCTAAACAATCGTTCCATTTATTTGGGCATCAGTGCTCGATTTCACAATAGTTTGATCATGGGCAACACTACCTGAAGTCACATCAGTAGTAGATCCAGTAATGGTGGTGTCTGTCAAAGAAATCCGGACAGCTGAATTTGTACTCGCCTCCTCAACCCTTGT
Organism: Solanum pinnatisectum; assembly: GCA_035578085.1. Taxonomy (NCBI): domain Eukaryota; kingdom Viridiplantae; phylum Streptophyta; class Magnoliopsida; order Solanales; family Solanaceae; genus Solanum; species Solanum pinnatisectum. The sequence goes on from CM069079.1 coordinate 16,174,138, forward strand.
CAGGCACTCATAAGAAGCCTGCTCATCAATACCAAGCTGCTCCTCCTCGGTCTCAGCCTCAGACTCTGGGTCAGCTACCTCTTCAGCTCGAACATCATCTCTGGTGGTAGCCGGAGGCATATCTAGCTCAATTGGCACATCTAAGATCTCTACCGTCCCAAAAATCATAGACATGTCGGTGGACTTCAGCTGGTCCATATCTCTCCTCAGTGCAACAATAACACCCTTCTGAGCCATCACTTCCTCAGTGGCCCCTTGGCCACGCTCGCACACCGCTATACTAGCCGCAAGGGGATCAATGATAGCACTCAAAGGTGTCACAGCATCAGCAAGGGCTATCTAAATCATGCCCGGAATGGTTGGCCCAAGTTTGGCGGCATGATGATCTACAGAATAGGCTAGCTGCCCCATCCATAGCAATGTAGCCTAGTGAGTGGAGGTCGGCCACTAGCAGCAATACTAGATCTGGCAGGCACAGGAGTAGTAGAGGAACTGGGAGTAATAGAAGGAGTAGCAGTAGATGTACCTGAAGGCCCAGGGGCCTGAGTAGGCAAAGGTGCCTCTGCAGGTAATGTGTCTGTATCCACAACCGGGGAAGAGTCCACCGGGGCTGCCTTCTTCTTCTCTGCCTCACCCTTCAAGTATTTTGCCTCAATCCATCGGATGTCAGTACAAGATGTGGGAATCACTTCCACATCCTTCTTCTCATCTCTAGGGACCCGAACCCATCTACAATTCTCGATGATCAACACCGAAGAGGGGAGGGAAGTCTCCTATTGTTTGGCCCTCATAGCCATCTCCTTCTCAATGATCATACCCAAATTCATGCACTCTCATGCAATGATCGAGCAAAGATAAGCCGCCTTTGTGTGGTGTATGAAAGACTCATTCTGAGATGGCATGATAGTGCTGCTGATAAAGCCAAACCAGTCCCTGTGGCCTTCTTCGACCACCTTGACACCTTAATATCAAGGAAGCCCTTCCATTCAAGTAAGGAGGAGAAAAGAGAAAAGGGTCTCAACCTCCCTGGACCGCCACCACACAACAATTTCACAAGAAGTTTTTCCACTCTCATGCCCATGCAAGCAATACCTCATAACAACATTTAGGTCCTTCTTTTCTATTGGAGCCCCTGCCTCCAAGGACCTCGGAGTGCTATCACATATGAGAGGGGCTAGCCATCTTTTCATGCTCTCCAAGGACTTAGTCTTGAACCTACACTGGTGGGCATCTACAATGTTGTCAGTGCACTCCAATACCACATTTATGTTAGTACTGTCACATAACACTTTCTTGCCCCTAACCACCACATAATCAACCGGCTTGAATTTAGCAGCCAAGTTTTTCCTTTGCGGCACTAGGGCTCCGTAAGTGGTGTAGAATTCCTGGACCCAATTTGGAATATAAGAACCCCAGGGGATCTCGAACTTATGGGACTTTATGGTGTGCCAAATGTCGGGGTATCTATTTATCACCCTATCAGTAGAGAGCCTCTATTATTCAATGAGGGTTCTCAATCCCTCAGTCTTTACTCTGTTGATAGACCGGGGAGGAGGACTCTGTACCGGTGGTGCTAGGACCACGACCTATGCTGGAGCGAGAGGAGGAGTAGTGGCCTGAGGGGTCCTGATCCTAGAAGGATCATTCAGTCTCTTGGAATGTAGCTCGGCTCTATTGGATGCTAGTAGCTCATCTTCAAGCTTAGAAGTTGCAGCCTGATGCTCCTGCTGCTCACCCTCACTCTTAGAAGTGGTAAGGTGAGTGGCGTAGATACCGTCACTGTCAGAGCTGGCCTCCAGTGATGCAGGTGCAGGAGCCTTGCCTTTTCCATTGCCCTTCCACCTGTGGTGGGCAGTTTACAGACTTTTGCCTTGGATGCAGCTGCATCCTCATTGATTATGATCCTTTTGACCCTCTTGTAGGGCGGCATGTCTCTACAAGCATCGTTTGGTCTATCCATTTCTAAAAAAACATTAGAAAGAGTTAGAAATATGTTAAGAACAATTGCAGAAAAGTAGTTGCAGACAGACTCGCCGAATCAATTGGTGAGTCGATAAATCTCTTTGGCGAGCAAAATCGGGCTCGCCGAAAGGATTGGATCTAAATTTCACAGAAAATTGGCATGTTGGCGATGGGAAGGGCCTTTTGGCAAATCGTCGATAGCATTCGACGAGCAAGGACTGGCCCGCTGAAAATTACAATGCATTTTAGGGGTTAGAGGCGCTGAAAGGGAGATTAAGAAGGACTTTCGGCGAGTCACCAAGTGCATTAGGGGAACTTAGGTTTCTTGTCAAAAGTTACAGAACCAAACTCAAGATTTAGAAAGAAATTAAAAGCGATCAAGGTGAACCACCGAGTGGTTCGGCGAGCTCGACCAAGCTCGCCAAACAGCCCAAGGTTTCTACTTTCAAACCCGCAGCCCCCGAAAATAAAATCAAAACATGCACCCATTCAATTAGACCTAGACCCATTACACCCATGCCCCCGGGATACTCAGACTTCTCCCAATTTTTCTAGATTTGGCCTTAAGAATGACGTTAATCGCTCTATCATTGGCCAAATTACGTTATTTGGCACAAATGCGTGTTACTTAGACTTCACCCGACTAGACCCAACAATCATTTAGGCAACAACCCAACAATTTTGATCAATTTTAAGCATGAAAAATTTGGGAATTTAACAATAAAGGCATTATAGGCACGATATTCAAATCAAAACAGGCACACACATACGCAATTATGATCAAAGAGGCCCATCACACATCACTAAGATAAAAATCATTGCAAATGAGTAAAATAGTAAAAATATGAATTTGGGGTTCAACAAAACCAACCTTTAATGCCGATTAAATAAGTAGAAAAGCTAGGTGGCAAAGAATCCAACTCCGAACACACAAATGACGACTAGAAAGCAATAATAACACAAAATTACGGGAAAATATAGTGCGGGTGTGAGTTTGGAAAGTTGAAAAGTGAGGGAATGTGAAAGATTTTGAACTTTTGAACTTTTGGCCATTAAAAACCGTCCAGTTCTTGCCCATTCGGCGACATAAGTTTTTCTCATTGTCCCTCTAGGTGACACACCGAGTGAGCACTTACCTTGCTGAGTTTTACAGGACCTCCAATCAATCTGGAGGTCCAAACCGCAGACAAAATCGTGATCGCCGACCTTGTTAGTGATTCACCAATTTGCTACTGGGGTTGCCGAGTTTTATAGACTCCAATTTCAAAATGTCTTGAGTCCAACTGCTGTCCAAATCGGGCTCGACGATCTCTTCGTTGAGTTACCTACCTCTTTGGTGAATCACCGACTGGACATTTTACTCGCCAATCTGCACTTTTCAAACACATTCCACACTTTAACCTGCATAATCAACACACGATTATTTCTAAAATAGGAATAAAGCGATAAATACTTGGGTTGCCTCCCAAGAAGTGCCTTAGTTAACATCGTGGCATGACGAAAGTCCCTACTTAGGTTTCATTCTTGGGGTTTGCTTCATTATCACAAGGCAGCTTTTTTTGCTGCTTTGGGTAGAGACAAGACAACACTTGGTCCATTTGGGACTTTAGCAGCTAATTGAACATAGAATGAGAGGTTGTCATCTATTTCAACATTAAGACATTCTCTTATATCTCCTTCAATACTCTGTCGTGCTCTTCGACTTTATGGAAAATAAGTGAGAGGACCTTCTCAATTTTCCCACCCTCAAACTCCTTGGGCTTTCTACGCTTGTGAGGTGGAATGTACCTGTCCTTAGTTTTGGACATTACCTCCAATTTGATAACTTTCTTGGCCAAGGTATCCAGCTGAGTCAACAATGTGGCCAATTCTTGGTCTTTTTCTGTCTCCTTGTTTGTCCTATTCATGCCATCAAGGAGTTGGGATGCTGTTTCATATGGTAGTCGTATTGGACTACACGGAAAAAATTGGTCAGCCATTCTCCTATGCTCAAGACCAAGGCCTCTGTAGAAATATTCCAGTAGCATCTTATCTGGCATTCCATGAGTTGGGCACTACATTAGTGCCTTAACTCTTGGCCACAACTCATGGATAGTCTCACCCTCCAATTGCTTGAAAGTTAGGATGTCATCTCTAAAAATCATCAATCTCAAAAGAGGGTGGTCCATTGGTTCACCGTTGCTACAAGATATGCTCATCTCTTCTGTTTCTAGACAATAACACACAAACCAAAACTAAAAGTAAGTAGATTCTACTATAACTAACAAGAACAAAATTCAACTTAACTAAAGAATCTTAATCAACACCACTCCCTGACGATGACATTTTGATTGAATAACATTATGAAAGACACTTCATCTGATTCTAAGTGCCAACGATCATTACTCAGTATATAACCCAACTAAATGAGTTGGAGTCAAATCCCATAGGGAGTGGTACGTGTTTAAGATTCAATAGGAAAGTACGAATATGCTCAAGTTAATCATAGGAATAAACATTATCGAATAAAAACATAATTCAAATTAAGGGGTGACACGAATGTCAAATAAAGGGGTTTTGGTTTGAAATTATCAACTACAACAGCAACAAATAACACAAAAATAACAATAATGAGATGGGTTATTGGGATGTGATTCAATTAGAAGATAATATATACAAATGGGTAATTACAAGTATTAGAAAACAACTATAAATTTTTGAATAGACTAGACTATAGAGTAGGTAAACTTTCTCTCAAACAATTTACCCCGAATCAAGTCAATTTCTCTCTAACATCGACAAGAATACAAAATAAGAAAAGCCTACGCCTTAGTCCATTCACTCTCTCGAGCTGAATTTGTGGAAAAGGGTTTAGGATTCAGTCTCTCGAGCTGAACCCATGACAATCCAATACCAACAAACCATCAACCAATAATCTTGGTTTTATAACTTCTCTCTCAAGCAGGACAAAACCACGAAGGTAGAACTGCATTTGCAACTACAATTCTTTAAATTAATCCACAATTACTGTTTGAAATCACTGCTAAACATCATTTAAACTAACAATTAGCAATACCCATAAGCTAAATTAGCCCATAATCACATAATCACGCCCCAAGAATTGGGGTTTTAACTAAACATCATAAAAAGATAAAAATCGTTACCAAATTGCGTTTCTATCAACTAGGTAAGATTAATTTCATCTTTACAAAGGTCCAAATTGAAGAATCTCAAAGACCCACTTCCAATTTCTCAAAAATGGAAAACTTCAATTCTTGAAAGCTAAGGAAAACATAGTCTCAATTCTCAAAGTTCAATTTCCAAAAATGTAAAAGATAATAATTATGAAAAAATGATATAAAACTAGATGTTCAAAAACATATTTATAGTCACCAAAAATATGCTGTGAAGGACCAATCGGCGCAGTAAGTTGGGCTGGCCGATCAGCTCGCCGATCCGCCCTTTGGTCAGTTCCATCGCCTTTTTTCTTTGGCTTTCAGCATCCTTAGGTTGTGTTACTTTAGACGATCCAACACTGTATCGCAGAACCACTCAGGGACATGCCGATTGCTCCTTTCTCTCGCCGACTTGATTTTATCCTTCAGGGCTTGGCACATTGGAACTTTAGGCGAGGTAATGGCCATTCGGCGACTTGCTAAAGGGACTTGGAAATCACTTGGCCTTCATTTCTTCATTCTTTCAGTTCGCATTCCTTTTTGCAAATTAGTGTCCATGCTTTGTTCCTAAATCCAAATACCTGGACATCAAGGATTTTACATTAGTTATTGGCACAAAATAAGTATTTGAGGACACTAAATCTATCGTAATAAAGCCCTAAATGAGTCCAAATCTAGGACTCATCAGGAACCAATATCAAAAAGACTCCACACTTTAGCTAGTGTGCAATGTTCATCACAAGAGACTTATTCGATACCCGGCTAGTCACAACGAGATGCAAAAAGTTCACATATTATCCATGCAACTTCATTTGGCCTCATCGTAGTCGCAAATTCATTTTTGTTCGATTAAGGGCACTATTTAAGTCATTGGTATTGATGATAACTGATACTTAAATTTGCATAAGAACATCCACAATCAAACACAATAAGAGGTGGCAAAATTTTTCAGAAGGTCAAAAACCATTTGTATTTAAAACAAGGAGCTATAAGCTCAAACATCCACAAAATAGTGTGAAGACACAGTTCAACCACAAAAACCCAATATATACAAAAATAATTATTAGAAGAGATAGGTATGGAAATACTTCACCCCACCACAATAAAAGCAATTTGTCCTTAACTGAAACAAAATACTAAAAATCAATAAAGATGACAGAGAGGGAGGTAATGATGGGTCCTGTCTACATAGTCGCTCCATCTGTCGGGGCATCAGTGCTCGGTGAAACCTTAGCACTACTAGCTCTACTAGGGTTAGCCATAGGTGTATCTTCTAATGAGATCTGCACAACTGAATCTACCTTGTCCTTCTCAATCTCCGTAAGGCCCTCATAAGAAGCCTCCTCATTAACACCAAGATGCTCCTCATCAGTCTCAGCCTCAGACTCAGCAGCAGCCACCTCCACAACTCGAACCTTATCTCCAGTGGTAGCCTAAGGCATATTTGTATCAGCTGGCATGTCGGGGATCTCTATCATCCTAAAAATCATGGACATATATGTGGACTTTAACTAGTCCACTCCTTCGTCAGCTCTGTAATAGTGGCCTTTAGATTCGTCACCTCCTCAGTGGCCCTCTGGTCTTACTCACATGCCACTATCCGTGACGCAAGGGCATCAATAGATGCACTAAGAGGTGTCACGACATCAATAAGGGTCCTCTCGATCATGGCAGAAATAGTGGCCTCAAGCTTGGAGGCGCGCCTATCAGCAAAATGGGCTAGCTTCCCTATCCATAGTAATGCAGACTGGGTGAGTATAAGTTAGGAAGTAGTAGCAACAGAGGCACCAGACCTAGGAGGCAAGGGAGATGTAGAGGAACTAGGTGTCATGGAAGGAGCACTGCTAGATATACCTGAAGGCCCAGGGCCGGAGTAGGCAAAGGTGCCTCTGCAAGTAATGCATGTGTATCCACAATCGGGGATGTATCCATCTGGGCCTTCTTCTTCTTCTCGGCCTCATACTTCAAGTACTCTGCCTCAATCCTCTAGAAGTTAGTACAAGAGGTGGGAATCACTTCCACATCCTTCTTCTCATCTCGAGGCACCCAAGCTCGTCTGCACAATTCAGTGATCAATATCAGAAAATAGAGGGAGGTTTTGGTGCTGCTTGGCCTTCATGACAATTTCTTGTGCAATGATCATACCCAAATTTAGACTTTTCCCATCAATGATACAACCAAGGTAAGCTTCTTTCTCGTGGCGGAGAATCGTCTCATTTTGGGATGGGATGATAGTACTGTTGATGAAGCCAAACCAGAACCTTGCTGCTATATTGAGGACCTTCTTTTCAATGGGTGCTCCAACCTCGATCCACTTAGGAGTACCGTTAGATATAAGAGGAGCCAAACACTTTTTTCATATTCTCCAACATTTTTGTCCTGATCATGTAATGAAAGTCATCCTCAATTTCCTTTGAACACTCCATAAATGCATTGATAGCATCTTTATCATACTTCACCTTTCTGCCCTTGACAACTACATAGTCTACTGGCTTGAGTTTGGCGGCCTGTTTCTTCCTATGTGGCACCAATGCTCCGTAAGCAGTGTAGAACTCTCGAACCCAATTTGGAATGTAAGGGCCACGGGGTCGAACGAATAGCTGGAACTTGTGAGACCTCAAGTAGCTCATGATCTCCGGGTATCTGTCTATGACTCCATCAGTAGGCAACCACTTTTCTTTGATGATGGTCCTCAACCCCTCAGTCTTTAGTCTGTTCATAGATCAGGGAGGAGGAACCTTTGCAGGTGTCGCTGGAACCACAGCCTGTGCTGGATCAGGAGGAGGAGTAGTGGCCTGGGGCATCCTGATACTAGACGGATCATTCAACCTCTTGGAACATAGCTTAGCTCTCTGGGCTGACAATAACTCATTATCATCACGCTCAGAAGTGGTGAGGTGAGTGGCATATATCCCATCACTGTCGGAGCTGATCTTCGATGATGCACGAGCAGGTGCTTTGCCTTTCCCTCTGCTCATCTATCATGACCTGAGTCTAGGCCCCGGATACGACACGGCGTACTCGACCCCGAAGGCTTCTCATACAATTCTCTTAGCATTCATAACATTCGATATATATAAATAGTGCAGAATTAAAACTTTCTTTAAAATGATTCAATCAAATACTAATTTAAAACATATGAAATTAGCGGAAGTCTATTGTCTCACATGGCCATATAAATATTATTTAAAACAAAATAGGGTCATGGCCCTTTACAATCAAAGTCTTAACAATAGTCTATTACATGAAGTAAAAGGAACATCAAAAGTACTTGTCCTCGATCTATGAGGACATATCAAAAGTCTTGGAGAATCTCAAATCCAAGCTTCAAATTGGGAGAATCAAATGGAGTACCAATCCCTACACTTCATAATGGTAAAGAAAATATGGTTTAGCACAATTAAGTACAAAGTATAATAGCCATTCAAAAACATGCTTAAAAAAGACATTTTTGTTTGAAAGTCATGCTTGTATGCCATTTTGATAAAATTTCATGAACATAAGCATAAGAGGCATAATATTCAAACATAACCAACATATAGTCATATCTTCACATTAGAACATAACCAACATATAAATCATTACCTTCACATTTAGCCTTAACCTCAAGTAACCCTCAAGCTATACCTTGTGCAATGTATGGATAGCGTCCCATACCACCATCCACACTAAAGTACCACCTTAAGGTCACCACAAGTGAACTTACCATTCAACTACACAATAGCCATTCATAAATGACATAAATGTTACATAAGTCATATCATCACATTAAGACCAACATCTAAGACAAATCTAAGTTATACTTGTGCAATGTATGAATAGCATCCCATACTACTACTCACACTAAGTACTCCTTTGAAGTCAAAATAGACAAGGCACATTCATACTCAACAAATCATAACAAGGAAGTAACTCATAATACAATCCAAGTATAGTATGCATCTTCACAATTAATATATAAATATTTAAGTTACCCATTCTTCACTAACCACATCATAAGAGCCCATTCATTTCATTAACATCATAAAGGAACACACCATGACCCCTCTCAAAGCCTACTTGTGCAATGCATAGGTGACGTCCCATACCACCACGCACACTAAGTAGTGCATTCTTGAGAAGCCATAGTTCAGTAACATTCTTGTGGGGGTAAGCCTGAACCGACATAGACCATATGAGAAATCCATGGAATCCCGGTGTCACCCTCACCGGATAAAGAGATTCCTACTTGTCTAAGGTAGGACCATTTTTTTTAGCTTAAGTGGATCCACTAGCTAGACCTATGTGGGCACATAGTTATAAGATAGGGAGATTGCTACTAGATACCTCGCCTCAACTCACGGATGAGCATCCATCTGAAGAGGTTGATACTAGACACTCCACCTCAACTCACGGATGAGCATCCACCCTAATTCATATCCACTCGGTGCTTATATTATTCCCCACAGAGTACTTAACATTCATTATTATGGGATGAGGGATTGTTGCTAGATGCCCCCCTCAACTCATGGATGAATATCCATCTCAAACCCAACATTCATTCATTGGAAAGCTCATTGATTCAAAGATGAGAATAGCCTTTCACCTAGGAATCCCATATTAAGAGAAAGTCCTTTCACAACATGCCATTATCATTCATTAGAGTACAATTGAGAATAGCCTTTCAAATAGTACTTCATCATTAACATAATAATAGAACTTCATTCCTTATTCATTCATGAGTGTGTGTGAGCATGTGAGACTTACCTTTCACATAATCATCATCATTCATACAATTGCCTTCTAAACATGATCATAATACATCCATAGTAATCACACACATATACTTCACTTCATAATCATACATAGTAATTAAACACCTCCACCTTTCAAGTGGATCAATGGCTCAAACACAATTCTACTTCAACATGTAATTTGGTCATAACTTGCCCTTCAAGGCCATGATCACAAATCACCAACAAACCCTTAATTACTACAATTAGGCATGAATAATGATACAATTCAACAATCTAAATCAATTTAGGTATAATCCATCAACATTCATTCATGATCAACAAACCCACTTCATAAAGGCACAATTTAGGAAATTGAGATAAATCATGGGTTCAAAGAGTATTTTCATTATAAATCATCAATTAAACACTAATACAATCATAAGATGTCATTAGAAACTATTTGAAAATGTTTGATGAAAGAACTCATGAGATTGAGTAAAACCCTAGGTTTTTGATAACTTGAAATCACCTTTGAATTGGCTCGTTGAATGAAAAGTTAGACAAGTATGAAGACGACCATACCTTGCTATTGAATTCCCATGAAATTTGAGGAAGAAACACCTTGAATCCACAAACCCTAGTCAATGGCTCCCTTCTTCTTCCTTGAGTTTAGAGAGAGAATATTGGGAGGGAGAAGAACTTTTGTTTTGATTTGGGGAATAAGGAGTAAGTGACTTGTTAAAAGACTTCAAACTATACATACTAGTGATACAAACTATTTAAAATCAACCCCACCTTTTAATTAATTAAAACAAAATTACCTAAACACCCTCAACTACGGTAGCCCGTTAGGGACCACGCCCAACTTAACGGGTCGTGAGGGGCACCATGGCTCGTGGTGGTGCCCGTGGTCCCTTGACCAGTGTGCCTCTCAACCTTCACAAGCCCTCAAGGGCCAAAGGAAGGACCACGAGACCTCTCACGATTGTGGTTAAGACCACGAGTAGTGGTGATGGTCGTGGTCTTGTGGTAGTGGCTTGGCTAAGTTGCCTTGCTTCCCCTTGAGGCCAAGTGATGTTGACGACCACTTTGACGGACCGTCTAGGGCACCATGGCTCGTGGTGGTGCCCGTGGTCTTTGGGGCAGTAGCTCCCTCAACTTCTTCCAACTCTCAACAAGCTAAGGCAACTCTACAAGGCTTCCCATGGCCCATGGTAATGACCACAAGCTGTGAAGTAGCTCGTGAAGAGGTGCCTTGGCTTAGCACCAAACTTGGGCACACTGCCTTGCCACCACGGGTGGCAACACGGCTCGTGGAGGCCACCACGGGTCGTGAAGACCCTCGTAGTCTAGGTAGGCAGTAGTTAGGCCTAGTTTTAGGTAGTCTAGGTTCCGAAACCATGGCCTACACCCAAAACCTTAGCCCTTGCCCTCAACTCTTGACGTTAACCCCCACGTTTAGGCTCTCTTTTAACCAATCATTTTCTGGGTCATTACAATGTCTTCCCCTTAGGAACATTCATCTTCAAATGACACTTTAAACACACTAGGGAAAATAACGACTCAAGACTAGCAACCCACAATTATGACACATCAATATAATGCATAATCATAGGAGGAAACATCAACTCCACATCAATAAACTCAATGCAATACAAGAAGGTAGGAACTACATCTAGAAACTCATTATGCACCAAAACATCACATTTCTCATTTCATTGGAGGAACTTCCTTCTCCAACTCTCATCATGTTCATCATAACATCATAAGACACAATATGCAATTACTCTCAAAAACACATTTATGCATACCCAACAAGTCAACTCATGAAGCATCTAGTCAACTCATTATAGATGCACACCAACATGAGGAATATAAAATCATGAAAACTCATCTTCTCATTAAAACATAACTTTCATCAAAACATGCACAACATAAGGAGACCATGGAAACTCATTTTGACACATGACTCCAAAACATGACTAGTTGATACGGAGACATCCCAATAGGTGTTTTGTAAGTGGTTCGATATGCCCATAGTGCGTCATTGAGCTTTCAGGACCAATCAGTTCTATTGGCATTCACGGTTTTGGACAAGATGCTTTTGATCTCCCAGTTTGACACTTCAACCTGGCCACTTGTTTAGGGATGATATGGGGTTGCCACTTTGTGTTTCACCCCATACTTAACTTAATGCAGCGGAGAACCACTTATTGCAAAAGTGGGATCCCCCTATTACTAATAATTGCCCTAGGAGTGCCAAATCTCTCAAAGATGTAGCGTTTCAGAAATTGGACGATGCTTTTTCCTTCATTGTTTGGAAGTGCAACAGCCTCCACCCATTTCGAATCATAATCTGCAGCCACGAAGATATCCTTATTTCCAAACGAACTCACAAAGGGGCCCATGAAATCCATTCCCCAAACATCAAATAGCTCCACTTCTAAAATAGGAGTAAGGGGTAACTCATACCTTTTAGATACTCCACCTTGCTTCTGACATTGGGCGCAGTTCTTTACAAATTCATATGCATCCTTGTAGAGGGATGGGTAGTAATATCCACTTTGGAGAACTTTAGCGGTTGTACGCACACCTCTATGGTAACCTCCCACTGGAGACACATGACAAGCATGGAGAATTCCTTCCATCTTTTCTTTTGGAATACACCTTCTAATGATATGATATGCACATTCTCGAAACAAGTAAGGTTCATCCCAGAAGCACTTTTTAGCGTCGAACATGAACCTATTCGTTGGTAGAAGTTCATCTCATCCGGCATTAGTTCGCACAATTTTTGGTAAATCTTGCCATCTACCCGTTGAGTTGGAACAAAAAGTGTTGTGGGCACTGAAAGCTTTAAATCTGGACTACACAAAGACCTCAAGGGGGAGAGTGGAAAAGTTAAAAAAATTGGATGAATTCCGATTCAGAGCTTATGAAAGTTCAGCCCTCTACAAGGAAAAAAATGAAGAAGTGGCATAATGCTAAAAGCCTTAGGAGGGAGTTTAAAGTGGGAGACTGGGTGTTACTATACAATTCACGACTTAGACTCTTCCGAGAAAAGCTCAAGTCCAAATGGTCAGGACCATTTAGAGTGATAAGAATATTTACCAATGGTGCCTAGAAGTTGAGGGTCAAGAGGGACCTTCATTTAAGGTGAATGGGCAACACTTAAAAATAATACTTTGGAGAATGCCAGGAGATTTATTTAATTGAGGTGGTGTACCTGGATGATGCTTGAGAGCATCTTCACGTCGTGCCACGACGTTAAATAAGGCCCTTCTTGGGAGGCAACCCAAGTGTTAGTGTTTTGAATAATGTGTATTGATTTTACAGGAGTAGGGATCATGAGCGAGACAAAAGTCTTCCTGGTGAGTCATCGAACTATTTCGGCGAGTACGACCACTCGGCGATCAGTTCACTCCATGGACAACCGAGAAATTTAGTGAAGATTCGTTATGACCCTGCTCTACTTGTTTACACACTAGATTGCTTTCATTTCTTGTCAATTTTTATTTAATGTTAATATTTAGTTTACTTGCAATAGATACCCGCTCTCTACCCACATTGGGGACAATGTTGACTGTTTTTGGTGGGATGTGGAGACTGCTCATGTCTAAATGTCCTCGGCGTTGACAACACCCCTTGTTTGTGTGGAATGTAACTGTTCTTATGCAAATTTGAGTCTCAGTTTTGATCAATATCAATGAGTGAAATAGTGTTCATAATCGAAAGAACATGAATGTGCGGCTACAATAAGACCAAGTGAAGTTACATAGTCAATATGTGAACTCTTTACATCTTGTTGTGACTAGCCAAGTATCAAATTGATTCTCTTATGATAAACGTTGCACATTAGCAAAAGTGTGGAGTTTTGTTTGACTTTGGTGTTGATGCCTTGTATGATGAGTTTACCGTGAACCATGCATGATAACACCTAGAATTTGTCCCGTTGGTCTGGTCAACTAAGTAAGGCTATCTCTTTATATGATCTTAGGAAACTTCGAAGAGTGTGAGCCAATTTGACATATACCTCTTTTGTGGCCTACTTTGTGAGTGTGTGAACCTCTTTTGAACATCCCTTGAGCCTTATCTTTATTTGGAAGAAACTTGATGAAAACATGACCTTTCTTAATCTGCTACCTATAATCCTCTTAAATTGGGTTTGATCGAATAGCCAACTTAGGCCAAAAGCCTAAGTTGGGGGTGTGGTGAAAAGAAAAGGCAAGTCAAGAAGTGCAAGAAAAGTCCCCTTTAACCCATGGTATTGAGAAAAACGGAACCCCTCCATACAAACAAAAAAAAAAAAAAAAAAAAGAAAAAGAAAAGGAAAAAGTTGAGAAATAAAGTTATGAGAAATGTAAAAAGAAAGGGGGTTCCGAACAATCCATGGAAGTGAATAATGGGATGACTTATGAGCACTAAAGAAAATGATTAAATAAGAGGAAAAAGAGTGTTGAAAGCACCACATTTCACGAGGATGAAAGTCACTGAGCCTAAATGACCATACCTTTGCACTCAGCCCCATTACAAGCCTTGAAAAGACCTTTTGATCTTGAGTGAGCTGAAATAAGTGTTGATTGGAAAATACGGGCAAACCTATGGGTGAAAACATACATTGTGTTTTTCTTTCTGAGAGTGAGCGTTGCATTTGATTCTGGAACTTTAAATGATTAAACCATTGTGTGTGAATACAAAATCATTCTTTGTGTGAGGGCATTTGAATACCTTTGTTGAGCTCGAACTTGCATTTGAAGTAGGTGTAGTGAGCTTGAGAATCTTTGATAATGGTGTGTCACAACTTGAGTCTTTGAGTATACAATTGATCCTTGCATTAGTAAGCTGAGCCTTGTTATGTACATTCATGATTGAGTCTTGTGTAACACTACTTGAGACATCCTTTTTGAACTACTGAACTTGAGTTTTACTTGAGGACAAGCAAAAGCTTAAGTTGGGGATGTTGATGAGTCCACAATTTGGACTCATTTAAGGCAATATTTTAATAGAATTAGTGTCCTCAAATGCATATTTTGTCTCAATAACTGATGTAAACCCTTGAGTTTCAGGTATTTGGAGTTAGAGAGAAATCATGGATGCTATTGGGCAAAAAAAAAAAAAAACAAAGAAAGCCTTAGGAATGAATAAAAGAAGGCTTGATGATTGATGATGTCGTTTGGCAAATCACCAATATCATTCAGCGAAATGTCAAATCGCCAAGATACCGCCTAAAGTTACAGAACACTGGAGCTAAAATGGGGGAAAATTCGGCGAGCAGTAACCATATTCGGCTTATCACCGATCTAGTCGACGAAGGACAACTAGGTTGCCAAAAGTACGAAAGAAGATGCAAACAAGAGCTGATAGGCAAGATAGAAGGATAATTGGCGAATCACAGAGTGATTTGGCGATCCTGACATAGATCGCCTAAAGTCACAGTAGCCAGACCAAAGAAAAGCGAAAAGTGAAGGCAAGATAAAGAGAAATCGGTGATTCACTGATCCGTTAGCGACACCCGACTTACTTCGCCGAGTAGTCCTAAGCAATGACATTTCAGACTTGTTTAAATTAGTTTTTTCTAGAGAGAGAAATTCATTCAGAAAGTGAGAAAAGAATTATCTAGAGAGAAAACACTACCAAAAGGGTTTAAGGGGGGATTTTAGCAACATTTTGAAAGATATTTTGTAAGAGAGAAGATTATTACTTAAATTTCATCTATAATTTTCATTTTGTACCCAACTATGGGAGTGATAATTAATTTTGATCTTTTTATTTTTGAAATGAGTGGCTAAAACACTTTTTTCTTGGGGTTTTGATCATTGAGCCAATTGTTGAATTCACTTAGTGGGTGTTTGTTAATGGTGAAGAATGGTGCTAATTTGAAGTGGGTCTAAGTTATTGCTGTGTTTCGAGGTTGAGATGCATCACTGCGTGGGTCAATTTCAGTGTTGTGCACTTGCTCGAGAGAGAGGAGTGGAACCAAGGTGGTAATCTTAGCGTCCTTAGTAGTGGGTTCCATTAGTTTCAGCTCGAGAGAGTGAAACAAGTCACCTGTCCTTTGTATCCAGCTCGAGAGAATGAAACAAGCCACCCATCCTTTGTATCAAGCTCAAGAGAGTGGATTTGATGATGGTAAAGAGCTGGGCTTCGTTCAATCAGTGCTGAAGTTTGAGAGAATTCAGCATAAAAGAAGGTAATTGTTCGAGAGAAAGTTACTTTATATATAGTTCAACCTACCCACAACAAATTATCCCATTATGAGCAGTAATTTTTATCCATTTCGTTGAGATTCAGTAATTGGCTAATCAATTCCGCAAGCTCTACTCTAATATTTGATTGCTTGTGCTGAAGTGTAAATTGAGAACGATAGTTAAAACCCAAAATCTGAGATTTCCACATTAATTATGCAAGAATAGTTTGATTGAAGATATCTCCATTATTTGTCATCACTGAATTTGAAGGAAGTACTACTCCTTGTGGGATCGACTCCAACTCATGTAGTTGGGTTATTATACTGACAAACGATCGTTGCCATGTAGTATTGGATGAAATTCCACTTGATACGTTAATCATTAGGCTTTAGAGTCCACTTCAAGGACCCTTGGTTGGTCCTTGGTGGGTTGTACCTTGACTTTTAACCCCTAAACCCCTCAACCTAAGCCCGGGAACTCATTTTACAACTTCAAACCCCATATCAAACTCAATCACACACTCATTAGGCTAGTTTTCCGGGTCGTTACATTATCTCCCCCTTGAGAACATTCGTCATCGAATGACACTTTGAACACTTTACAGAATTGAACACTCAATACTAGTAGGCCATTATGCATGAAACATCATAATCAATGCACAAAACTAGGAGGAAACATCAACTCCATCTCGAGCATACTCCATGCAACACAAGAAAGTAGGAACTACATCTAGAAACTCATTATGCATGAAAACTTCAACATTTCTCATTTCATTGGAGGAATTACCTGCTCCAACACAAATCATGCTCATCATAACATCATTAGGAACATTTAGGCATGTTCAACAATTCACCTTATGAAGCATATATGCAACTCATACTAAATGCACATCAACATGAGGAACATAAATCATAAAAACTCTTTTTTCTCATTTAAACATAAATTCATCAAGAACATGCATATCATAAGGAGACTATGGAAACACATAATCACACATGACTCCAAACATGAAACAAGCTACAAGGAACTCTTGGTCTCAAGCTTGAATAGGAATAGAAGGAAAGATATAAGGATATCGGAACTCTCAACAACCTTACTATTCAACATACTATCTCCCCTTGGGAGTAAACCCATACTAAGGCTTAACATGAAAATAACATAGGGATCTTAGCAAGACATTCACACTATAATAAACCATCAACATACTGGTGCCTTCATTCGGAAGAGCTCCTTTGTCCTCTCTAGACCGGAGTGCATAGAAACGACCATACTTTGGAGCATTAGGATCCGGGCCACCTAGAGAAGCTTGTTTGGCCTCTCTTTCCTTGGCCATAAGAGTAGGGAAATTTTTCACTTGAGGATCATTCTTTCCACAACTATAGCAACCATCCGTACCGTCTAGGCACTTCCCATAGTATTTCTTTCCACAAATGGTGCAAATAGGTCTAGGAAATGGAGACCCACTACCTTTCTCTTGGTTAACCCTAGGAGTGCGTGATGAATCTTGGTTAAAAGCCCTCTCTTTGAACCTTGGTTGACCTTGCTCATGGGACCTAGTTCTCTTCATCTCCCTATTCTTTTTGTTAATTTTAAACTCCTCAATTTGTTGAGCAAACACCATAAGCCTAGAGATATTCATCTCATCCCTCGGATTAGACACCAAAGATGGAGAATACTTAGACAGTAGGGTAAATTTCAAGGAGTACTCTTTCACACTCATATTTCCTTGCCTATGGTTGATAAACTCCTCCACCTTGGCTTCCCTCTTCTCACAGGGAAAGAACCTATCAAGGAATGCTTTCTTAAACACCTCCCAATCTATAGGACCCACTCCTACCGGCCTATTGCTTTTTCCATTGAGTAAACCAAACTTGGGTAGCTTCCTTCAATTGATAAGCAGCTAGTTCCACTTTTTCTATAGAAGTCACCCCCATAACATTAACTACCTTATACACCTCATTCACAAACTCTTGTGGATCCTCTCCCACCTTGGAACCAACAAATACCGGAGGACTCATCCTCACGAAGTCCCTCAACCTAGAATCCATATTGCTCATATTAGGGTTCACATGAGTCTCAACACCCCTAGTGTATTGAGCGGTCATAGCTTGGGCATGAGTAGTTATTGCTTGAGCCATCATTAAAGAGCCGACCTAACTTCTTCATTAGACATGGACGAAGGATCAACCAAAACTTGATTTCCTTGAGGAACTTGGTCACCTTGAGGACCTTGGGGAGGAACTCCCTTATTCACATTCTCCTCCTCCATCCTTCTTGCGGTCGCCCTTCTTGTATTCATATCCTATAAACACAAGAGAAGGGTTAGGAAAAGGACTTTTATAGAGCTAAACTCTATGGCACGACTTCAAAGAGTAATGAAAGAAGTGTAGTTTCCTAACGTCTTATAGCCTCTCATTCATAAATATGGCGCGCTTCACACTATGAACAAGACTCTACTCGATGTGGCTTGTGAGACATCAATCCTAAAAACCATCCCAAAATATTGTGCTCTGATACCATGTTTTTCACGACTCGAACCTACACCCCAGACATGACACGGCGTAAAAGACTCCGAAAAGTCTCATAAAAGCCTTATAGCATGTCATCACATAAGATAATAGAAATAGTGTAGAATTTAAAACTCTTTAAATCCATATAATCGAAAACATCATTTAAAATAGTGGAAGTCTACTTGTCTCACATGGACATCTAAAAACATCTTTGAATCAAAAGTAGGGTCATGACCCTTTACAATAGAAAGTCTAAGAAGTATATAGTACAATGAAAGACATGAAACATCAATAAAGCACTTGTCCTTGGATCCATGAAGACATACAACTATGGAGGGAAATCAACCCAAGCTTGAACTAGAAGAACTCAACTCACTTGCCGGAACCTACACTTTGTAGAAAATAGAAGAATATGGGTTAGCACATTTAATGTACTAAGTATGATAGCCATGAAAAAACCATGCTTAAAAAGGACATTTTTATTTGAAAATCATGCTATATGCTAATTTTGAGAAACATCATGAACATAAGTATAAGAGGCATAAGATACAAACATAATCAACATACAGGCCTATTCATCACATTAGAGCTTTCACCTTAACTAACCCTAAGCTATACTTGTGCAATGTATGAATAGCATCCCATACCACCATCCATACTAAGTACCACTTTGATGCCACCAAAGGTGAACTTACCATTCTTCCTTTTCATCTTTAGACAAACCTCATACATAAGGAACACATACATTTCATAAGTCATGACAAGGAAGTAACTCATAATACAATCCAAGTAAAACATGCATCATTACACTAAGCATTTGAGTCAACATTCTTTATTAGCTTCATTAAGAGCACATTCATTCATTAGACATTAAGACATTGGAGAATCACACCATAGCCCTCTCAATGCCTACTCGTGCAATGCATGGATGGCATACCTTACTACTATCCACACTTCATAGAACCTCTCAAGAAACCATAGCACGTATCTCACATGATGGGAATAAGAATTAACCAACATAGACCATGTGAGCTTAACATGGAATCTAGTGTTTGTCCCACACCGTAAAGGGGTGGTCTACTTGCCTAAGGTAGGACCAGTAACATTTTATCTTAGGTGGATCCACTAGCTAATAACCTATGCGGGCACATAGTTATGGGATAAGAAAGATGTTCATTGAAACCCGGGCTCACGTAGGGAGAGCTTCCATCTTACCATATCCACTCGGTGCTTAGCCTTCATTCCTATAGAGTAGTTCATTCACATTGCATTATTGTACTTGAGAGGAATGCCATTGGCCTATCGACCCAAGGTACATCATTACACACATGAAAGGAATGCATTGGCCCATCGATTCATGGTACATTATTAGGATAGCTCATTGAATCCTCATGAAAGGAATGACATTGGCCTATCAATTCAAGATTCATCATTACGTCATTATACATATGAAAGGAATGCCATTGGCCTATCGATTCATGGTACATTAGTTCATTGACTCATTATGAAAGAAATGATATTGGCCTATCTATTCAAGAGTCGTCAGTACATTAGTTCATTGACTCATTATGAAAGGAATCCTATTAGCTTATTGATTCAATACAAAGCCTTAGAACACTTCATTACTCATTTATGAAAGGAATGCCATTGGTTTATCGATTCATAATCATTAAGTCACATTCATTACACAAGTAGAGGATGCCTGCGCCTACCAATTCAAGATGCAACAATCAACATTCCTTTCATTTACACAAGAAGAGGATGCCTATGCCTACCAATTTAAGATGCATCAATCAACATTACTTTAATTTACACAAGAAGACGATGCGTAGGCCTACAAATTCAAGGTGTACATTACATTTAAGAAACCATTCACATTCTATCATTATCATTCTTGAGTGTTAATTCAGAATAAGCTTTAAATAATAACACAGGTGCATTCTAAACATGATCATAATACTTTCATTATAACCACACGCATATACTTCACATCATGATCATACATAAATCCTTCATGAAATTTCCCTCCAAGGTTATGAATCAATCTCAACCAAAACATCTAGAATACTACATTAGATAAGGGAATATCATGATTCAATAACTAATTCAATGTAGACATAAACAATTCAACATGCATCCTGAACCATTAAACCCAAATCACAAACTCACAATTTAGTACTTTGGGGGAATCATGGGGTCATGGGAAAAATCCATCATAATTCATCATATATAAACCTTTGAAAATATTTTGGAATTGAACCCATGCTTAGATTGAAACCCTAGATTTTTGGGGGATTTTGGAAACTTAAAATCATCTTTTGAAAGGGCTCCTTGAATGAAACTTAATCAAGTATGAAGACTTCTGTACCTTGATTGTAGAAACTCCACGAAAATTAAGTCAGAAAGATGAAATATTGAGCTTCAAACTTTGACTCCTTCTCCAAAGGTGGTTTCTAGAGAGAGGATTATTTGGAGAGGAGGAGTTTCTACTTTTGAGTGTTGGAATAATGAATTGAAAAGGGTGTTTAATACTTTAAAAAGCCTTAACTAACTCTAAATAATCCACATAATCCGTGCCCTAACTTAACTAACCTTAAAAGGAATTTACCACACTGTCCCTAGCTTGGCCGAGATTTGGCAAAATGCACAGGTGAGACTCACGCCACCAACCCACGGACCGTGAGTGGGGTGACACCCCATATTGCACGTTCGTGGTTTGGTTTAGAACCTCCCCATTTGGGGCCTTGACCTACAGATGTGCTCCAAGGGGCGTGGATGGACCTACGGGGCGTAGGTCCCATCCGCTGGTCCTCATCTTTTTGACAACTCTTGGTTAATTGGGGCAGCCTTGGGGTTAGGCTTTGGAGTAGCCCTCAAGGACCCTTGGTTGGCCCTTGGGGGGTCGTACCTTGACGTTTAACCCCTAAACCCCTCAACCTAAGTCCGGGAGCTCATTTTACAACTTCAAACCCCATATCAAACTCAATCACACACTTGTTAGGCTCTAGTTTCACTTACTCATTTTCCAGGTCTTTACAAAAATGGGCTGATCTTTGAAATAATTGCGAGGATATCATCTCTTTACGATCTAGGAGACTTTTCCGTGAACAAGGAGGTCAGAGCATTGACACTTCACGAATGCGAAAGGAGGCCTACAATTGTGGAGGTCAATGCTGACATAACCCATGAATGATGAGATCCTTACACGAATGTAGAGGCCACCGTAGTTTAGCTTTGTGAACATGAAGGAAAGGTTATCTATCAATCCTTTAATGCGGCCAAGGGACTGTAATCATGGAAAAGCGAATAGTACTACATGACCAGCACTGTATCAACAATATACCAACTTCAGGAATTCCCCTGATGGGGGATCAAAATTAGTTTGAAAACTCATGAACACAAACAAACTATGCAACCCAATCAAATTTCACATTTCAGACTTAACATAATTAATGAAACCACCAATAAAGATCGTCGCATCAGAATGTTGACCCAAGTCAACACTTGTAAGGTAAACAGAAAGCAAAATGACAAATGCCACAAAATCGTTGCAAATATTTCATGCCCCGAGGCTATCCCTAGATGCAACACGGTGCATAGTGTCACAAGTGACGTCAAGATAACCATTGCATGCCATATTTATACAAGTTCAATTAAAACATGCAATGTGTGGAATCTAAAAAAAAAAGTGACCAACATGTCTGAATGTATAAAATATATGAACAGTATAGTGATGACTTAAAACAATACTTACAACTCAAGATGAATCTACTTTATATCAAAAAGCCTCTAACTAATCTGAGTTGCTGGGACATGCTCATGTCTATCGTCCTTGAACTATGAGGACTCACCACTAATGTTGTTGAGTACAATTTGGATGCTGAATGTATGAACCTACATTATATAATGATGTAACGCAAAAGTATGTGGCATTACTTTGAATGTACTCAGCATGTGGGATATATGGTAGCTGAACAATATAAACTGAACAAGGAAATAGATATACTGAAGCATAATTGAAAACTAAGCTGGATGTAATGACCAAGTACTAATCATGAAGATATAACATGCTCAACTTGAATACTGAAATAAATACAAGATACATGGTCAATGAACCATAAATCGGACAATGGGTGATAATATTAGCCAACAAAAACCAGGTGAGCTAATTGTGGTTCCTGATGTATACACCCCATCGAGAAGAGCCAATATACCTTTCCAGGGTATAAAGAGATGAATTTGGTGTGATCACAAAAAGTGATGCTCAACAGAGGGGACTGATAAACCTACAAGGGGCCGTAGTTCTAGGACTTGAGGGTACGTTGAACCCTAGTCCAACTCGATGCTAAGCTTACTCCCAACTGAATATAAATCTAAGAATGCAACTGTAATACTGAATAGTTACTGATAATTATCTTAGAATGCATCATATATATACTAAAGGGTATGGCATTCAAATTCTGAAGAGTGATTGTCTGACTAATCTGCCTTGCAAGTATAATTCATGAAATACAAATATTTAATACAAGCCAGGGTTTTAGAGTTGTATACATGGGACTATACTAATTCTCCAACAAACAAGTATTAAACATCATAGAAACTATAGTAGCTCAATCCCAATGGATCTGTATGATTTAGGAACCTTAGGTATTAACAAAATTATACCTCGGACATATCAGTACAAAAGTATCCCAATATGAATGGAGATTCATACAATCAAGTATGATTGTTATTTCTTTCATAAAAACCCCAAAATGCCATAATTTCGGTAAAAAAATTATCTTAAAATAGATAGTGGCCGGCCACTTTGGGGGTCAACAAGAAGGCACTAAGTAAAATTTATTCCTATTATCTCATTATACCATTTCTAAGGCTTTCCAGAAGTAACAATACATTTCAAGTTAAAATATTAGAAGAAAACTCAATCACTCAATCATAAACAACATATCAATCACACATTCAGGTAATACTCAACATACCACAAATGTACTAACCTGGAATTTCAACTAGTCCAAGCTCATGACCTCGGGCACAACAATCAATAACCATTCAAATTTAAAGGCTCAAACTCACAACATAAGCACACAAATAAAGCACAACCAATAAGCACATGATAAAATTAGTTTCACACCATGAAAGAGAAATTTCTAAGGATACTAATGACACCAAGGTTAAGGATCAAACTAAACTATGTTTTTCAACCTAAAAACTACACTAAGAAACCCAAAGATGACCATAAACTAGAAAAAGATCATGTAAGGGTGCAACTAGTCCTAAAAATCCAACCTAACAATCAATACTACTCAATACATTGTTTAACCAACCGAGCCAAGCCTAAAAGAAATGAAATTGTAACCTATCTCAAGGCTAAAATTGAACCCAAACCTCTACTTCAAAACATTTTCCTTACAAAGGGCCTCTAGAAGATGCCACACAATCAAAAACATGAAAAGATCGCAAAACAAACAAATCATATGCATAAAAATATAGGATTTAAAAAAAATTAACAAACAACCTAAAAATATAATTGTGGGACCCACACATGGAGTCATAAAATTGACTTCACTATGAGGTCCCACACAACTAAAGGAACTTGTTTCCCCGAAACAGGCACAATCTGAGCAATAATCAAGTCAAAACAATATCACCATCATTCAAGCTTATAAGAAAAAAAAATGGAGAATTGAAGGAGAAATAGATGGGAATTACAAAGATAAATGGAATATTTATTGACCACATAGCATGCCCAAACATTTCCCTAACACAATCCAATAATCTCCAAAAAAAAAAACTCCAAGAAAAGCTCTCTATATCGGTCTAAGACTTTAGACTTTTAATAAAATGCATAATGAAAAAGGGCTGATTTTTTAAATAACTGCGTGGATATTATCTCTCAAAAATCACGAAGCTTTTTCCCTGAACAAGGAGGTCATAGCACTGACCCTTCATGAATGCTGAAGGAGGCCTACAATTATGGAGGTCAATGCTCACACAACCCCTGAACGAAGAGATCCCAACACAAATGTAGAGCTCACCGTAGGTACACCCAGTGAGCATGAAGGGCAGGTTATCCATCAATCCTTTAATGCGACCAAGGGCTTGTGATCTTGGAAAAAAGAATAGTGCTACACCAGCAGCACTGCATTACCAAAATACCAAATTCAGGAAATTCCCCCGATGGGGGGGATCAAAATTAGTTCGAAAACCTATGAACGCAAATGACCTATACTACCCAATCAAAATTCATATTTAATACTTAACGGAACTAATGAAACCACCAATGGAGATCATCTCATCAGAACATTGACCCAAGTCAACATTTGTTAGGTAAACACAAAACAAAATGACAAATGCCACTAAATCATTGCAAATATGTCATACCTCGAGCCTACCCCTAGATGCAACATGATGCTTAGTGTCACAAGTTACTTCAAGCTAACCATGGCATGACATATCTATACAAGTTCATATAAAACATGAACTGTGCAGAATCTAAAAACGCAATTTAATATCCTAAAAGTGGAAAATCCCAACATGTCTCAATGTATAAAATATATGAAGAGTATTGATGATTTGGGGATTTCAACTTATTTTAGGTTTAATATCCAGGGTTTTAGTGTCCTCAATGCCTATTTTATGCTTTAAACTGATGTTGAAATGCTAATTGGAAGTGAAAAGAGTAGGGAAAGGACATTACCAAGCAAGAAGGAGTGAAAAAGCTAAAGAAAAGCAAGACTGATGATCGCCAAGATCACTTGACGAGTTGTCGAGTGGCTCTTTAGCTTGCCAAAAGTTCCAGAAGGCTAGCCCAGGGAAAAAGCCAACTCTGCAATGGAATGGTGTAATTCGGCGAAGTGCCAAATGGATCGGTGATGGGAATTTTGATCTCCTAAAGATACAATAAGGAAGTGATGAAAAGTCAAGCCAAGAAGGCAATGGAAAGGAGCATTTGGCACGTCGCCGACCTGGTCGACGACACTCGACTTATTCCTCCGAATGGCTCCAAAATTAAATATCTAGGAACTTATGAATAGAATTTTGAAAAGAAGAAAAGGAGTTCCCTCACATTCTAACTCTATGTTTGTTTTTTTTATCTAAAACACTCTAAACATTGTTTTTAGTCTTTTTGAGTAGGAATTTAGGTTGGTTGTTGATTTTTAACTCATTTTGAGTATTGTGAAGACTTGCAATTTGTTACCCAAGCTGATGGAGAACATAGTTGGTAACATTTTCTTGCTATTTATGATGTTTGGCTAAAAACCCCATTCTTGGGGGTGTGATAATGTCATTGAATGTTTGAATTAGCTTATGGGTGTTAGTATTTACTGATTTAATTATTGATTTGAAGTGGGTTCAATTGATAGTTGAGTTTTAATTGATGAATTATAGCTGCAAATACAGTTCTAGGTTAGCATTCTAGGCTTGCTTGAGAAATAGGCTTTAGAATTAAAACTAATAATTTATGATTGTAGTGATTGGGTTATTGTGGAATCAGCTTGAGAAAGTGGATCTAAATTTAATCCTACAAATCTAGCTTGAAAGAGTAGATTAATTGAGGTTTTGGGCTATTCATATTAGTTGGGCTTGTCGAGGTTCGAGAGAACTCACTAGATTCATGATAGTTGATCGAGAGATGGCTATTACATTTAAAGTCTAGCCTACCCACTAAGGTTCAATGAGTTTTATTAAATATTAACCACCCATTTAGTGAAAATTTGGTGTTTAAGGGATCACATCCCCAAGGACCCCTCTCTACTTGATCACTCTCATATTTTCATAGTTGTTAATTTCTCACTCTAATACCCCAATTAACACTAGTTATCAAACCTCTTCCATTTACTTTAATTGTTCCAAGAATATCTACTTTTACAAATAATTAAAATACTTTTATCACTTCGTAATTAAATTCTCTACCATATCACTCCTTGTGGGATCGACCCCAACTCTTAGTTGGCTTTATACTTGATTACGATCGCATACACTTAGAATTGGATGATGTGTAGTTGAGCGTTATCAAAAATGGCACCGTTGCTGGGGAGTAGTGTTTAGAATTCTTTCAGTGAAGTTTAATTGTGAACTAATCTTGTTGTAGTTGAATCAACTCATTCTTTTGTGTGTCATTGGTTTCTCTTAAACAGGTGATGAGATGAGTGTAAACAGGAGCAATGCTAGCCAAATTAGACACAATGATGACATCGGTAACTTGCACGATGTCAATGAAGCTCAGCTAGAAAGTGCGGGTGTTATTCTGTTACCTCTAGTTGTGGGCAATGTGGTACTTCACATGACTAGTACTACGTTGCAGTTGTGTTGCAACTGAAGGGTTTATTTGGAGGGTTGGCTCATGAGGATCCGCATGACCACATATGGAACTTTGTGGACGTGTGTGGTCCATTTTCCTTCAAGAATATCACTCAGGATTTGGGCCGACTTCATTTGTTCCCTTTTTCTCTTATGGGGGAGGCAACAAAGTGGTTAGTCGACCTACCAAGGGACTCAATTACTTCTTGGGAAGAGCTCACTGATACGTTCTATATAAGGTTTCCCCCTCTTTTGAGTATGATGGCAATGAGAGATAACATTTAGAACTTCAAACTATTTGATGGTGAATCAAGAGACATGGTTGAGGTTTTATAATTTGTTGTTCCAATGTCCAACATATGGGCTCCCGAAAAATGTGTTGTTACAACACTTCTACTAGAGTCTAGATTCAATCAACAAGGGTGTGGCTGACCAACTTGTTCAAGGAGGAATCATGCAACAACCATTTGAATTAGCATCTACTCTTGGATGACAAAGATTAACCCCGCTTGTTACACTAGGGAAGATCAAGTGTCTCCTTTTAACTTAAGGATGACAAAGGAACAAATAGAAAAGGACCAAAAGCAGCATGAAAACATGACCAAGATGATGACCTAAATCGATCTATTGTCTAAACATGTAACACCTCAGATTCAGAGAAGGGAAAATATTCCTTCCCTTAGTTGACTTGGTGAAGTAGGGTTTAACACCTCGGTATTTGAAAGAGCTAAAAATAGAAAGAACTAAATTGGAAATAAGCTAAATCTAAAAAAATTTCAAGTTAAGCTTAAGAAGTGAATTTTGGGTAAACTTCAAACGACCATAACATTTAGTACAAGATGAGTTAGGTGGCCCATGAGATATCAAATGAAAGGTCTTGAAATCATCTTTTCAACGCCACCAACTTTGCTAATTTGCAAGTTTATATGAGGGAGATATGACTGTTTGAAATCTGGCTATCTGGTTAAGGAAAGTTACCCAAATTTAAGAGGGGTATTTTGGTCTTTTCCTTACCCAATCAGGTTAATTCATTTTAAGTAATTAATTAGGGGTCTAAACTGATTTGGTTCAGTTTTCCCAAACCAATATATGCTAGGGTTTTGAGAAGAGTTCAAGAATAGGAGAAAAGGAGAAAAGTCAAGGTGTTCTTAGAGTTTTCTTGCGGAATCGAAGTTCATTTCACCAAGGGTTGATCCATAAAGAGGTATGTGAGTTCTCATGGTGTTGGGTTCATTCACCCATATTCCAATCATGTTATTTTTAGCACAAATTTGTTCTTAAAATTGAAGGATTTGAGTTCTTGTTGAGTTTTTTTGGAATACCTTTGATAATTTTGATTGTTGGGATTTCGATGAGTTTTTGGGACAAGTGTTAGTGTTTTGAAGGTTGTTTTGATGTAGATTATCATGTACATATATTGAGTATTCGATTCTATGTGATTGGACGTTCAGCCTGTGTAAGTCCTTCTAAAGTATACCGTAACTTTTTATTGATTCTAACTACTCTAAACTATTTCTATGCATCTAGTAATAATTCATAAACATGAATCATAACCTTAAATCCATATATTCAAATTCAGGGGAGAGCTAAGAGTCAAGTCTTAAGAGTTCTTTCGAGTCCTTTGAGAAGTCTTCTGCAAACCTTTTTAAGCTTGTTATAAGACCTGAGAATTTGAGTTTGAGGAAGAGTAAAGTTGCATTCGTTTTCTTAAAAATGATATACGGGAAATAAGTATTCCCAAGATTAAATGCTTTCACATTTAAGAAAGAGAGCAAACACCGATTTCCAAAAGAGTTCATGAGCAACTTTAAGTACCATCTCTTTTAAGAGAAAGATTTTGAGTAATAATATCAAACAACAAAAAGAGGAAATGTTTTATTTAAAATATAATGAGTTAAGTATAGTTTGGGAGAAATACTGAGCACCGATATAGGGGAGATTTCATACAACTCAAAACCCCCATAAACCATGTAGCCAACATGGGTAGAAAGGGTCATATGTTTTTAGATGATTCCTTAATGCTTTTAGCATAGACTAGTAGATCCACATAATAGTAGGTTCTATACCTTGGCAAAGTAGAGGATGGCTGTGGCAGCGTGGGTTAGACGTTGTATCATCACATAACTCATAGTGATGGTTGTCAGTTAGAGAAACTCTTACAGAGATATTTTTATATTCTTATATACACAGAGTTTACTTTGTATTTTCATATGCAATTAGAGTTTATATTGTATCCTTGCATACAAACTGAGTACATTGTATTTTTAAATACATTGAGTTGCTATTTACTGTATCCTTGCGAGAATTGATGATCTTTTCGATCAACATCAGGGTGACACTTGTTTTTCTATCAGATCACGCTATCATCAGTTGAGAGTAAGAAAAAGTGACATCCTTAAGATAACATTTAGGGCCCGCTATGGTCATTATGAATTCTTGGTCATGTCGTTTGGTTTAACTAATGCTCCTGCAACTTTCATGGACCTTATGAATAGAGTATTCAAACCTTATCTAGATATGTTTGTTATTGTATTCATTAATGACATTCTAATCTATTCTAAGAATAAGGAAGATCATGCTAGTAATCTCAGAGTAGTTCTCCAAACTCTAAAGGATAGAGAGTTGTATGCTAAATTCTGTTAGTGTGAGTTTTTTCTTAAGTCTGTGGCTTTCTTAGGCCACATTGTTTTCAGTGATGGGATTTGAGTCAACAAGCAGAAGATAGAGGCAGTGCAGAACTGGCCTAGACCCACGTCTCCAACTTATATTAGGAATTTCTTGGGATTGGCTATAGGAGGTTTGTCGAGGGTTTCTCATCTATTCCATCGTCGTTAACTAAGTTGACTCAGAAAAAAATGAAGTTTCAATGGTCTGAAGGTTGTGACAAAATCTTTCAGGAATTGAAGAGTAGGTTGATTGTTGCCCAGTGTTAACCTTACCAGAAGGTGCGCAAGGTTTTTTTGTGTATTGTGATGCATCCAGAATTGGACTGGGTTGTGTATTAATGTAGAATGATAAAGTTATAGCTTATGCCTCAATATAACTTAATGTTCATGAGAAGAATTACCCAACCCATGATCTAGAGTTTGCTGCTGTAGTTTTATCTTTTGAAGATATGGTGTCATTATCTTTATGGTGTTCATGTGGATATGTTCACCGATCACAAGAGTCTTCAGTATGTATTCAATCAGAAGGAGCTTAGATAGAGGAGGTGGATGGAATTACTCAAGGATTATGACACGAGTATTTTATACCATCCAGGTAAGGCTAATGTTGTTGCTGATGCCTTGAGCAGGTTATCTATGGGTAGTACCGCCCATATTGAGGAAGACAAGAAAGAATTAGTAAAATATGTGCACAAACTTGCACGCTTGGGAGTTCGTTTGTTGGATTCCAATGAAAGTGGAGTAGTGGTGATGAATGGGGTTGAATCCTCATTACTGTCAGAAGTGAAATAGAAACAAGACCATGACCCTATTTTTCTTGAATTGAAGGCAAATGTTCATAACCAGAAAGTGATGGCTTTTGAACAAGGGGGAGATGGTGTATTGAGGTATCAAGGTAGATTGTGTGTACCCAATGTAGATGAACTCCAAGAGAGGATCATGGAGGAAGCTCATAGCTCTAGATATTCTATCTATCCGGGTTCCACAAAGATGTATCGTGACTTGAGAGAAGTCTATTGGTGGAGTAATATAGAGAAGTATATTGTTGAGTTCATTGCTAAGTGCTCGAATTGCCAACAAGTTAAGGTAGAGAACAAAAGCGTCGGTGGTGTGGCTCAGAATATAGAAATTCTGGAATGAAAGTGGGAGGTGATCAATATGGACTGTATTATTGGTTTGTCGTAGTCTCATAGGCTGGGTGATTGTAGATCGAATGACTAAATCAGCCCACTTTTTTCCAGTAAAGACTACAGATTAAGTAGAGGATTATGTTAAGTTATATCTTCAAGAGATAGTTAGATTTCATGGAGTTCCAGTGTCTATTTCAGATTGAGGTTCATAATTTGCTGCACAATTTTGGAAGTCTTTCCAGAAAGGTTTAGGTTCAAAGGTGAACTTGAGCACTGCTTTTCATCCACAGACAGATGGTCAAGCAGACCATACCATTCATACTTTAGAAGATATGTTGAGGGCTTGTGTGATTGATTTGAAAGGTAATTAGGATGATCACTTACCTCTCATAGAGTTTGATTACAACAATAGCTATCACTCTAGCATCCAGATGGCTCCTTATAAAGCCCGTTATGGGAGAAGATTCAGATCTCCTATTGGATGGTATGAGGTTAGTGAAGCCGGGTTGATAGGACCAGACTTAGTTCATCAAGCAATGAAGAAGGTGAAGATTATTCAAGAGAAGTTGAAAACAACGCAAAATCGTTAGAAATCCTACACTAATATTAGGAGAAGAGACTTAGAGTATGAAGTAGATGATTGTGTCTATTTGAAGGTTTCACCCATGAAGGGTGTTATGACATTTGGTAAGAAGGGGAAGCTTAGTCCCCGATATGTTGGTCCTTACAGGATATCCAAGAGGATTGGTAATGTAGCTTATGAGTAGGAGATGTCAAAATCCTGTATCACCAAAAATCCATGGACTATAGCACACAAAAATTGATAAAATATGCTTTTTTTCACCCTCTAGGGCTCGTTTAAACTTCAAAATGGACCCGTTTTCCTATAGGGTCAACCTTAGGCCATTGATAAGGTCCTAACAGATGTCCATAAAAATTTTCTCCAAAATCATGCCGAAATCCTGTATCACCAAAATTCCATGGACTATAGCATACAAAAATAGGTAAAATTAGGTTTTTCACGCTCCTTGGCTCGTTTGAACATGAAAATGCGCCTGTTTGCCCCTCGGAACCAACTCACACCATTGATAAGGTCCTAATGGACGTACAAAAAATATGTTGGCCAAAATCATGCTGGAATCTTGTATAACCAAAACTCCATGGACTATAGCATACGAAAATTGGTAAAATCTGGTTTTTACCACTCCAGGGCTTGTTTGAACTTGAAAATGTGCCTGTTTGCCCCTCTGGACCAACTCACTCTACCTATAAGGTCTTAACGGACGTCCACAAAAACTTCCAGCAATAACCATGTCGAAATCTAGTATCACCAAAAATCCATGGACTATAGCACATGAAAAATTTCTAAATTCTGGGTTTTCATGTTCTGAGGCTCGTTTGAACTTGTAAATGCACTCATTTTCCCCTCGGGAACAACTCCCACATGAATGTCCACAAAAACCATTGGCTATATTCATATTGAAATCCTATATCACAAGATATCCATGGATAATAGAACATGAAAATTAGTAAAATTTGGTTTTTCACACTGTAGGGCTCGTTTGAACTTGAAAATACACCCGTTTGCCCCACAGAACAAACTCACGCCATTAATAAGTCCTAACGGACGTCCACAAAATGTTTCAGCAAAAATTATGTCAGAATCCTTTATCACAAAAAATCCATGGAATATACCACACGAAAATCAGTAAAATCTGGTTTTTCACGCTATAGGGCTCGTTCAAACTTGAAAATGACCAGTTTACCCCTCAAGACAGTCATAACCCAAGGGTATGTCTATGATGTAACATGGCGTATAGGACCCCGAGGGACCCCATACAGGCCACTTAAGATTCATAACATAATAAATAGAACCAAAAAAAGGTAATGACAACATTTCAATTCCAAAAGTTTTATAAAAGCAAAGCGGAAATCTAAGCACTTTGTCTCAATAGCCATCTAATACAATATAATGAAATTGGGCCTAGCCCATACATCATGTCCAAAACATAAAATAAGAAAGACACTAAGAACAATGAAATTTCGTCCTTGAAGCATGAGCACTCATCAAAGCTCAGAAACCTCGCAATCAACCACTAGCCATGAAGCTCAAAACCCTGGCTGTCGGACCCTACATTTGCGGAAATGTAGGCAATAGTATGCGTTAGTACAAAACAATGTACCAAATATGATAGCCAAGCATATAAACATTTAAATCATGCTAAAAGAGGACATGTCATGGCATGCAATTGACCAAGCTAAAACATGATATAACGGGTTAGAAAATGTGAGTCATAAAACATGGTCAATTCAAGCTAACATCATTTAAAACCTTTGAACGCATGTGAGATATTCCTTGAAGTAACCTTAGTTCATCGTTATTGTGAGAAGTAGCCTTAACCGACATAGAGATCATGTGAGCTATAACATGATCCCCGGTTTCTCCCACACTGAAAAGGGTTCTCCTACTTGCCAAGGTAGAACTATGAACTTCTAGCTTAAGTGGATCCACTAGCTAATGTCTATCTAGACAATCATCCTATGGGGGAACATAGGTAAGGGATAACGATATTGCTCCTAGAAACCCGGCCTCTACTAACGGGAGAGCTTTCATCTTAATATCCTCTCAGTGCTAAGCATAAATTCCACGGAATAGTCATTTTCTTACTTGTTCTTATTATCCATGGAAGAGCATGTCATCTTGCAAATCCAAGCTAAGTCATAAGTCATCCATGAAAAGGTATCATACAATAACCAATACAAGCTAAATTTCATTAGGATAGCTCTTTATCTTTGATTCATTTAGGTGAGAAAACCTTTCACAATCGTACTTTTATGTGTTTATGAGAAATTATTTCAACAACACAACATCATTAATACTTCACTCTCAAAGCATCCTTAAACATTTTCATGGATTTCATAAGAGTATGCATAATTCCATAATTCACCTTTCAAGGTTTAAAACCCACTTTCAATCATAAACATTTTGAAAACATGGGTTAGACATGTGTTTCATCATAAATTCATGTAATTCTATAAATTCTTGCTTGATTTTATAAAACTATTCCTTCATAATGCACCACCCACATTATATGCTCGTAACTTGAAACTAACATGGGGATTTCATAGGGTCATAGGGGAATCATCTTGAAATCATACCATTTCATCAATTCATGCATAAGAGATCATAATTCAATCATTTAATTCAATAATCAAGAAAACCCATGGCAAGTGAAGAAAACCCTAACTCCATTAGGGATTTCTATCTTTGAAAATAGGAGAATTTAGGAACTTCATGAATGGAAGGAATCCATCGATGATATCATACCTTTCTATCAAAGCCCACAAACAATTGGAGGAGGGAGACTTGACCATGAGCCCTAGCTTCAACCCTTCTTCTTCTTCTTCAAGTTTCTAAAGAGAGAAATATTTTCGAGAGGAAAAACCTAATTTCATTTGATGAATTTAAGAGAATGACTTTAATGGGTACGTTTTGGGGTTAAAATCACTTATATAGGGGACTTAGGCATAGGTAAGATGACATAGTGTTGGTTTAAAGAAATCTGGAAAACATAAAAGTACCATCAAACTTACTGCTGACTAAACCCCAGACTCCCATTATCACGAGCCGTCAAGGACTACATGACCCATTGTGGGAGCCGTGGTCCTTGAACAATGTCTTGGAAATCCTTCCCCAAACCCCACTCCCTTCACGACTCCTTCCACGAGCCATCTAGGCTCTCAAGAGCTGTCAAGTCTCTCGTGTGGAGGGTCAACTTTTAGATATCTACTCGGTCCCTCACACGACCATCACCATGCATTGTGGTGCCCACCACGAGCCAGCTAGGTGCTCTTGGGAGGGGAGCATTTGTTGGCTCAACTCTGTGAGCCACCATGGGCTACACCACGCTTCGTGGTGCCCTTCATGGGCTGTTTGGGACTTCGTGAAGGGTGCCCAGGCTCAATACTTGGCTTGTGACTTCTCACTTAGCCCCTTGCGTAGTCTACTAGATTTTGAGGTGTTATAGGGACCAACTCACACCATTAATAAGGTCCTAATGGACGTCCACAAAACATTTCAGCCAAAATCATCCTGGAATCCTATATCACAAAAAATTCATGGACTATAGGACAAGAAAATTGGTAAAATCTGGTTTTTCACTCTCTAGGATCGTTTGAACTTTAAAATGTGCTTGTTTGACCCTCGGGGAAAAATCATGCCATGAATAAGGTCCTAACAGACGTCCACAAAATTTTTTGGCCATAATCATGCTGGAATCCTATATCATCAATCCATGGACTATACCACACGAAAATCTGTAAAATCTAGTTTTTCACGCTCTATGCTCATTTGAACTTAAAAATGCACCTGTTTACCCCTCGGGACCAACTCACGTAATTAATAAGGTCCTAACAGACGTCCAGAAAAAATTTGGGCCATAATTATGTCAGAAGCCTGTATCACCAAAAATCCATGGTCTATAGCACACGAAAATTGGTAAAAACACATTTTTGACGCTCCGAGGATAGTTTGAACTTGAAAATGCATCTGTTTGCCCCACGAGATCAACTCACGCAATTAATAAAGTCCTAATGGATGTCCACAAAAAATATCGGCCAAAATTATGTCTAAAACCTGTATCACCAATAATCCATGGACATAGCACATGAAAATTGGTAAAATCATTTTTTTCACTCTTGGCTTGTTTGAACTTGAAAATGGGCCTATTTTCCCCTCAAGACCAACTCACATCATTAATAAGGTCCTAACGGATGTCCACAAAGAATTTCAGCCAAAATCATGCTGGAATCTTGTATCACCAAAAATCCTTGGACTATAGCACACGAAAATTAGAAAAATCTATTTTTTATGCTCTTGGCTCGTTTGAACTAAAAAAGATGCTTGTTTTCCCCTAGGGACTAACTCACGCCATTAATAAGGTCCTAAAGGATGCCCATATAAAATTTTGGCCAAAATCATGCGAAAATCCTGTATCACAAAAAATTCATGGACTATAGCATACGAAAATTGGTAAAATCTAGTTTTTCATGCTCTGGGGCTCGTTTGAATTTAAAAATGTACCCAGTTGCCCCTCGGGACCAACTCACGCCTTTAAGAAGGTTGTAACGGACATCCACAAAAGTTTTTGGCCAAAATAGTGCCGGAATCCTGTATCACCAAAAATCCATGGACTAGCATATGAAAATCAGTAAAATCTAGTTTTTCATGCTCTGGGCTCGTTTGAACTTGAAAAGTGTCTGTTTTCCAGTTGGGACCAACTCATGCCATTAATAAGGTCCTAACGTATGTCAACAAAAAATTTTGGCCAAATCATGCCAGAATCCTGTATCACCAAAAATCCATGGACCATAGCACACAAAAATTGGTAAAATCTAGTTTTTCACGCTTTGGGGCTCGGTTGAACTTGTAAATGTGCTTGTTTTACCCTCAAAACTATATTACCTCGGATTCAAGCAAGGGCGAGGTAGCCATTTTTTAGAACTTCTAGTTGCCATCCACAAAGGCAACCACGGCCTGTGGGTTGGACCACGGACTATAGGTGGGTATGTGGATTGGCCACCAAAAAATGGTCCAGAAGCCATAGGACATGCCCAAAGTCTCTAAACTTAGTGACGATTGTGCAGGACGAACCGTTGGTCTGTCCATGGTACATGAGTCTTGAGTCGTGGGTCATGGTTCGACAGTTAGTGGTGGAGGTAGTTGGGTCTTTCCCTAATCATTTTATATTGATACTACGTCATTTTGCCTATGTCTAGGACCCCTGTATAAATGATTTCAACCCCCAAATTAGTTCATTTAATTCATTCTCCTAAAACTCTAAAAGAAGACAACAACTCTCCCTTTCCAAATATTTCTCTCTCGAAAACTTTAAGAAGAATGGTGAAGCTAGAGCTCAAGGTCAAGTCTCCATTCTCAAATTGCTTATGGGCTTTGATAACAAGGTATTATGGATTTTCATCCATGGAATCCTTTCATCCATAGATCAACCAAGATTCCCTAACGGAAAAGTAGAAATTCGCCCAATTTGAGTTAGGGTTTTCTTCTAAGTTGTAGGTCACTCTGAATATTGATCTAATTGAGTGGATTATGTGTGTTTATGCATGAATTGATAGGAATACATGTTTTTAGGATGAATTCACATGTTCCCATACTTAACCCATGTTTCTAAGTTAAAATTGATGTAAATTGATGTGATGCCATGAAATGAGAATTTAAGGGTTTAGATGTATTCTTATAGGATTGATGAGATACATTAGATTTTCTTTGAAATTGAAGCATATGTGATGATTATGATATTAATTTCTTTGAGAGTGAAGCATATATGATGATTATGAGATGCAGTGCTTTGAGGGTAAAGCTTATGTTATGAATTTTTTTATTATTGATATAATTGTTGTGGAAGGGATAGTTCCCACATGAATTGCTTATGTACGTATGTGAAAGGTTTTCTCACATAGAATGACTCTATGTTACAAGGGTTGCTCACCTAAAATGAATCTAAGCTAAAGATAAGAAATTGATGAGGCTAGAGGCGATTACCCTTGACCTTTGAATGAGACAAATATGATGGGATTACCCATATCCCTTAGAATAAACTAAGAGGTGATTACCCTTATTCCTTGAAGTTGAACAAGAGGCGACTACCCACATCCTTAAGATATGAATTGGACAAGAGGCGAGTACCCATGATCCTTATAGAAAGACGATAGGAGAATACCTATGTCATATGATGTTGGACTAGAGGCAAGTACCCATGATCCATATGTAAAGAAAGACTAGACGCTACTACCCTCCTTCCTTTATAATAAGGCAAGAGAAGATTCCCCATGTCTATTAAATATAAGCTAGACTATGTTATGATAGGTAATGAGCTTGGATTGTTGTTTGAGTTGCCTTCCTTGATGATTAAGGATGATTTGAGGTTACTTCAAGAAGTATTCCTTTTATGATGAAATAATTTATTATGTGCATTGATTATTCTTTTATGATTCATGTTTTCTAACTCTTGTGTTTATGTTGAGGTTTATGCAAGCTATCATATTTAGTACATTCTTGTACTAACGCATACTCTTGCCTACATTTCTTATCCAAATGTAAAGGTCCAGCATGCCCAACTCTTATACCATTGGCTAGGTTCATAGTAGAAGCAAGGCTTGCAGATTGGTAAGTCCTCATAGTATTTGAGGACTTGACCGCCATTTCTCTTATGTTTCATTTCATTTTAGTAGTGAACATTGTTGTATGGGATATGTTCCAAGATTTAATTGTATTAGATAGT
The DNA here is from genome assembly GCA_035578085.1 of Solanum pinnatisectum. Taxonomy (NCBI): domain Eukaryota; kingdom Viridiplantae; phylum Streptophyta; class Magnoliopsida; order Solanales; family Solanaceae; genus Solanum; species Solanum pinnatisectum. Next base: position 16,212,066 of record CM069079.1, read on the forward strand.
TTTCAAGACTAGTGTATTAGACTTCCATTTTGTTTCATAAAGACTTTGATTGTGTTGAAAATGCTTTAAATCTTACTGATTTCCTATTATCTTGATTATGAATGCTAAGTGTCTTATATGAGGCCTCTCGGGGTCTTGTATGCCATGTTACATTTAGGGGGTACCCTTGGATCGTGAAAAACTTGATATTAGAGCACAAGGTTTAGAAAGGTTCTAGGATGTCTAAAAACCACGTCTAGTAGAGCCTTGTTCATAAGCGTGAAGCGCGCTACATTTATGAATGAGAGGCTACAAGATGTTTAGGAAACTTCACTTCTTCATTACTCTAAGTCATGCAATTGAGTTAACTCTATAAGGTTTCTTTCCTAATACTTACCCAATGGTCTACATGATATGACTACTCAAAGGGCTTATGCTAGAAGGAGCGAGGGAGAAGATGTTGGTCAAGGAACACCTCCTTAAGCTCCGATTACCCTTTGGCCGAGCAAGTGAATAATGAAGAGTTTAGGACTACTTTTCAAGTGTTGGCTCAAGTTGTGACAACCCAAGTCAATGGAGAAATTGTGAACCTCATGAACCCAAATGTAAGTACGGCAGTATCTAGAGTGAGGGACTTCACAAGGATGAATCCTCCAAAATTTTACGATTTTAAGGTTGAAGAAGATCCTTAACAGTTCATTGATGAGGTTTATAAGGTGTTGGTTTAAAAGGTGTTGACTATTATCGGAGTGACTCTAGAGTAAAAGGCAGAATTTGCTGGTTATCAACTTAAAAGTGTGGTTCTAATTTTGGTCAACGATTTAAGTCAGCTTTTCTTTATAGGTTATTTCCTCTTGAGATGATGGAGGCAAAAGTTTTGAGATTATTAATCTCTGACAAGGAAACATAAGTGTGAAATAATATTTCTTTGAGGTTGATTCAATTGCCAAAATATGCTCCTTATATAGTTAGTGACTCTAGGGCAAGAATGAGAAAGTTCGTTTTGGGTGTGTCCGATTTGGTAGTGAAAGAGTGTCGTACGGCTATGCTTATCCATGACATGGATATTTCTTGTCTCATGGTTCATGCTCAACAGATTGAAGAAGAGAAACTTAAGGAAAGATCTAGGAAGAACAAGAGGTATTGGACCGGTGTTGGTAATTTCTCTCATGCTAGGTCCGATCGACATGGTCATCCTAAGTATCAATAAAGGTTTCCAGGGCAAGGTTGCTCTAATGCTCCTAGGTTAAACAAAGAAAGGGTGTCTAACCCTAAACCTCAAGGAGGTGGTAATGGGTCTTCTTTGCCTAATTATGCGAAGTGTGGAAGAAAGCACAAAGGTAAATGTCTAGCGGGTTCTAATGCTTGTTTTGGTTTTGGTAGGACGAATCACAAGATAAGAGATTGGCCTTCAGTTGCTAAAAATAAGGGAGATAGTCGTCATGGGGCTTAACCCTATCCTTCATCCGGTCCAAGTTGTTTGGGTTCAAATGCTCCTAAGCAAAATAGGTTCTATGTACTTTAGACTCATGGTGAACAAGAGGGTTCTCTTGATGTGGTTACCGGTATGTTGAAAGTATTTCAACTTAATGTTTATGCTTTACTAGATCGTGGTGCTACCTCATCTTTTGTGACGTCATATGTGGCAATGAGATTCGATGTGCTTCCCAATGTGTTGTTAGATCCTCTTTTTGTCTCTACTCCTATTAGTAATTTTGTGGTGGCTAAGAGGGTTTATAGAAAGTGTTTCGTTTCCTTGTCCTAGAGAGTTACTCTTGTTGATTTGGTAGAGCTTGATATGCTAGATTTTGATGTTATCCTTGGTATGGATTGGTTGCACTCATGTTATGCTTCTATATATTGTAGAACCCGTGTAGTCAGATTTCAGTTCCCAAATGAGCATATCCTAGAGTGGAAGGGGGTAAATTATATGCTCAAGAGTTAGTTTATTTCTTATCTTAAGGCCAGGAGGATGATTTATAAGGGTTGCATGTACCATTTAGTTAGGGTTATGAATATGAATTCTAAAACCCCTTCTCTTGAGTCGGTCCTCATTGTTAGCGAGTTTCCAGACGTGTTCCTAGATGATCTACTTGGTATTCCTCCAGAAAGGGAAATAGACTTCGATATTGACCTTCTTCCAGATATGCAACCTATTTCTATTCCTCCTGATAGAAGGGCTCTGGTAGAACTTAAGGAATTAAAGGAACAATTGAATGATTTGTTGGATAAGGGTTTCATCTGATCGAGTATCATTCCATGGGGTGCTCTAGTTTTATTTGTTAAAAAGAAAGATGGCTCACCCCAAATATGTATTGACTACCGACAATTGAATAAGGTGACCATTACAACTAAGTATCCTCTTTTAAGGATAGATGATTTGTTTGACCAACTCCAAGGAGGGAGCTACATTTCCAAGAGTGACCTTAGGTCAGGTTATCACCAATTGAGAGTGAAAGAAGATCTGAAAATGGCTTTTAGAACCCGGTATTGTCATTATGAGTTTTTGGTGATGTCGTTTGGTTTGACTAATGCTCCGACGACTTTTATGGATTTGATGAATATGGTGTTTAGACATTACCTTGATATGTTTGTAGTTGTGTTCATTGATGATATACTGATTTATTCGAGAAGTGAGGATGATCACACCAATCATTAGAGGATTGTGTTGCAAATTCTCAAGGACCAACAACTCTTTGCAAAGTGTAGCAAGTGTGAGTTTTGGCTAAGGTCCGTATCTTTTCTTGGCCATATTGTTTCATGAAAGGGTATCGAGGTAGATGCTAAGAAGACGTATGTGGTCAAGAGTTGGCCTAGACCTTTATCCCTTTTTGACATTAGAAGTTTCTTGGTTTTGCCAGGTTACTATAGAAATTTTGTTGAGGGGTTTTCTTCCAATACCTCTCCATTAAGAGCTTTGAATTAAAAGAAGGCCAAGTTCATATGGTAAAATTATGAGAGAAGAGTTTCCAAGAATTGAAAGATAGACTTACTTTCACTCTGGTGTTGACTTTAAGGGAAGGGACGAACAATTTTGTTGTTTATTGTGATGCCTCAAAAACTGGGTTAGGATGTGTGCTTATGCAAAATGGGAAGGTTATTACCTATGCTTCAAGACAACTTAAGGATCATTAGAAGAATTACCCTAACCAGGATCTTGAATTAGCGGTGGTGGTTTTTTCCTTAAAGATTTGGAGACATTATTTGTATGGAGTGCATGTAGATATGTTTACCGACCCCAAGAGTTTGCAATATGTGTTTAATCAAAAAGATCTTAATCTCCACTAAAGAAGATGGCTAGAATTACTTAAGTATTATGATGTGAATATCCTCTATCACCCTGGTAAGGAGAATGTGGTGGCAGATGCTCTTAGCTGATTATCAATGGGTAGTGTGGCCCATGTAGAAAAAAAATAAGAAAGAATTAGTATGAGATGTACATAGATTGGCCCGATTGGGTGTTCACTTAGTAGACTCTACCAAGGGTGGTTTTATGGTTCGTAATGGTTCAGAATCGTCTTTTTTGATGGATGTGAAAGCAAAACAATGTCTTGATCCAACCTTGGTGGAATTGAAGGAAACAATACTTAGAATGTCCGTTGAGGCTTTATCCGAAGGAGGAGATGGTGTACTTAGATATCAAGTTTGTTTGTGCGCTCCTAATGCTGATGACTTGAGGGAAAAGATCTTGTCAGAAGCCCATAGTTCTCGGTATTCCATTCACCTGGGAGCTACCAAGATATACTGTGATTTGTGGAAGATCTATTGGTGAAACGGGATGAAGTAGGATATTGTGGGATTTGTGGCTAAGTGTCCAATTTCCAACAAGTGACAGTTGAGCATCGTAAACTGGGAAATTTATTCCATGACATTATTATTCCTACTTGGAAGTGGAAATATTTGAATATGCACTTCATAGTCGGGTTTCCTCGGGCTTGACGACTATGTGATTCAATTTGGGTTATAGTAGACAGAATGAAGAAATAAGCCCATTTCATTTCCGTCAAAGTTTCTTACTCGGTGGAAGATTATGCTAAGTTGTATTTGAGGGAAATGGTAAGGTTGCATGGTGTACCCTTGTCCAGTATCTCTGATAGAGGTACTCAGTTTGCTTCTCGGTTTTGGAAGTCTTTCCAAAGGTGTCTTGGCACTAAAGTTAAGTTTAGCACAACTTTTAATCCACTAACCAATAGGCAAGCGGAGCAAACTATCGAAGCTTTGGAAGATATGTTGACAGCGTGTTTCATCAATTTCAAGGGAAATTGGGATGGTCACTTTCCATTGATTGAGTTTGCTCATAATAATAGCTAGCACACTAGCATTAATATGGCTCCCTTTGAGGCTCTTTATGATAGGAGGTGTAGATCTCCTATAGGTTGGTTCGAGGTGGGTGAAGTGTCCTTTATAGGACCCGAGTTAGTTTAGGAGGCTATGGAGAAAGTACGACTTATTAGAGGAAGGTTGAGAATAGCCCAAAGTCGACAAAAGTCCTATGTCAATGTTAGAAGAAGAAATCCTGAGTTTGATGTTCATGATTTGGTTTACTTAAAAATTTCAATCATGAAGGGTGTGATGAGATTTGGGAAGAGAGGAAAGCTTAGTCCCCGTTATTTAGGCCCATATTAAATTTTGAGACTTGTTGGTAAGGTTGCTTATGAGCTTGAGTTTCCTAATGATTTGGCATCACTGCATCGGGTTTTCTATGTCTTTATGTTGAAAAAGTTTGTTGGAGATTTAACATCTATAGTTCCATTAGAAGGTTTGGGAGTTGATGAGAATGTTTCTTAAGAAGAAGTTCTGTTCGAGATTTTAGACTGGCAAGTCAAAGAGTTGAGCAATACAGAAGTTGTTTCCGTGAAAGTATCATGGAGGAATAATTTAGTTGAGGGTGCTATTTGTGAGGCCGAGGCCAATATGATGGCCCGATATCCTCATCTTTTTCCTTGTACTCCTACTCTTGCTTAAGGTAATGATTTCCTCATGAGTTACTTACTCCTTTTTTGGTGTCATGTATTTTAGCTATTTTCCTGATTTTCTTATTTTGTGCATGTTCATGAAAAACTTGTGTTTTGAAAGAAAATGGGTTCATATGATTGATTTTCCTCATGTTGTTGCACATTGAAGTATGAGTTGCCTATAGACTTTATGAGATGAATTGTTGAATATGCTTAGATTTGGAGTTGATATTTCCTCCTTGAAAATATGCTTTTGAGTATGAATTGCATAATGGCTCGATGAGATTGTGTTGACCATGTTTTTAGCTTGGAGATGGTAGTTCCTCCTTGGAAATGAGTAATCTTGAATTTTCATGTATATTGGGCTACTAGATCTATTTCCTACCTTCCATATGGTGCATTGAATAGGTTTAGTTTGGAGTCGATGTTTCCTTCTTGGTTGTATGCATTTAGATGAAATTTCTTGCATGATGGGTTGCTAGTTTAAGTCCATTTCGTTTAGTGATGTTTTGACTCTCATTCAAGGACGAATGATCCCCAGGGGGAGATAATGTCACACCTTAGATTTGAGCAAGGGAGAGGTAGCCATTTTTCAGAACTTCCAGATGCCATCCACGAAGGCCAACCACGATCCATGCGTTGGGCCACAGACTTTAGGTGGCTCAGTGGATTGGCCACCCAAAAGTTGTCCAGGATAGGAACCACGACTGGACCTACGGACCATCGGCGGGTCCACAATCCATGGTCCAGGAGCCGTAGTACAGGCCAAAAGTCTCTAAACTTAGTGACGGATGTGCAAGACGAACCGTTGGTCTGTCCACGGTCCGTCGGTCTGAAATTGTGGTTAGGGTTCGACAGTTTGTGGTGGGGGTAGGTTGATATCTTCCTAATTATTTTATATTGATACTATTTCATTTTCCATATGCTAGGACTCATATATAAATGATTTCAACCCCCAAATTAGTTCATCTAATTCATTCTCCTAAAACTCTAAAAGAAGACCAAAGTTGTTCCTCTCTAAATATTTCTCTCTCTATAACTTGAAGAAGAAGGGTAAAGCTAGGGCTCAAGGTCAAGTATCCATTCTCAAATTGCTTATGGGATTTGATAACAAGGTATGATGGCTTTTCATCAATGGAATCCATTCATCCATGGAGCCCCTAAGATTCCCCAATTGAAAAGTAGAAATTCCCCCAATTTGAGTTAGGGTTTTCTTGTAAGTTGTGGGTCTTTGTGATTATTGATCCAATTGAGTGGATTATGATTGTTTATGAATGAATTGATAGGAATACATATTTTTAGGATGATTTACATGTACCCATGCTTAACCCATGTTTCTAAGTTGAAATGATGTAAATAGATTTGATGCCATGAAAGGAGAATTTATGGGTTTAGATGTATTCTTATAGGATTGATGAGATACATTAGATTTGCTTTGAGATTGAAGCATATGTGATGATTATAATATAAATTGCTTTGAGAGTGAAGTATATATGATGATTGTGAGATGTAATGCCTTGAGGTTAAAGCTTATGTTATGTATTGTTGATTATTGATGTAATTGGTGTGGAAGGGATAGTTCCCACATGAATTGCTTACGTACGTATGTGAAAGGTTTTCTCACATTGAATGATTCTAGGTTGAAAGGGTTGCTCACCTAAAATGAATCTAAGTTAAAGACTAAGAAATTTGTGAGGCTAGAGGCGATTACCCTTGACCTCCAAATGATATGGATATGGGGTTATTACCCATATCCCTTAGAATAGAATAAAAAGGTGATTACCCTTATTCCTTGAAGCTGAAAAATAGGCGACTACCCACGTTCTTAAGATATGAATTGGACAAGAGGCGAGTACCCATTATCCTTATATAAAGATAAAGGGTGAATACCCATGTCACATCATGTTTGACTAGAGGTGAGTACCCATGATCCACATGTAAAGAAGAACTAATGGCAACTACCCATGTTCCTTTATAATAAGACAAGAGGCGATTCGCCATGTATATAAAAGATAAGCTAGACTATGTTATGTTAAGTTTATTCAAATAAAGATTTCTCTGGTACCTTATGTCAATAAAATTAAAAGAAAAAAATAAGGGCGAAAGAAAGATACCAAAGCAATGTTGTATCAGGTTGCCTGTCTTTTAATAGTTGGATCTCCAAGTTTTTGGAATGCTCCACATTCAACTTGATGAGCTTGGATTGTTTCTTGAGTTGCCTTCCATGAGGTGTAAGGATGATTTGAGGTTACTTCAAGAAGTATTCCTTTTATGATAAGAGGATTTATAATGTGCATTGATTATGCTTTTATGACTCATGTTGTCTAACTCTTATGTTTATGTTGATATTTATGCAAACTATCATATTTAATACATTTTCATAGTAAAACATACTCTTGCCTACATTTCTTATCCAAAGTTAGGGTCCGTCGTTCCCGACTCTCATCCCCATGTCTAGGATCATAGTAGAGGCGAGGCTTGAAGATTGGTGAGTCCTCATAGCATTCGAGGATTTGACCGCCATTTCTCTTATGTTTCTTTTGATTTTAGTATTGAGCATTGTTGTATGGGTGGTGTCCCAAGATTCCATTGTATTAGATGGTATACGAGAGAACTGTATAAAACTTCTGCTCCGTTTTATTAAGAATTTGATTGTGTTGAAAATGTTTTAATTCTTACCAATTTCCTATTATCTTGACTATGAATGCTAAGTGACTTATATAAGGCCTTTCGGCATCTTGTATACCATGTTACATCTAGGGGGTACCCCTAGATCGTGACAGGGACCAACTCACGCCATTAATAAGGTCCTAATAGACGTCCACCAAAAATTTCAGCAAAATTATGCCAGAATCCTTTATCATCAAAAATCCATGGACAATAACACATGAAAATCAGTAAAGTTTGTTTTTCCATGCTCTAAGGCTCGTTTGCACTTGAAAATGAGCATGTTTTCCCCTCATGCCATAAATAAGGTCCTAATGGATGTAATCTAGTTTTTCATGCTATAGGGCTCATTTGAACATTAAAATGTGCCTGATTGCCCTCAGAACCAATCACACCTCTAATAAGGTCCTAACGGACGTCCATAAAATATTTCCGCCAAAATATGCTGAAATCCTGTATCATGAAAAATTCATGGACTATAGCACATGAAAATCGGTAAATTTTGATTTTTCAAGTCTGAGGCTCGTTTAAGCTTGAAAATGTGCTCGTTTTCCCCTCGGGACAAATTCACGCCATTAATAAGGTCCTAACGGACGTTCACAAAAAATTTCAGCAAAAATCATGTCGGGATACAGTATCACTAAAAAACCATAGACTAAAGCACACGAAAATTGATAAAATCTAGTTTAACACGCTCTGGGGCATGTTTGAACTTTAAAATTCACCCGTTTGCCCATCAGGACCAACTCATGCCATTAATAAGGTCCTAACGAATGTCCACAAAAAACTTCATCCAAAATCATTTCGAAATCATGTATCAGAAAAAATCCATGGACTATAGCAGCACACAAAAATTAGTAAAATCTAGTTTTTCATGCTCTGGGCTTGTTTGAACTTGAGAATGTAACCATTTTCCCCTTGGGACCATCTCATGCCATTAATAAGGTCCTAACAGATGTCCACAAAAAATTTTGATCAAAATAATGTCGGGATCCTGTATCACCAAAAATCCATTGACTATAGCACATCAAAACTGATAAAATCTAGTTTTTCACGATCTCCGGCTCATTGAACTTGAAAATGACCTTGTTTGCCCCTCGGGACCAACTCACGCCATTAATAACGTTCTAATGATTGTCCACAAAAAACGTCGACTTAAATCTTGCTGGAATCCTATATCACAAAAAATCCATAGACTATATAACATGAAAATTGGTAAAATGTAGTTTTTTGACCTCTGGGCTCATTTGACTGGAAAATATGTCCATTTGCCCCTGGGGACCAAGTCACGCATCTATTTCTATGGTGGATGATCATAGAAGCCAAACTGTAGTTAATTATGTGCTTGTATATATTTAGGCAAATGATGGTTTATGAAATGATCCAACCTATATCTTTTATTGGGCTTTCCAATTCTCAACCAACTTTTAATGACATATCCCAATAACAATTTATTTTATTAATGTAATAAGCCAAATTTTCTACAAACTCTAAAATAAGCGCCACCTAATTTTTTTAAAGTTATAAAATGCTTATAATAACAATCTAGTGCAATTTGACAAATGATATTTGAGAAGATGGGGTATATATAGATCTTACCATACATTTATAGGATATAAATCAGGATGTTTCTGATAGATCTTCAACTCAATAAACACATTATTCAAAATAGATCAAAAACTAGGAATAGAAGTTATCAAACACATATGAATTAATTAAGAAGGCTACAACCAGTTCTACCAAGAGTGTAATATCCACTAAATAATCAAGCATACCATTGAACCAGGAGAAAATGAAATCACAGGAAAAAATATTAATGACACAGAATCCATCTATGATTTTCTACCTTGAGCTGGAATACTCATATAGCTTCCCTTTGTGAGAGAAGACTATCACAAATACATCTACATCACACAATAAAGCCACTTCATTTCTTTCTTTATCAGGTCGACCCTTCTCTTTAAAAAGATAACTTGCCTGTTAGATGATTTCTCAATTTTCTTTAACACAACTTCCCCTCTCCCCATTTTTCTTTATATTCCTTTCCTCTTACTATCTTAAAAAAAGGGTGATTGGTGATGAAGGAAGTAGAAAAGAGTTGGGTGTTTGCATAGGATTGTTGAATGCTTGAAAGATGGAAAGTCTTACTACATTGGGAAGGGAACTTGGAAAGGAAATAATGTTCTTTCAATTTTGTTACAAGATACTACTAGTATGGAGCTTTCTATTGAAAGACAAGTTTGAATTTAGCATTTAGGTGATATAATTAAAACATACTTGCATGTGGTGTTTATGCCAGATCGGACTATCTTACTATGGTTAAGTTAACAAGTCAAGTTTAGCACGAGTAGATTAACTATGGTTTAGAAAAAGAATATATATGTTAAGCATGTGAGGCCATATCTTTATTGGATTGATGTAACAAGTACAAATTTACCTAGGTTGGACATATGTTTTCCAATTTGCTACATTTGCTTTCACGTTTCTAAATTGGCTTAAGATATGTTTAATACGATGAAAAATATTTTCTGAAAATTAAGTTATTTTCTAGAATTTGATTGCCAAAAAAACTATATAGTGTCTTTCATGATACTTTAGATCAAGTTGAGTGACTTCCTTATTATGAAAAATTGCCTAGCAATTATCCTAAAATATAGTGAAACCCTAGTTGTTGTTTAATCTTAAAGTGTTTAGTCGTAGAAAACAAGTTTGTGAGAGTTACGTGTTTTTTCCTTAGAGAAATGGATCTATAACCCTGACTCGTGTCAGCGGTCATGGAAAATCCTTATAGTAGATGAACTACTGTTGTCCATAAACTAGATATTCTTCAAAAGATTCAAAACATATTTTGCGTAAACCTTAGATATTATATTATTGATGAAGAAACATTTTTTTAAACACTCATAATGGCATATTTATATGATATAGATAGATATTAGGAGGAGGATGAGCTAATGGAAAAACTAAATAGTTAACATCACTTATCATAAACTCGACGCAATAATTATTTCCAATCAATTTCAATTTTCTCTCTCACCATTTTCCCTTCATTTCTTCTCGTACCTCATAGTTTATTTTATCTATATGGGGTGAATGGTAAGAGATAAAGAAGTTACTTCTTATTTTGATTCTTGTTGGGGATAGTTTGCAAAGTGCTACCACATTTGAAAAGGGACGTATAGGGGAAAATGATTTTTCCCATGTTTGTCATGGAATATATAATATTAGTATTGGAATGTTCCTGCACAAAGGCATGTTGGGATTAACATTACGGTTGGTCATCTATGGTTCAAATTGCTAGTTAACATATATGGAGTGTTAGTTACTGTTACGATCCATTACTACCCTTTAAATGTGACATAACACCAAAAATCCTAAGAGACAAGTTAACGACATGACGTAGCATAAAACTAAGAAAACACACCTAACCGAAAACATGAAAAAAGAATAAGTCTCGTAAGTCTAACATAGAGAAATATAGAAAATAATGTACAAAGACACATAATCAAACTACAAATATCTGACATAACTTCTAATCATAGTGAGTTGCTAGGACAAGCTCTAGCTCACTCGAACTTCTTAAACTAAAAAGTAAAGTCTGAAATGAACATAAAGAACTCATAAGTGGCACATCCTAGAACTATGTACACTTACCAAGATAGTGCCAAGTTGATAGAATCTTGTACTAAACATGATGTGGATGAGATGCGTCAATCCCTATATTATAAAATAATATAGGCGGTCAGTTCTCGGAATGTACTTTATGCGGAGAAGATGCATAAAAAATACATAATAACATGATAATTCTGAAAATATTAAAATGCAATGACCAATTATTCATAACATGAAAGTTGATAATTTGATTGTGATAACATAGTATAAGGTCAATGCAATATTCTTAGAAGTCATATTCATAATTGTAATAATAATCATTTGTGAGAGATAAAATTCACCGACATTGTAACACCTTGGACTCGATAGAGGAAAGCCTATAAAAAATTCAAAACCTACATATGCCATTCACGAGGAACACAGACGGTCCATAGGTGGAGCCACAGACCATATGTGGGTCCACGGTTCATGGTCCTAGGGGCCGTAGGTCTAGGAAAATTTTTCTAAACATAGTGACGGACGTGCAGGATGGACCGTAGGTCCATCCATGGTCCGTCAGTCGTGACTGCAGTAAAATTTAGGGACTTATGGGTCTTTTCCGATTTTAATTAAATTGAAGTGGTGTCATTTTACCCAAACCTAGGACACTTATATATGTTTTTTCAACCCCCAAATGAAGTCGTTCAAGTCATTCTCCCAAAACCCCAAAAGAAAACTCAAACTCCTCTGTCAAATATTCTCTCTCTAGAAGGTGGAAGAAGAAGGAAGAATTAAAGCTAGGGCCAATTCAAGTCTCAAATCTTCACACTTTTATGGACTTTGTCATTAAGGTATGATGAATTTTCATCCATGGGATCCTTCCTCCCATGGAGTCTCCTAGACTTTCCCAATTAAGAAGAAGAATTCCCCAATTCTCGTTAAGGTTTCTTCCAATGTTGTGTGTTAAGATGAATGTTGATCTAATTTAGTGTATAATGATTGTTTATGATTTAATTGACAGAATTACATGATTTTAGGATGAAATTACATGTACCTATGCCTATTCCATGATTCTAACCTAGAATTGATATAATTGGGTTGATGTCATAAGGGGAAACTTTATGCGATAGATATAGTGTAATAGAATAGATTATTTATGATTCTAATTGCTTGAGATTGAAGCATAAATTATGATAATGAGATGTTGGGATATCAAAGTAAAGCCTAGACTATAAATTGTTGATTGTATGATATAGTGTGGAAGGGATACTTCTCACAATGAATTGCTAAGCATGATTGTATGAATGTGGAAGGTTTACTCACAAAAATGATTCTACGTTGAAAGGATTGCTCACCTAAAATGAGTGAGGCTAGAGGAGACTACCCTTGACCTCTATATATGAAGGATATGTGGTGATTCCCCATACCCTTAAAATTGAACAAGAGGTGATTCCTCATGTTCCTAGTATGATGAATGGACATGGACGCAAGTACCCATGCTACTTATGAAATGATGTGGAGGCGAGCACCCACATCATATGATGTTACTGTGGAGGCGAGTACCCATAGTCCGAAAGTAAGTAAGGCAAGATGCGAATACCCATTAGCCTTTATAATTTAGGCAAAGAGGCGAATCCCCATGTCTTTAAAAGAAAGTATGAACAATGTGACTATGTTATGAAGATGATTAGCTTGGAGTGTTGGTTTATTCCTCCTATGATGTAAGCATGACTAGAGGTGAATTACCCAAGTCTTGACTAAGTTTAAGTAGAGGTTGCTTGAGAAGTATTCCTCCTTTAGTATGATGATGGTTTATATGCATTGATTATGCTTGTGGTTATATTGACTAACCCTTATGTTTATGTTGTTTGTGCTAGCCATCATATTTAGTACATGCTGTACTAACACATACTCTTTCCAACATTTCTTGTAAAAATGTAGGGTCTGGCGACATTGATTCTCACACTTGTGGCTAGGTTCATAGTTGATCAAGGAAGTGAAGATTTGGTGAGTCCTTATAGAATTCGAGGATTGGACCACCCCTTTTCTTTTATGTCTTTCTTTTCATGTTGGACTATTGTTTGGGTTGTGTCCCAAGATTTATTGTTATGTTAGATTGTTTGAGACAATGATATTAGACTTCCGCTCGGTTTATAAAAACTTTGATTGTTCTGAAATGTTTTAAATTTTCGCACCATTTATTTTGTTACGACCCAAGGGTACCCTCTAGACGTAAAAAGGCACATAGGACTCCTAAAGGGCACCATGTAAGCCACTTAGCATATCATAACATAAGTAAAGAACAATGAAGAGTAAAAACACATTTTTATCAAGTCTTAATAAATTTTTCATAAAAGTAAAGCAGAAGTCTAGGCATTGTCTCATTTAGCCCTCTAATACAATCAAAGTCTCGAAATACAGTCATAGCCCTTACAATAGAAATCTGAAAGTCTAACACAATAATGAAAGAAATGGAACAACATGATATCACTCATCCTCGGATCCATGAAGACTCACCACTAGCTAGGAGAATAGTCGATCCAAGCTTTTGCACAAGAATGGGACACACCTCAAAAACAGGGCCCAACACTTATAGAAAGGTGTAGAAAATATGGGTTAGTACAAAAATTACACTAAGTATGATAGCCATGCAAGAAATCATTGAAACATGCTAAAAAGGACATTTTGGTTGAAAACCATGCAATTTACCAAGTTTGAGCTCATCATGCAAACATTGAAAATCATAATTCATTAACCATGTTATAATGCATAACTCGTCATCTCATAGTAGCAAAATATCATAAGCACCCTTAAAGCACACTTGTGCAATGCATAAGTAAGGTCCCATACCCCTACTCATACTAAGTAAAGCTTCTTGGATAGCTATGGTCTATAAATCATCTTCTTGTTCATATTAACATACTTAGGGATTAAGCCTTAACCAACATAGACCGTGTGAGCTAACATGGAATCCGGTGTCTACCCCACACCAAAAAGGGGTTGTCCTACTTGCCTAAGGTAGAACCAAACTCTTAGCTTAAGTGGATCCACTAGCTAAAGACCTATGTGGGCACATAGTTTATGGGAGAAGGAGATTGCTTCTATAAACCCAGACTTAACTAAAGTGGAAGGTTTCAATCTCATGAGATACCTACTTTGGGAACCCGAACTTAACTAGTGTATAAGGAACCCATTTGGGAAGACAGACTTAACTATTGTATAAGATTCCATCTCATATTCATATCCTGTCAATGTCAAGCATTAATTCCCATTGGGTTTATATTAAGTCTTGACTTAAATTGGTAATTATGGTAGAATGCCTTGACACTCGAACCAACATCACTCATGCTAAAGCTCATATATTCATTAGGTGAGACTAGTCAATCAACCTTAGAATCATCATATGTGACAAACCTTACACATCATATAATACTCATACATAAATGTGTTCATGAGGAAATCAACCTAACACAACATCAACTAGATCATAATCATATTCACTTTACTCTTAAAGTGTTCTCATGGCCCTTACATAGCCCTCATAATCATACATAATTCACATATCTTGCCTTTCAAGGCCACAAGCCATCAACAAATCAAAAATTACTAAAATAGACACGAAGGATAACATGATTCAAGTAACCCCACTATAAAAGGCATAATCTCATATCAATCCTTCTAGAATCAACAATTCACATCATAAGATCCAAATTTGGGAAATTAAGGATTTCATGGGTTCTTGGGGGAATTTCATCATAAATCAACAATAAATCATCAATTCAATCATAATTCATCATAAATCAACCATTGAAATCATTTTTAGAAAGAACCCACAAGATTGATGATAAACCCTAACTTTGGGGAATCTACTAGTTTTGAAATTAAATTTGGGACTCCTTGAATGAAATTATCCAAGGATGAAAGTTTACCATACCTTGATGACAAATCTTCAAAGAATTTGAGTGAAATCTCCTTGAATCATCAATCCCTCTAATACAATTGAAGTCTCAAAATAGGGTCACATCCCTTACAATAGAAATTCAAAAGTCTAATACAACAATGAAAGAAATGGAACAACATGATATCACTCGTCCTCGGATCAATGAGTGACTCATCACTAGCTAGGAAAATATTCGATCCAACCTTTTGAACAAGAATGGGACACACCTCAACAACTGGGCCCTACACATATAGAAAAAGGTAGAAAATATGGGTCAGTACAAAAATTGCACGAAGTATGATAGCCATGCAAAAATCCTTGAAATATGCTAAAATGGACATTTTGGTTGAAAACCATGCAATTTAACAAGTTTGAACTCATCATGCATACATTGAAAATCATAAGTCATTAACCATGTTATAATGCATAACTCATCATCTCATAGTAGCAACATATCATAAGTACCGTTAAAGTCCACGTGTGCAATGCATGAGTAAGGTCCCATACCCCTACTCATACTAAGTAAAGCTTGTTGGATAGCTATGGTATATAAATCATCTTGTTGTTCATATTAACATACTTAGGGATTAAGCCTTAACTGACATAGACCATATGAGCTAACATGGAATCTGGTGTCTACCCCACACCAAAAAGGAGTTGTCCTTGACTAAGGTAGAAGGAAACTCTTAGCTTAAGTGGATCCACTATCTAAAGACCTATGTGGGTACATAGTTTATGTGATATGGAGATTGCTTCTTGAAACCTGGACTCAACTAAAGTAGAATGTTTCAAGCTCATGAGATAACTACTTTGGGAGCCCACACTCAACTAGTGTATAAGGAACACATTTGGGAAGACAGACTTAACCATCTTATAAACTTCCAGCTCATATTCATATCCTCTCGGCGCTAAGCATTAATTCCCATTGAGTCCATATTTAGTCTTGACTTAAATTGATAATTATGGTAGAATGTCTTGACACTCGAACCAACAACACTTATGCTAAAGCTTATAGATTCATTAGGTGAGACTAGTCTACCAACCTTAGAATTATCATATGTGAGAAATCTTTCACATCCTATTATACTCATACATAAATGTGTTCGTGAGGAAATCAACCCAACACAACATCAACTAGATCATAATCATATTCACTTTACTCTCAAAGTGTTCTCATGGCCCTTACATAGCCCTTATAATCATACATAATGCACATATCTTGCCTTTCAAGGCCACAAGCCATCCAAACATCCATAATTACTAAAATAGATATGAGTGATATCATGATTCAAGTAACCCAACTTTAAAAGGCATAATCTCATATCAATTCTTCTAGAATCAACAATTCACATAATAAGATCCAAATTTGGGAAATTAGGGATTTCATGGGTTCTTGGGGGAATTTCATCATAAATGAACAATAAATCATCAATTCAATCATAATTCGTCATAAATCAACCATTAAAATTGTTTTTAGAAAGAATCCACAAGATTGAAGAGAAACCCTAACTTTGGGGAATCTAGTAGTTCTGAAATTGAATTTGGAGGGAACCCTTCAATAGAAATTATCCAAGGATGAAAGACTACAACGCCTTGATGATAAATTTTCAAAGAGTTTGAGTGAAATCTCTTTGAATCATCAAGCCCTAGCTTCAAGTCTATCATTCTTCTTCATTTTTGAGTTTTAGAGAGAGAAATATTGTGAGGAAGATGAAATTTTTTATTTGACTTGGGTATTTGTGAAAATTACTTAGTTTTAGGTGTATTTTGATTTAAAATTCCATATATAGTTGTATAAAAACAATGCAAAACGACCTCACTTTAATTGGACTTAAAAAGGAAATGACTTAATTAACCCTCATTAAGTGACCACGCATAGGTGGCATGAGTAGCCCCACAAGCTGTGGTCCCACTCATGGTCTTTGAGGCAGTAGCTAGGAACTCGGTTCCTTAAGCTTCACACGTATAAGGCATCTTCACGAGGGGCTCCATGAGCCGTGGTCAAGACCACTGGCCGCGGTCCCTCTCGTGAACCTTGAGGTAGTGGATTGACCACTTGGTTGCCACCCTCACATGCCTAACTCTTCTCGACAAGCCTTCCCAGGAGCCATGGTCTTCACCACCATCGTGAAGTGGCTCGTGAAGGAGAGCCTATTTTGGGGAGCACACTACCTAGGCTACCACGAGCCACACCACTATCCATGGTCCCTACCACGTGTCTTGGGGGTGGTCGTGGTCACTAGAGCAGTGTCTAGCGGAGAGTGGACTGTTTTGGTCCCCTCCCTTGGCCCTTGCCCTTTACTCATGATGTTAACCCTCATGTTTAGGCTCTAGTTTAACATACTAGATTACGGAGGGTTACATTATCTCCCCCTTGGGAATATTCATCCACAAATGATGATTTAGACTCCTTACGGAAGTAAAGACTCAAGACTAGCAGCCCATCATGCATGCAACATAAAATAATGCACAATTCTAAGGAGCACACATCAACTCCATCTCAAAACATATTCAATGCAATTTCAAGGGAGTAGGAACTACATCTAACAACATGTTACGACCCAGGGGTACCCCCTAGAAGTAACATGGCGTACTTGACCTCACAGGGGTCTCATACAAGCCTTTAGCATATCATAAACATAGATAATAGAAAATTTTGGGAAAATTTAAAACTTTTACAATCCAAGTAGAAACCTAGCTTCAAAGTAGAACTCAAGTCTCCAAACCCTACATTTGGTTAGAATGTAGACAATGTATGCATTAGTACAAAATGTACTAAATATGTTAGCTAGCATCTCATAAGAGAATAAGACAAGGGTTAGTCAATGTAAGACGAAATACTTCATGAAACATAAGCCATAAGATAAGAGACAATTTCATAATCGTAATAAGCAAAGTCTCCAAGATAAGGATCATATAAGCATAATTTGACTCTTAATTATCTATACCATAATATAACCATTTTCAAGTAACCTCAAAAGCATACATGTACAAAGCATGAATAGCATCCCATAATACCACCCAAGACAAGTATCCCCTTTTGGTCATCATAATCATAGTCTATATACATGGTCAACTCTTTAAGGTTCTTCACCATAAGGGCACCATACTTCTAAGTAACCTTAAAGCACACTTGTGAAATGTATGAAAGGTATCTCATACTACCCTTCACACTAAGCTTAACCTTAAAGTCATCCTAGTCATACTCACCCTCCTTTGGCCTCATTAATAGCTTAACTTTCATAACTAAGGGAATCCCTCACTTTTAGTCAACTATAGCAAGGAAGGAAACTATGGCACAATCCTATCTCAAATCTCTTCTTTAATAACCCTAAGTCATACTTGTGCAATGCATCATGCTAAGTACCACTTTTAGGTCCTACTACTAATACTTCTTGGTTTGGAACCTAGTTCCTCTCTTTAGCTTTAGAACACTATGAGGTACTCTCTTAGGCACATCTTAGTTCATCTCTATTCAAACCTTGAAACACTATGAGGTACTCTCTTAAGCACATCTTAGTTCATTATTAGGTTGAACCCTATGAGATACTTCCTTTAGTATGTCTAAGTTCACTATTAGCATGGATACTATGAGATACTTACTTTAGCATGTCTAAATCCATTTATTCTTTGAACACTATGAGATGCTCCCTTAAGTATGTCTATGTTCCTTCTCTGCATGGACCCTATGAGATACTACCTTAAGCATGTCTAAGTCCATTAACATTCTTGAACACTATGAGTTACTTCTTTAAGCATGTCTTAGTTCTTTTATGATTTTGAACACTATGAGATGCTTCTCAAGAATGTCTTAGTTCACTTATGCTTTTGAACACTATGAGATGCTTCCCAAGCATGTCTTAGTTCATTGGATATGGAGATTTCTACTAGAAACCTTAATTCAACTACGTGAAGGCTCCCATCTCATGAGACCTAACTTTGGGAAAACCCACACTCTACTATGTAAGACTTCCCCTTTTAACTTGGATAGTCCTCACTTCAACTAGGTGTGGTTCTCCTTTCTACTTGGAGCCTGGACCCTTTCTTGTGTGACACTCCACCTCTTTGTTAATATCCACTTGGAGCCAAGAATACACCCTAAGATTTATTTGTTAAACCTTGATTAACACTGATGTTTCATGTAAGGATGTCCTTGACAATAAATCCATGTTCAAGTGATTTTATCACTTTCATCTTTCAAGCATTTATAAGATAGGTTTGGTAGGTAAAGACTTCCACCATAACTCTATCTATCAAGCTTCGAATATCTTTTAGATTTTACTCTCAAAGCCTTAGTATCAATAGGTAATCACCTTAGCTTCACTCTAAAGCCCTACTATTATGATCGCAAGCCTTACTCTCAAAGTTTAATTCTTAATCTCTTCTTTATACCTAGGTTTTCAAGGTATTTTTATCACATCTTTCGTTACTAGGTGATTCTAGTCACAATTGATCATAAAGGTTCAAATTCAACTTTACATGTCAAGATTCATCATATACAATAGAGTCTAATTCAATTTATGATTATATGATCGTAACTTTGATCAATTACTACACATGACATTGATTTGGGAAGCCCACCTTAGAACCTTCAATTCCATCGCTAATGGCTTAAACCCACAAATATCACATTCATCAATTTAGACTAGGGTTTACCATAGAAATCACATTGCTTCTTCATAATATCATAATTCAATGCTAATACAATCATAATTAGGTATTATCCACTAGATTGGAATCATACCCAAACCCTACCCACAATGTAAGCATAACCCTAGCTAGAATTGGGTTTTTGACTTCACAATTAGGGTAAACTAAAGGGGCTCTATTGGTGGAAGATCCCATAGATGAATAATTTAACATACCTTAATTCAAAGTCGTAATCAAGCTTGAAACAATGGGGGAAATTCGACCTTGGTTGCTTCCCCAACTTCTTTTGTTCTTCTTCTTCTTTTTCTTCATTTCTAGAGAGAGGATTTTTGGAGAGGATTTTGGGGTTCTTTGATGAATGAGTTAATGACTTAGTTTAGGGGCCTATTAAGCTTATATAGGTGTTTAAATAACTAAATGACCGACCTACCTTAACCCCTAATTAATTACCTAATTAATTCCCAAACCCCCAACTTAAAACTAAAACTCAAAAAATCTGCCCCACCTACGACTCACCCACTCACAGACCGTGGGTGGGTCCACAGATCGTGCTTCACCCTTCGTGGGTGTGGTCAGTGGCCTAAAGTTGTAGGCTAACATAGGCCTTGACCCATGAACCCAACCTACGGGAAGTGGGTCCACCTACGGCCAGTAGGTGGCCAAGCGTAGCTTACTACTAAAAAATTGCCAAAGAAAGACTGCAAAAAGCAACGGACTGCGTCGCTTTTCTGGTCAAAATCGATGGAAAAGCGACGCAGTCACTTCCGTCGCTTTTTAGCTCGACGCTTTTCAAAAAGCGATGGACTGCGTCACTTTTCAAAAGTGACGGATGGCGTCTCCAAAAATCGACGGACTGCGTCGCTTTCTAAAAGCGACGGACTACGTCGTAAAAAGCGATAGATTGCATCGCTTTTTGCCTTTTTTTTGAATCTTTTTCATAAAAGCGACGGACTCCGTCTCTTTATTTTAATTTTCATTTTTTTATTTCTAAAATGTGACGGACAGAACCACGCTGTCCATCGCTTTTCTGGGATTTTTAAAAAAATAAAACCCAGAAAAGCGACGGACAAAACCACGCTGTCCGTCACTTTTTTGGGATTTTTAAAAAAATAAAATCCTGAAAAGAGATGGACAAAACCACTCTGTAAGTCGCTTTTCTGGGATTCTAAAAAAAATAAAATCCAGAAAGCTATGGAAAAAACCACACTGTCTGTCGCTTTTTCTGCAATATTTTTGCCAACCCAAACTGGTACTTTCTGCTGCACACCTGCAAATACAATTCAATTCAATTCTACACTATTCAGCCCAATCAAACACACAATTATAAACAATCTAAACAAAACATAAAATAACATTCAAAATTATCTAAATCATAAATTAAAGAACTATAAAGTCTTTCAAAATTCGTTTAAAAAATATCCAGAGATCTAAACTAGGGAGTGAGATCTACATAATCATCCTCATCTCTCTCGTCGTCGGTGTCATCGGGAGCCGAAGTAGTAGGTCGACGAGCGAGGTTCATCACTTGTTCTTTGATTTGCTGAACAGTCTCATTCATGCTCTCTTGTCCAGCTACTCTTCTCCGCTCCGACTCTGCTAGTGCAACTATAAGTTTAGCTATTTGATCTGACATAGCAGCAATTTGAACACCGTCAAGTGCCTCGGCTTGACGTGACGATCGAATACCTTCTAAGCCTAATTAGAGTCGTCTAACATCACTTCGAGAGCCTAGACCATAGCATCTACCCTTGTGTGTCCCCCCTACCACTTTTTCTTTCCAAATCTGGATGGACAGTTAAGGTGTCAATTGGATCGAACTATCTAGATTCTCAGCGACGTACTGATGAAAGTTATTCTGCATATTAAATATACAAATTGACATCAATATATATACATATTATATATTCACTATTAATATATATTATTCATATTAAATAACTTACAAAAGTTCGTTCGGCCCTTTCCTTCACCCACACATCCGGTTCCAACTCATTTTCTTTCTTCCTGACATGAGTCTTCTTGAAAACCTCTGGTTCAATGGGAGTGCGTCCCAATTCTTTTTCCTATAAATAAAAACTGAAATTTATAACGATATATATGAATTAACTAATTATTTATTTAAAAGTTTGAATAAGAACTTACCATCTCTCCTGCAATTGTTCCAACCGTCTTTGCACTTTCGGTGTTCAACGAGACACCTTTAAGACTGCCTCTAGCCTTTGTGGCGTGATCTGATATTGCCTTAAACTTTTCTATGTTCCAATACAGACCCAATTCATCAAAAACATGAGGCAATATCCAATCAAGACGTACACCACTATCCCAAACATTCTTTAGCCAGCTAGACAGTTTAGCGGATGCCTTCCTCTCAAATGTGGTCGTAATGGCCAAATTGTACCTCGACTCCCAAGTACAAATAGTCTGAAAAAAATTGAATAACGTTAATTAGATCGATAGTAAAAAAAAGTAAAGTATACTAAACTTAACTAAAAAATATATACCTTAAAGTTATTAAACATCGCTTGGTGTATACTGTTTGGAATCTCGCTCCAAGAGTGATAAGCCTGTGTATAGAGTCTTCTAACACAGTCTTTTAAAGCCCGGGTAGCATCTTTTGTAGGAACACTCCAATCTAATTTAATATTCATTAATCTAACCGCAATTGACAATTGCAGAATGCGGACTCCCTTCACATAATGGATGACTAGACTCTTCTAATTGATCATAAAAGCGTCTTGCTTCTTCATTAGGATTCATCATAATATTGTTCCGGTTCCATCCCACCGTGAACCCTGAAAGCATCATTGATCATTTCATGAACCCTATCATGTTCAACCCTATCGTGTTCAACCCTAACCTGTTCAACCCTAACCTATTCAACCCTAATTTGGCCATGTGGTGCAACCATATTATATACATCCATAGGCATCGAATTATAAAACATACCATCCAATCCATCACTTTCTCCATGATCAATCCACACAAAATATCTAGGCTTAAATCCATTACGGTACAAATGAACCATAAGTCTATCTGGTTTAAAAAATTTTAAGCACTTACATGCACTACAGGGACACCTAACCAATCCATTATTCTTGAAAATGTCAAGTGTCATTGTATGATCAATAAAATTTCTAACACCGTGAATAAACTCAGGTTTCAAACAAGCACAAGTTTCATAATGCATATTATACATCCACAAACGATGATTCATCTACAAAAATATAGATATTCAATTATATTATAAATATTTATTTATTTTAACTTATTTAAACAACTTAACAACTTTTTAACTTGAACTAGTTTAGTTTTGACTTAATTACAATAACTAAATTCATCAACAAAACCACATCATTTATTTAAACTTATTTAAACAACATAACAACTTTAACTAGATTAGTTTAGATTTAATACAACAACTAAATCTATCAAAAAAATCACATTATTTATTTTAACTTATTTAAACAACGTAACAACTTTTTAACTTGAAGTAGTTTAGTTTTGACTTAATTCCAATAAATAAATTCATCAACAAAACCACATTATTTAATTTAACTTGTTCAAACAACTTAACAACTTTATAAAATTTAACTAGTTTAGTATTGACTTAATTCCAACAACTAAATCCATCAACAAAATCACATTATTTATTTTAACTTATTTAAACAACATAACAACTTTAACTAGTTTACTTTTGACTTAATACAGTAACTAAATCCACCAACTAAACCACATTATTTATTTTAACTTATTTGAACAACGTAACAACTTTTTAACTTGAAATATTTTAGTTTTGATTTAATTCCAACAACTAAATCCATCAACAAAACCACATTATTTATTTTAACTTATTTAAACAACTTAACAACTTTTTAACTTGAACTAGTTTAGTTTTGACTTAATTCCAATAACTAAATTCATCAACAAAACCACATTATTTAATTTAACTTATTTAAACAACTTAACAACATTATAAAGTTTAGCTAGTTTAGTATTGACTTAATTCGAACAACGAAATTCATCAGTTATTTAAACAACTTAACAACTTTTTAACTTGAACTAGTATAGTTTTGACTTAATTCCAATAACTAAAATCATCAATAAAACCACATTATTTATTTTAACTTATTTAAATAACTTAAAAACTTTTTAACTTGAATTGGTTAAGTGTTGGTACTTATGCTTAACAAATATATTATTCCTAAATTTAAAGCTAAGTGTCAACACTAGATGGACGCAAATCGATCTTGCAAGAAAATCAATTTTGTCATCAATAGGATCAACTAGTGTTGGTACTTATGCTTAACAAACACATTATTCCTAAATTAAAGCTTAATATCAAGACTAGATGGACACAAATCGATCTTACAAGAAAATCAATTTTGTCATCAATAGGATCAACTAGTGTTGGTACTTATGCTTAACAAACACATTATTCCTAAATTAAAGCTAAGTGTCAACACTAGATGGACACAAATCGATCTTGCAAGAAAATCAATTTTGTCATCAATAGGATCAACTAGTGTTGGTACTTATTCTTAACAAACACATTATTCCTAAATTAAAGCTTAATATCAACACTAGATGGACACAAATCGATCTTACAAGAAAATCAACTTTGTCATCAATAGATCGACTAGTGTTGGTACTTATGCTTAACAAACACATTATTCCTAAATTAAAGCTTA